>VWZF01001848.1:0-565727 GCA_013396755.1 Sclerurus mexicanus | reverse complement strand
GCGAGCCCCCTCCCGCCCTCCGCTCCGCTCCCTCCCCGCCCGGCGCTCACACGCACACGCACACCCGTGGCCCCCCTGCCTTCCCCCCCCGCCGCCCGGCCGCGGCACCCGCATCACATTGTTCCCAACAGCGCGGCGATGCCCCGTAAGTGTCATTAAATGGAGCCAACTGACAAGCTCATTGGTGGGGCAAGTCTNGGAACCCACTCCCCCCCCTCCAAAAAAAAAGGCCCCCCCAAACACATTTCCACAGCTCCCTCCCCCGTATATATATATATGTACATACACATAAGTGCGTGCGTGCCTGTGTATGTATATAAATATATAGCGCATATATATATATACACATGTACTCCCTTCATGTGTTTGGGAAGAGAAAAAGAAATACCAGGCACCTCTCTCTTTCTTTTGTTCCTCTTTCACACTCGTACACTTATGATTTAGTGAGATCCCCGGTGCCCCAGCCGCTCCCCAGCCACTTGCGAGTCACTTGCCCACTTTCCCCGGCATTAACTTCCATCCTTTCTGCTCGAGGTGGTGGGGGAGAAGCCCCCCTCCCCTTCCCCAGATACGTTTCGTAAGGGAGGGAGAGGAGGTGCGTCTCTCCCTTTATCTCTCGCTCTCTCTCTAACTTTCATNCGCCGCCGCTCCTCTTCCTCCCTCGCCGGCGCTGCCGCTGCGCCCCGGCCGCCCGCCCGCGCTCGGACACCGCCGGCCGGCGCCGGGCATCGCCCTCACCCAGAAGCGCGGCCGCCGACAAGGGGTCCGACGGAGGTGCATCCTCCCCCTGATTGACTGCCGACGCTGGAGGAATAATAAGGAGACTTGTGCAGCAGACGCGCGCTATTTTGGGCGCTTTCAAAAATAATGCCTTGCACTTTTCGGCGAGGGGGAGGTCCGGCCCCCGGGGGTCCCCGTCAGGTGCTGCTGAGGTTGGGTGGTGGGCGCCGGGGGACCGGCGTGAGCCTGTCTGCGGCTCTTGGCCCCATCCTCTACGCAGAAGAGACGTGGGGCAGAGGCAGGACAGCTGGGCACCACGAAGGAAAGTGCGGGTCGTGCGGCACACTGCCGGCCCCGCGGTACGGCCGGCCAGGAGACCCCCGGGGGGCGGTCTGAGGCCGGGCAGCGCGGAGACGGGCTCACTCGGCGCTCCCGAAACACAGCGTGCGTTCAGCACGGGCACCTTCCTTGGGATGGGCCTCGTCTCTTTTACAACCTAGCCGGCTTGCAAAATAAAACTAGTTTCAAATGTGCCACCTGCCTGAATACTCTCCATCGGGGCCCTGTATTCCCGAAGAAAAGTGCTATCTTCAGCATTTTCTGTCGCTGGTTCAAAAAACAGCAAAAAGTGAAGGTCCTTGTTATTTCATGGGATTGCCCCGGGTGGACTTTCTTCACCTGCAAGACGTCTGTTACCAAAAGAACATTACACAAGGTAGACCTTTATGAGGCCTAACTGCACTGGGCAAGAGAGAGGATGCAGGACTGCAATCCAATGTATACATACAAGACACTTTTAAAGCTGCATGTATATATATATGTAATTTGAGGCAAGTGTAAAACAACACAGAACACAATCTTAATTATACCAATCCTAAATATTTTTTTCAGACTATATAGTATCTCCCTAAGATCACTCTGTCCTAAAGGCAAAAACTGGCAAACTGAATTTCGAATTTTTAATAGTTTGGCATATTATCATACATCTCTTAACTCTAAAATCTCAATATATCATTTGTTAATCCCAGTAATGATCAATGATCAAACATTGTCTGGATTTTATATATGCTCCCTTCTACAGTTACACTGCCAACTTTGGCCCAAATCACTGGAACAGAAATAATAATACATACTAATAGATAACCAGGAATAAATATCAGTTAAATATCAATAGAAGTAAATACAAATGACAAGACTCAATATAATATTTTTGCTGTTACAGATATATACTGTATGATCCCCATGATGGAGTCAACATTGCACTGGACATAGGATAGAGATGAGTCATCTCTGACAGGACTTCCTAGTCTCAGCTTCTGTTCAGTAGAGTATTTACTTCAGAATGCATGTTAAAATATTTAAAAATCAAGCTTGACAACTCTGCTCCCTTAAACTGTACTTGTGCCCAAACAATTTAGACAACTTGGCTTTTACCATATTGTCTTGACAGTTTCTATGTGTTTAAATTATTTTTTTTCACAGCATAAAATGGGGCTCATGCCCAAGTGTTTGTAGGATTGGTTCCTAACCAAAATACATTATAGCTATGATGAGATTTCTCACACCCCTTCAGCTCAAATGCCATTGCATATAGGCTGCGGTTTTTATCAATAAACATATGTTCATTAGAAACTAATTACAGAAAACAGTATTAAACTAATTGTAATAATTAGTCATAACATACATTTTAACTGTCCTAAAACACAGATGTAAAAAATATAGTAAAGGATGAGAAAATTCTTACTTTCCCCCAGTGAACTCTTAGTGAAGGAAATTTGTGTGTTAGAAACAAAGACTAAACTGTAACTGAAGTCATTCAGTGCTTTTTTGAAAATTACTTCCCAATGTTGTTGAAATGTTTTAAGTCACATAGTTGCCAAATAACTAGATTATTCTATTGTAACATTAAATTAGCTGGGGTCTGCAGAAGATACTTACAGAATGATACAATTTGGTGATAATTAAAACTCTTCAGGATGCTCAACCTGTACTGATTATTCTCCAGACAATATTGATGTTTTGAGGGAGGCTGTAACGTACCCTGTTACGAAAATACATTTCGAAGAATACAATTGATGGGTTATCTGCTGTTATTTTATTTATGCTTGAAAATTTTTGTCCCTTTCCTCTGAAAATCTTAAAGGGAAACATAGTCATAGGACTGTAGCCCCTTACAGAAAATGATGACACAGGTGGAAAAGCTCCTTGAAGGATGTACATTGAAAAAGTGTGTATTGGTAACTGAAAGCAAGGACTTGAAACAGCCCATAGCTGCTTTATTGGATCTGTAGTTTTAAATGGAGAGTTCTTTGATTAAAATAAAAGGACTGTGACATTAATAAAGATACCTCTGTTCTCTCTCTTCTTCAATCTTTGTGCAAATCATAATGTGTCAGCTCATGATGTTTAATAAACCCATTATTTTGTCAATAAAAATTTATTGAGTAAAAATAGATTAAACATTGTTCAAATATACTCTTTAAACATCAGCTCTATTGCCATTTTATTTAATACTAGATCTCCATCTGTATTCCAAAGGCAGAGAATTTTGAACACTTGTTTTCTATATGTAAGTATGGCATTTAATATGATTTTGGCAGTATGTTTAATGACAGATTTTGGAGTATCTAAATTTGGTCTCTCTCTGAGTATTCTTGTAACTCACTGAATAGGTGTTTGTGCTGTAGCCAAATACTGATTATTTTTCTAAGAGCATGTGCATGAACATCCATATACATTGCTTTCAAATTCCAAATCTTGAATACCACTTAAGGGGGTGAGAGCAAAGACATGTACATTATTTATTCAGTTTGCATATTGGGCTTCTATCGACATAGGATCTAATGGCTACTCAGTAAATATCTACATAAACTGAGAAAAAGAGAATCAGTATTTACATTTTACTAAATTACTTGACATTTTGGGGGTCTTGATTTCTGCAAGGCAGATGAACATGCCTTAAAAGATGGCCTTATTAATCAAAAATAGCCTACATGGGATATTTTACCACTCTTCTACCAACCTGTGCAGCTCATTGTGCGACCCTTCTTACCAGTGACAGTCATCAGTGATACTTTCCCAACCTGGAGGACAGGAAAGAGGGCTTGAGGGCAATCACTGGGGGAAAAGAAAAAAAGATATTGTGTACGTTATTATGTAAAACTGTAAACCAAGAAAATGGAAGCGTGAAATCTTTAAGAAATTGAGAATGAGGAGAGATGGTGTATGTGCTCCCCTAGCAATAAAGGCAAGCAAACTGCAGTCCATGGTGATTCCAGTTGCCCTCAACAGTGCTGTCTCCCTCTCCAGAGAACCTGATGTCCGCACTGATGTGAAGAAATAATGATTCACTTATTAGAAATAGAATTGACTGGTTTTGCCATTAATCCCAGAATAATTATCAAAGTTGTTTCAGATGTCTCACTAAACTGGAAAGCTAGGAGTAATACCTCCTAGGTTTCAAATCTGTATGCCTGCCCTGGCTGCATCCCAGCTCCCTACCAGAGTGAGACTCATGTGTACAACAGTCTTTTTTACCTCAGAAGAAAACTTGAGGATGAATACTTGAAAGAAACTGCAGCTTTTTTCAGACAGGCTTCAGCCCAATCTGTACCTGAATGCAGTCTAAGTGCAGCCTTGGAGACCTTGTTTGTCCAAAACTAGGCATTTTGAGACATTGTAAAAGTAGGAGTTTCAAAGATTTCATCAAAGTTGTAAGACTATAAAGATTTCCAGACATGGTCTTCATCTATCAAAGACAGATAAGAAAGTTATGGGATTGTCAGTGCAGGACTGAATCCAGAGCAATATTGCCTATGAAAAGTTTGGGAAGCATTGGACCATCATAATGAGTTGCAAAAGCAGAAAAAGTAATTTTTAAGAGCGGGTCAATTACAAATTAGAAATATCAGTGAGGACCCTTGAGCCTGAAGTTAGAAGCTTGGATATGTGGGTTGGACATTAGGGAAGGGCTTGGAGCACTGGCAAATCTTAGATCTGTTGAAGGAAGAAGGAGAGGGCACCATTTCAAGTGGCAGAGAGGAGACGTACAAAAGTACAGCAGAGATTGCATGATCTGGAATGGATAATAAGCCAATGGGTAAGAGTAAAGGTCCTGTGGGAGAGGAAAGGTGCTGGGAGTAGTAAAAGAGAGACACCACAGAGGAGGAAAAGTGGTGTGGAAAGGGGCAAACAGGGTGTAAGGGAGCAAGGAAAGAAAGGGGGGGGGAGCAAGGAAAGAAAGGGAGAAGAAGGTAGGGAGTCTGTTTCAGGCAAAGCACAAGATTTGCAGTCTTTAAAAATGGAGTTTACTGGATGAAGTTTGAAGGCATAGTAATGAGCAATATCTTCATTATGAGTGGGGAAGTGTGCAATAGAGCTGTATTCCTGCGTACCCTTTTCTAAGGTGTGTGGGCACACTCTGCATATAAGGGCCATTATCAGTTCCCTTAGTAAAAGGCTTTGACTCCAACTGTGCTTAAGATTACAACAGCCTTGCAGCAGAGCATTACATTGGACAGCCTGTTCAGGCTGGATACTCCAGACCTGTCATCCAAAAGCTAGCAGTCACTCTGAGAGCTAAGCCTGTATTTTTAGTATGCACAAAGAAGGCAAGTTGATGAGGCAGCACAGGAACAAACATCACTCTCGGGAACAGAAGCTGAATGAGAAACCGTTGCAGTCTGCGCTCCTTAGGTAGAAAACAATTCTGTTGAAATAGGCAACAAAAGCAGGAGTTATTTTAATGATTGTTTGTAGAAATTCTAGATCTATAACTGCTGCTGAAAAACATCGAGAAGTGCATAAATAGCTCATCCTGTGAGTCTGCCTGAACGGCAAAGCCTGGCAGCATAGGGAAAAGAGGAAGTCCCATCCAAGGTCCTTAAGACACAATGGCAGGGTGAGAATTTGCTCTAACTTGCTCTCTGGAGAGCAATAGAAGAGTTTTTAGAGCAACATGTGTCAGACTTAGTGACTCACAACCACATGTGGACATTCCTAGTAAATAGAAATTGGTCCAGCAGTAGATGAAGAGGAAAGAATCCCAAATATTGCTTGTATTAGACATAAGAGCAGATGACTCAAAGTATGTATGCAGACTCTTCTTTATTTTCAATCCTTTTTATCTAATAGTGTGTTCCAACAAGAAAATAACTCCCTTTTTAGAAAAAAAAAGTACTGATGGTGTAAGATAGATTGCATACAACAGGCAGTACATGCTTGATGTATGTGGGATAATGCACAGGTTCACACTGAACAGAGATTTTTCCTTTTGCATTGGCTAATGCAAAAGCCTGATGCCAACAGTCAAAGACAGTAGAAGGAAACCAGAAATGCAGCTAGACTGTAGGAAACATTGAACAGAGCTTTTCTGGACATTGATAAGAAGTTTTCCTTACCTGAGAATTCAGGGTTAGGATTGCAGCAGAACAGGTATCCACTAGGCCTACCAAATGTAACTGCAATTAAACCAATGGCCAAAGCATCTCCTGTTTGCTGTTATGTCCAACATCCCTTGTAGAACAAGAAGACATGCATCCTCTATAACATTTTTTCCGTGATGTTGTATCATGTGGACATGCAGCAATAGCATTCCCCTCTTTGACAAGCAACAGAGAATATTAATGGGGCCTATTTCTGAGACTGACAACGAATGGATTATTCAGAATCTGAGAAATTTGTATTCCATTGCCAATGATCCTGAGTCATGAGACTTTGTGGAGTCAACTCATACAGTTCCTAGGCTGGAATAGCGGGCATTGTGCTATTAATATATCTGGATGTGTAAGTAGTAAATGTAATGTAAGTGTATATGTAAATGTAAATGTAAATAGTGGTTTCAGTAAGTAAAAAGGAGGTTTTGCAGTGGACTTTTAAGCTATATGCTAATTCCTCATTCTAGGAAATTAATCTGCCAAAATCTCATTTATTTTCTAGAAAATAATGGTAAGTGTGAACTAATATTCTTAGTAAAATAATTACACACAATAGTAAGAGGTGGGAGTACCTGTTTGCTATAGAATTCAAGCTTTGACAAACACGTTTCAATGGAGAACTCGGTCTCCTGGCTACCACAACAAAGCAGGCAGGATATTCTTTTTGCTCTGAGTACAGAACCGTATACGTTAGCAGTGTGTGAAGGCTGATGCCTGTTTGTAGAACCACCTCGTGTTGGTTTACATTTGCAGTTTCCCACAACATGATTTGATTTCAATATCCACTGATAATAGAACTGATGCATGCTCTTCTGCGTTCAAGAGGAACTGAACTTCAAATAGGATGCTTTTGCTGAAACTAGTTCATTTTCACATGTTCCAAGATAAGCTTCACATAACGCTTTACATCAAGCCCTCCTAGCTTCTTACCCTCCAGGGAATTCTTTGCAAATCAAAATCCTCTGTGGCTTAAATTTTAGAAAGAAGATAATGTAGCATAGAAACATCAACTGTATAATCATTAATATTATTATAGTAATGTACTGGGAAGCATGTTTACCCTTTTCTACCTAACCTTCAAATATTTAAGCTGGAAAAATTAAGCTAACACTGAAGGACTTTGAGATTTGCAGTGCATAAATACTGCATTTGGGCATGTTGGCAAGTTCCCAGGAAACATTTAAAAGTTGTAAGCATCCAAGAAAGCACAGAAGAACTTTGAGATCTTTGGCTAAAAACTGACAATGGGCTTCTCTGGCTCCAAAGAGAAAGTCTCTTCCCCTCTCACCACTCATTCAGGTAAGTATGGGTATAATTAGCAATTTCATAAATATCATCATCCTGAAAGCACCATATTCTTCACTTTATTCACAGAAATAATCACAGCGATGATGATGTGTAAGTGTATTGCTAATACACAAACCTCACCTAGGGGCTGTCCTCAATAGCCAGCTTATGGCATCTCTCTTGCATACTGAGTTTGGAGCTAAGGCTTCATAGAAAGTCAAGGGATGAATGTACCTCAGAGTGGAACTCAAACATATACGTCAAAATTTTATTGCTTTTATTAAATATGTGAATTCAGATATTCACCTTACATTACAGACTATGTGAATATCTGAATTGCAATTCTCAGTTTAGAAATTTCTGTCAAAAACTATCTCCTACATGATGATGATCTCTTTCCATTCATAATATTTCTGACTTCATGTGTTTTGGATGAGATAGTTCTGAGCATCAATCCAATGAGAAAGAAATATTACCTAAATATACCTTAATGAGCAAGAAGAGTATATACTCTCTCGCGCGTATTTATTTATTTATTTATTTATATTAAACTACTTAATCTTTTGGTAAGTTACAGGGTTGCTCTTCTCTATGGAATGTGAGTCAAGTTTCAGCTGGGAACAAATAATTGAGTTATATAAGCATACATAAAAATAGACTGACCCACATCTATAACAACAGGATCATATTATAATAAAATGCTATTTCTTGTATAATTTACTGAGGGCAAAAAGCGCCTATGTAAGTGGACTTCTATAAAGAAAGCCATTTGTAGTTGGCCTATATTAGGCATCCAAGGAGCTCTGCAATACATTGGTTTACAATCATGTAAGCCAAAAGATGAACAGTTTCTCTTCCTGGTGCAATGCTGTTCTGTAGGGAAGATGGGCATCCAGTTCTGAGTATCCAGATTTGCATTACTATCAGAAGATTGATATAAGATGACATGGTCTAAGAAGAAGAAGAAGCTGCATACAAAAATATTATGCAAAATTAATATTTTTTTTATTTCTGGAATAGGCCGCAGTGCTGTACAGTTTTGTTTAGGTTACTACAACCCATCAGAATAGGGCTCTAGTGAGCACAGTTCTGCACACATCAGGGAATCTGCAGCTGCAGATTTTAAATAGGGTAAGAAACATTATATAAACTTACTGCACATGCTGCTTCTTCTGCTGTAATAGCTAATATGTCAAGACATGCTTATAGAAACAGACACATGCATATGTGCATGGCAGACAAGGTAGGTGCTCGGCTGGAATTCAAACCAATGTGTATTTACAACTGCTATTGCCACCCCTCCCTTGCACAGCTTGCAAATTCACAAGCTGACATGGTATATTCCAAATATTTTAAGTTGCTGTTCTCTTCAAAGCTAAAAGATGGAAGTATAACATGGAAATTGTGAATATTCAATACATCACAATACTCACAGAGTAATTTTGTCAAGAAATATATGATCCTAAACCAACAGACTATGTATAACAAGAACACCTTTCTTTAACTATAGTTGGCATTACTGGTGCTCAAAGACAACTTATGAATCCTTAACGCTTAGTTAACTCAGAATTAGTTTTCTTCACAGTAAGAGCATGATATACTCCGAAGTCATAAATATTCCCATGCCAATTTCTGTTTTAAATTCTTAATTTTATTGTCCATAGCATTTATTTATTTATTAATATCACAAAAATTCTTTCACAACAGGGAGACTTTTCCTACTATTCTTTTATAACTACTCCCTAGTATTCTAATACATAAGAAATAAATGTTGGTAGAAACTAAGCATAGAAAATCTCAGCCTAAAATATTTATTGAAGTAATGAGTGACTGAAAATAGGGAATTAGAAGGAAATCATTTCTAACTTTGTTGCATTTGCCGCCCTGTAGCTCCCATGTAGAGTTCATAATATGGTGGAGGGGTGTTTCTGCAGCCTAGATCTGGTTGCTTAACCAATAACACATAAATCTAACCAATCAAGTACAGCACAGAAATGGCAAAAACTGGGCTTTTTTAACACTGGTTAGCCTCTGAGTAACAGAGATGTAAAAGTAGCCACTTGAGGCAAACTAAGGCTCCAGTTGCCACCTGAGCTTAGCTGAGAGAGAGCTTCATTTCGGCATGCATTGACTCAAATGTATTTTAGCTGACTGTTAGTAAGTGCCAAACCCAAGCATTCTTCATGATATAGAGCCCAGTATTAAAACTAATCCAGATCACAAGGTCATCTTGCACTGGTAATTGAAGAACCATCCAAGTATTTTTTTCCTGCCTCTTTTTCAAAGCAGACTGAATTAAAAAAGAATTCTACAACAGAATTTGCAGTAGTTCAAGATGAGTAAGATATGTAGTAATTCAGTTTTGCATAATAACTATCCAGATAGCACATATGATCAGACAGACCCAGGAATCATGCCAGTAGTTCAGGTGCTTAATGGGTTAGATAGCAATGCTCATGTTTTACACTAAATGCAACACTATATATAGTTAAAAGGGCACTGATCCCTGAAACAATGTGACTGCCTTATTCTCTGTGTACCAGTGTGAGATTCTAACAGTGTGGTCATTATATATGTTTCTGAAATTAGGCAAAATAAAAAATTAGAAGATAAAATGCACTCCTAAACCTGCTCAGTGACTGGTCAGCCAAAAGCCCGCAGAGATCAATAGGACATTAATTCCCGTTGGGAACTGGGCTCAAAAACATTTATGCCATTTTGAAAATGTTGCTCAAGTCTAAATACAGTCGAGTATTTCTGGAGCCAAAAGCTCATGGGTTGAGTGGATCATGTGTTTAAATACTGGAACTTCAGGATGTGAAAATACCGCTGACATTGTGAATGTAAAGAAAAATAAAAGTCGTGTTTTAGATATGCTTGGTATCAGAAAAGACTGATCTTTGAGACCAAATATAAGGTATGAGAATTAAAACAACTGAACAAAGTTACAGTTGTATTTGTATGAAACTGTTGAGTGTAGTCCTTGCTACAGACTGTAGTGAACAGTACAAATTCATCTGATCTTATATAGATCTTTCCTAACGGACTCAATGGCTTTGTGAAACCTTAACTAACAACTTTCTAAAAGGAAGCATCTTAACAACTGACCTATAGGTAAAGTAAGAATTCTGTTGACAGATTCATCTTACAAGGGTATACCATTCGCTGAACTGATTTAAAATTTGCCTGCAATTAATCCCATACCTGGCAACTGGAAAACATAGGAAGTCTAGTTAAAAGCATAGTTTTTAAACTGCAGGAGAGGAATTCAATTGTTCAAACCTGAGCTGAAGTCTCAATAGGTGTTTGCAATTTTGTGTGTGTGTGTGTGTGTGTGTGTAAGGATGGCCATTTAACAGCAGGGGTATTAAGTTACAGATCACATAATAAAAACTTAATTTCCTTTCCTTAATCTGCTCTCAGCTTCCAAATGTTTTGGGGCTCCATGTCAGCTAAAATGTTCCTTTGTTGGTCATCCCTAAAAACACACCCAGTGTGATGCAGTGTTATGGCAGCCCAGGCAACTTGCAGCGACTTTGCCCAACGGTGCAGCCTGTGAGAGAGCAGCTGAGGTTCACCCAGGTCTGGAATGCACAACTGGGAGATTTCCCCAGCTCCAGTAATAGCTCCCATCCCCACTCATCTACCCCCGTCACTCCAATCCAATATAACTGAAGAGATCACATAGACTCAGATGGCAAATTTAAAAACATCTCTGTCATCCACGTGTAAAAGCTTCTGTGGGCCACAAATAGCTCATTGGGGATGGGTAAATAAGTAGCTCACTCAAAGCTCTCCGTTTTTGACTTCTGAACCTAGCTTTTGACTGCAGTTCATCTGCTAAGTAATTATTCCAAGCAAACAGCATCATGAAGAAGAAAGTTTTTGATATTTTGATAAACCAGTTGACAAGAATCACTGCTTCCTGACAAAACTGAACACCTCCCATGCCCCTCTGGCAGTCCAAACACATGCTGCCTTGACTGTGAGGATATGAATCACCTAGTCTTTTACAAGCAAGAAAAAAGAGTAAAGTCTTAATGTCCACAGATCCAAGGTGCAGAAAGTATTGGTGCTCCTAGACTCAGCAGAGTCTGAGCAGTGAGTTCTTCCTGATGAGCCTCCAGCCAGCTCTTCACTGCTGCCATAGGAAAAGAAATCAACGGAATCATGCAGGACATTTTGCAGTAACATCCATTGAATGGGAATTCATTAGATTCTTTGAAAATTTGAATTGTGTCATTCAGATATCTTGAATTAAAAAATTATAAGTCTTGACAAGTAGCTTAAAATCAGCAGTTTTGATCTTCAAGATAAGAAAACATTTCACTTTTTCAATATAATTGTTCATTCCTTTGTATAGAAGCTGAATTAAAAAAACCAAAAAACAAAAAACAAAAACCCTTGAATTTGACCTGTCTGGAATAACTACTAAGGAACCTGGATCTAGGTGAGTGACCAGCAGTCTAAATTAAAACAGATAGGAGTATGAACTTATCATTGTCCTGTGCAGGGTCAGGAGTTGGACTTGATGATCCTTGTGGGTCCCTTCCAATTCAGCATATTCTGTGATTCTGTGAAAAGTATTATATATATAAGAATATGCAACAGTTTCCATATATACCATATACACTGTAATTTTTGAAAACTGTTGGAAAGGTGGGTCTTAGCTTCGAGTTATTCTGTGAGGATGGTAAAAAGTATTTGGAAGACATTTTTTATGCATACATTTTTGTATGAATATTCTTCATCTTTTTAAACACAAAGCTTGAAGTTGTTTGAAGTTTGGCACCTTGGAAGTTATTCCACTGGAGACAATTAATACCCAGTGTTTGTAACTGTATGTAGTGTGATTGGACCTGATAGCACGGTCTGCAGTGAAGATGCCCCAACAATTCTCACTTCAAGACACCTCTTATAGTTACTTTACCAAATGGCTTTTGACTGAAAAATTTCTTATGAGGTGCTTTTCCTTAGGATTATTTTCTTGTTTGTTTCTCCATTTACAGATAAAATATTGTAAGCGTTTGTGAGGACAGGGCTAGACAAAAAGTGTGTTATGTTGCCCAACTTGAAAATGCTGTAGGTTTTTATATTAAAAGTTTTACTCCATTCAGTTATCGAAGTAAAAATATTAGAATTGACAGGAGTGGAGGGGGCTTATGCTAGGGAATTATTCATGCCGCTCCTCTTAAAATCTACCCACATTTGAAAAATTCCATTATGCAAGTGTTCAGAAAAGACTAGCTAGCTATTTAGGTGAAAATTCTGAAGAGTCTGTCTGCTGTGAACCTACTCGAGGCTGCAGGAAAATGTATGGCTCTCAGGGACCTTTCTGTTGACAAGAGTGCAGAGGAGAAAACAAATTAATTTGAATGCAGTGTAGACAAAAGTGAAATTTAGGAGTTAGTGATTATATACATGAACAAAGAACGGGAAGGAGTGTGATGAGTGAGAAGATGGGATCATGAATTGCCATGGGTATATACAGGAGAGTGGGACTGAGAGCTTTTTGGAAGATGAGGTTTAAAGGATGACAAACAACCAGGGGGAACAAAGGAAGAGAACTGAGGTTAGCTGAGCAAAGTGATCAGGACAAATATATGAAAAGAATTAGATAAAGAATTCAAGGAATTGAATCAAAAATCAGCACTAGCTATATCAGGGGTTAATGCAAGAGGACTAACTGATAGTTTGGAAGCTGGTCAGTGATTCAGCCTAACCATTGGGGTAGGTAAGAAGACAGGAATGTTAAAGGCATGATGAACACTGCAGGAGTAAAAAAAACCATTAAACCAACATTTTTAAGGTGCAATGCAAGGTTAAATGCAAACTTTTAACACATAGGAAATGCCAGCATTGACACTGCTTTTGAAACTCTGATTTGAACCCTTGGGCACAAGCATAATGATACACTTATGGCATGATGATAGACTGTTTCTTCTACAGAAACCCAGCCTTACTCAGGGAACCCCATTATAAGAAATCTCCTCTGGGTTTCCACAAGGTTATATATTGGAGGTTACAAAGCTCCTGCTTCATTGACTCTGGCAGTCAGGAAGTGTGAGAAGCATTAAGCAGTGGATTGCTAGAAGGAAAGCCACCTGTATGGAGATGCAGAAAATTACATTCCTTCTTTTCCTCTGACAGTTCTTATATGATACTAAACAAGTAATTTCCAGACGGTCACTAATTTCACATTTTCAGAGAGCCAGCCAGAGATCTGAGATCTATTTTGAAATAGTGTTGGCCAGTTATAGCTGAATTCTGCTGGAATAATGCTTCAGACATAAGGAGTTGAAAGGTTGGGTCCTTGGCACACTATTCTGAATTATTACATATATATATATATTATATATATTACAGAATAGTTTTGGCTTTCACATTCTATGGCAATTAATGTTTCTCACCTCAAACTGCTCTTTGGGTCCAGATGTCCCTTCAAATAGAGAAACATAATTAATTTTTTGTTCCAAAATTGATTTGAAGTTGAATACTTCAATAAACAACTCTCTTATTTATGCAGAATTGTGTGGATTTGTTTGTTTCAACTTGAACATTTAGTTCAGTCCTACAGGGCTTTTGGCACTCTTTTGGTTAGCTTGTGATACATCTCATGCAAGGGGTCAACTATGTTCTTGAATTAAATACATAAGGAGAAAAAAAATACTAGTTTTGGAATGAGTTAGCCACTGTAGCTTGCATTTACAGAATAAAAACCTATGTGGTTAAGCTTTGTAACTAAAATAGAACCTTCACTTTTGGATAGAAACCAAACTACAGTTTGGAGTTACAGTAGGATATCATGTAGACAAATTAATCTCAATGGAACAATAGTCTTAAGTGTTGTATTCATTTTATTTTCAAACTCAAGAAACACAGCCTGTGATTCTTTCATACCCAAGTAGAATTCATTAAATGACAGCTAATGTAGGAAGAGACAGAGCCAAAAACGTGGGTAGAAAAGGAATATTTTTTGTAGTAGTATGGGAGGATGAAACTCAGAAGAGTATTTTATATCTTTTAGTGACTCCAGTATCACGCATCCCGATGAGCACCTAGCAGCAGTACAGTTTGCTGTGTAACTTCTCAAGCTAAAGAACTGAAAGCAAAGGGAAAATAAGTGTTCCTGGTTCAGCTGAAATCAAACTCAGAGCATTCCTAGTCCTGGAGGGGTGTTTACAGCTCATAATGTTGTAATTAGAAAAAAAACCAACCCCCCCCCCCCCCCCAACAAATCAAAAAGAAATTCAGACACAAGTAACTGCATCAGAACTGCAGATAGCACATAAGAATTTGAATTTAATACTCACTCAGAGTATTAAATGATGGAAACTTGAGATAGAACCTGCCATTTATTCAGTCTGTTTAATTTTTTTTTCCTTTTTCTTTTTTTTCCCCATTGTGGACATACACACTATGGCACCTTGCATTAACAGGTCTCATATCACCTTTCCATGACCCAAACATCCAAATAGCTTTATAGTACAGAAAATATTATTCTCCCACATAACTCTAAACCGATGGCAGATGCACAGGAAAGCTCAAGCCTCCTAAATTCCATAGTGAAAGTTTAAGGGTGAAATGAGAAAACTCCTGAGACCCTGTTCTGTTTCATAACACAACTGTTAGCATTATAGGGACAATGCTTTCCCTTCTAAGAAGGTCATTCAAAAAGAAGGAATGTTTTTTGCTATTTTAAAAGTGTATGAAGATGTATGTCTCAAAAAAAATTTCCTTTTTCATAGGAAAAGTTAACAATCTGTTACAGAAAAATGACTTCAACCTTCTAGGCTGTGAGAGTGTTGCTGCATTTGGATTACTGATCTTAAAATATTGCAGGAACTTTCTCTAAGCAATTTTTCTTTGAGCAAGACATTGTCTTGTACTGAAAACAAGTTCATGAGATTACAATCTGAGACACTAAATAGTTTTTTAAACATTCATTAATTTTATTTAAAAGAGCACTTCAAACCATAAAAGAGATGATTTAATGTAAGAACTGGATTCCCTTACCTTCTACATGAAAGACTGTGAAGGGGCTAAATTTTCAAGAGTAGTTCATTTGCAAGGAAAAACTCATAATTGTATATTCACATCAGTGGTTTAGCATTTTGGCTAAAACACCTGAAGACATTGTTTTCAGCGTTGCAATAAGGTGACCTTGCAAGTTCCAGCACTTAGGATCTTTTGTTTTCACAACCTAAGTCCAGAAGGAGCCATTAGACCCTGTAGTTTTACCTCCTGTAGGATACAATTAGGTTTCAGCCGGACCTGTTACTGTATTACATTCAAAATTAATCTATTAAGTTAGATGAATAGGGTTCCTATGCCCAAAAGAGTAAGAGATTTGTTATCCACAGTCAGAGAACAGGACACAGAAGGTAACACTTGTGCCCAAGGCCATGGCAAGAGCTGACTGCCCAATAGGTGATGTGACCTCAGAAGATGAACCACACTTTACACAACAGAGGAAGAAAAGGTCCTCTCCACTACCTGGCAAATCTAATGTGGCGGCTATTCCTTTCCACTTATGCAATGAGTGAAAAATCTGCATATATAAGGAGGACACATTAAGCATGACAATAAAAGCAGAGATCCTCGGCACAACCTTAAAGCCTGTTCTGCCTGAGGTCCCATATCTTGGTGTGGTTGATCTCTGGTACTTAACAGGAATATCAAAAGACTTGGGATAACTTGCTTGCATGTTGCTAATTGTTCACAAGGCAGAAAAATGCCATGCTGATTCTTGCTGGTGAATAACTAATGGCCCTATGCATGAGATCCCATTGCAACATTCCTTTACTGCACAGTTGAAATTTAACAAGCATGCTGAGGGTGATGCCTACAATATCCCTGAGGCCTGTGAAGGGTGGCAATAAACATCACTTCACTGGACACAGACTCAGTAAAACCGGAGGGAAGTGCACACCTATTCAGTCAGCCCAGTGGACCTACTACACTTTTACTCAGGAGCTGGATTAAAGCAAATCTTTTTAGCCTGAATCTTACTTGAGGTTCTGATATGTGCCCTAAACTCTCTGCATATTTTTAAAAATTGTCAATTTTCCACACCAATAGCAATTAAATCAGAACCCCAATTTTATTTTTGATAGCATAGCACTAGTAAACTAAACTAGTGTTAAACAGAAATCCCAAGTCAGAATTGCCAGTCTATTTCCATAAGAAAATGACAGTACAACTTCTGATATGTTGTCTTTAAAAACTGTTAAATCTCAAACAAGCTGATTCACAAAATAACAGATGAAAACTCAGATTTCAAATAAAAACTAATCAAGGATGGATACCAATGTCAGTTAACGGCACAGCAAAAACATAATATTTAGGTATACATTATATATATATGTGTACATCTGAAATGTAAGAAAGTTAAATAAAGCAAACAAGATAGCTTTTGGCTAACTCCTGCTTTTAAAAGGAATCTCTGTTTCTGACAGATGATGTCAGACCAACAAACAATAGAGAAGTATACTGACAGATAGAAGGCCTATACCAATTGTTTTACCATAGGATCACAAAAAATTTTCTTGCATTATGATGGTCACAGTGAAGTGGTACTGGTGTGAAACTGATAAAAACAAGGTCTTGAGTATGTTGATGTGTTTAATGAGTTTTTATAAGTGACCACAAATAGCACTTTTCAATGGAAATGTGCAGCATCTCCTCAGAAAAGCCATCCACTATTGCAATATTGTGAGGGGAAAGAAAAGGATAACATCTTGAGAGGTCCTGCCCCTAGCTGAGGCTCTGTGTGAACTGATGGATGTGAAATTCTCTAAATCAGAGATTTGTGGCACATGAAGGATTGGGCACTGTAAAATGTGAGCATTCACACAGGTCCTGTACCACTGGGCATGTATAAAAAGGGATTTTGATCTTCCAGTCTCTTTTGTCTCTGTCAGTATGCGCCACTCCCTATCTCTTCAGTCCCATGGAATATACCAGGTAGCTAAAACTGAATGATGGGCCTGAACTCTTGCATTTTTCCTCTGTCATGTGAAGTTAAAAGGCTTAGTACATCAGACTTGATTTAAACAAGCAAACAGAAACAAATATGATATTTACTTACTGTAGGCGCTTTCAGTACCTAAGATTAAAGAGCCATCTGTTTCTCTGGTGTAATTCCACTGGTTCCAACGGAATCAGGGCAGGATGAATTTGATGCAATACGTTCACCTGGTCACCTAGCACACAGCAGAGATGTTCCCTTTGTGTGGAAGGCTGCACACAATCAGTTTGCCATCTAGTGGCAACTATTTTGAACACAGATAGCAATTTAAACCAGTATGTGATTATTTTAAATAGCAGGGTGTGCTAAATCAGCTGAAGTATATGAAAACACACATTGCCAGGTAAAAAAAAATTTTGAAGGCTCAAAGGATAACTACATATATACCCAGCATTGTACATTCAGACAGAAAAAATGTCCTGACTTAAGCTGTCTAACAAAAACGTTTCCAATTGTGCTAATACTTTCTGTACATCATGACTGGATATATATCACCTATAGCATTTTAAATAAAAGATGTAACAACATGCTGATGATTAGACACTTTCTAATTCACCCATCTCCTGCTCCTGTCAGTCTCTCTCTGGGATTAAAAGAAATGCTATTACTGAAAATTTTCATAGCCAAACTGTGGTCCTACCTGAGTACTCTCATTGACTGAAGCTGCAGCTGTTCATGTGGGAAAAGCAATGACATGGCTAAGTCAGATTGTTTGTATTAAGGTTATGAGTTACTAATAAAAAGACTAGTCACAGCTAGAGATCACACACCATACCTCCCAACCCAAATCAGCTACCAGAGTCTGCTCAGAAAATGCAAAAAGGGTGGTGGGTGGCCTGGTAGTACTTATGCACTTAAGTGAGTGGGTTTATTTTCCCTACTTCTAATGTTCATTTGGCTGTTCTTAAAAGTAACTGGACATTTATCTGCTTGTAGTACTTAAATGATCTTTGTTACTATACTATTCCTTGCTTGATTATTATTACCATATGTATCATGACACAGGAAATGTACCTGACATAGAAAAATGCTGTCATCTTTTTCTAATTGCTTCAAAACTCAAAGTGGCAAAGACTTCTGCCCTTCCTTCTGCACAAGGATTTCAATAAATTTCGTAAGAACTTTAAAACCCCATTAAAACCAGTGTCAGAATACAATGTCCCTACACCTAACTTTAAGATAGTAAAAAACATGAGGCCTGCATGCCTGAATTCTACTGGGAGACAATTCCATACTGATGGAGATCAAATACATGAGAGCCAGCTGATGTCAGTCTTTTTGGAAGACTTGCCAATAGACAGCAGTAGCTAACATCAGTGAGTTACAGGGACCAGAGAGTGACAAAAGGTCAGCTATGAACATAGGTCCTCCAGTTTCAGAGTATCCTGAATTGGCAGGGGAATCCCTCAGACAGTGGAAACTTGAGCAATGTGATGTGAAAAATTTGATTTAGAGAAGATTTTGGGCTGATTAAATTCATATTAGGATGTCATTAGCTATTTTTTCTGCAGAAAACCATTTAATAATGAATTACATTAAACTGAAGCAGTACTAAAGAGCTGTTCAAATGCATTTTGGAGGTATCATAAGTACAGGTTTTTTTGTTTGTTTTCTGACAAATATCAGCTGGATCTACTGTCAGAGGAGCAATAAAATTGAGAAAAAATTCTTTAGATGACAAAATTTATCAGGTTTCAGAGGTTTATGGTATGTCTACTTACACTGTAGTAGTCAAAAATATAAATATATGCAGACTTTTCACTGAGTTACTGAATGCATCTGTACTCAACTTCCTATTCAGTGATCACAGACAATTGCTCAATTTATTGAAAATATACTTTAGCCCCATTTGCCAACCTAGTTGTGATAAAGTGACTTGAATTCTGTTCTGGGCCATGAATCATGGTCACAAGAGTTAATTAAAGTTCTAATGGCAGGGTCAACAAGGTCAAGTGAATGAGTTTGTCTGTATGTAATTAAGGCAGAACAGAAGATAATGAAGTTCAACAGGTGTAACTGAGAGCAGAAACTGCCTGTTGTAATAAAGTGCTTGACTTGACGATTCAAAATTGCTTTTGAGTAAAAAGTTGGGGAAAATATCTTTTTACTGGTAAATGGAAGAAATTTTTCTCTAGAAATGACAGGTCTGAAAACAGACAACGTCCCAGTGCCATCTTCTCATTTTCAAACCTGCCGAACTCAAGCATGTGAATAACGCAACTGTTTCAACAGCACACATTTTTATTTTCTAGGCAAATGCATTGTATCTATGACTGCAGAAAAATCAAGATAAATGACGAAATTTTGCATGTGGAAATACACCCTGGATGCGGTTTATTCCATATCAGATCAGTTTTAGAATTCCTGTATTTTCTCATATTATAACGACGAGTTCAAACTAAAGATGACAAATAACAAAAATCATGAATTTGTGGCACTTTTCTATCTAATAAGAAAATACATAATTTTTTCTGACTCCTCTATACAGATATTTCTTGCTCACAAGCTTGCTCTTTCTAAAATAGTCACTTTCCTCAAGTACAGATAAACAGAAAAAACATCCTCCATGAACAGGACAAAATGCATGCAGAATAATTTACTGCATAATCTTAAGAACCCAGTTAAAAAGCATTGAAGCAGGTTTATTTAAACTCCCTCTACTGAGCGCAAAAGGAAACGTGAACATGTAAGTGTCCCCATAGTCCTTCCCCAGCTGTATATTAACACATGATAGCTATTGACAATGCAAATTTCTTTCTGCAACCTTGCTCATGCTGGAATCAGCCCTTCAATCAGAAGGTACACTTCTGCAAATGAAAAAGGAGTTCAGTTTCCACGCCCAATCAATCCTGGTATCTCTCCTAAGAGCATCAGGAAGAGATGGTTAATTAGTGCCATGTATTACTGTGCTGGGGGCACTTGCCTGAAATGAACAAAAATGAGACTGTTAGGTTATTTTGTAGAGGCTCTACAGTTACATATACCCCAGGAAATTAAAACAGTGACTGGGGACATTCCTGGGCGTAGAAATGGAATTGCACATTGAATTAAATAGTGTCAGGAAAGTGCTTGTCTGTGCTGGCTTGGACAGCCGGAGAGAATGGCACAGGTCTTGGACATACTTCTCAGACAGCTTGTGGGCAACCACTCTGTCTGGTGGAGTGAGGACACACCAGTAATGCTACGCCACATGGCTCAGAAGCATCCAGGGTACTTGTATGTTGCCAGTATACACATAGTATATGATTGCTTGTTCAAGGTTTCACATAATATATAAAATTTATGGCTGAATCAATTATAAAATAGATAATCCCATAAATTGTTCAACCATTCCAAAATCACCTGTCATATCGTGTCAGTAGATTTTGGCTTTTTTCAAATGGTGGAAAACCAGTCTTGGCAGCTGTTAGATTATGTGGTAACAGCCTTTCTGCACACCCATGAGAGAGAGCAGTGAGAGACAATGTCGAAGGGAGAGCCGAGATAGTACCGTGATGGTGCATCAAAGTGCATAGTAACAGGTGCATCGAGGAAAACCATTGATCCATCTCTGCAAGCCTAGACAAACACCGACATAAGACTGCAGGCAGGAACCCAAATTACAGCCTCCTGAGGAAGTGCTTTCCAGTTTTTGTCAGGAGAGCCTCAGTTCCTTTACTCTTTTGTGAAACCCATAAAGATGAGTCACTGGAAGCTTCTTCTCTTTCAGGCTGAGGGGTTGGGACACAGTATGAGATGCAGCTAAAGAGCATTTTTTGGGATAGCCCAGTATTTATTATGAGATGTTTAGGAGCAGAACCAAAGGCTAGAAAAGGAGGGATTTAGGTGACTGGTGAAGGAACAAGTGTGGGAAAGTGTGTTTGTGTGTGAGAGTCCGGGACTCTACAGTCTGTGAGGCTGCAGCCTCAGGGGCTAATATGTCCTGGTCTCAGCAACTTGACAGACCTGGATCCAGAGGCCAACTACTGGGCAGGCTGAAGGATGACCCAGCTACTGGGTCACAGCTACCCTGTACGTGTGTATAAGCATATCTTCTCACTAATGGGCGTTCAACCTTTATCAGCCAATGAGGGGAGCAGAACAAAACCATTGGTGTTGTCTGTGTTTGTGTAAGTGGTCTGTGATCTGAGTAGCATACATGTATATATGTAGATATATGCATATATGTGATGTATATGCACATATATGTATGCCGTGTGTGTGTGCTTACTGGGAATACATTTCAGCCTTGCTGCTCTCTGGTCCTGAGGCCATGGAGCTTCAGCAGCCTTTCCTATCTCCAACTGTTTGATCCAGCATGATATACTTTCCTCTAACTGTAGCTGCAATATTACAGCTCCCTCCTCAGTTTATGTGGGCCTAGACCTAAAGAGATTTTTCAGTACTTCACTGTACTCACCAAAAATTCCCACTAACACTAGTGGAAATGCCAGAATATCTTCAAAATGTAGACTTGTAATCAGCACATTAAGCTTCTCAGCAGAAAGTCTAAATATTGATTTTTTTAAAATACAGACAATTAAACTTGCTTCTTAGACATACAGTGGGGCCAGGGTAGAGAGTTTACATTGCTGCAATTGTGTTATAGCTTCTCTCTGGACAAACAGAAGACTTCATTTTCTGTTCTATCAGTCCCACACCATTCACAAACAATAAAATTAATTTCTAGTTTGAATAAATAAAGCCTACTAAATTGGTTTCTTTGCCAATACTTTCAAGCTTTATATTGTACTTGTTCAATAAGCCAACAGTGTCAGTTAACAAAACAAAAGATGTTGTTTACTATTTTTGCTATTAATTAAGCCAGCTCCTTAGATACAAGTAGCTCATTGGGCTTAATTATCTCTAAAAAAAAATTAATTCATTTACAGTTTGCTAATCAGAAAGAATTACACCAATTCTTGAGTTGAATTCCTTTAGTGCCATGAACATTTTTAGAGTTTGTGAGCTTTTACACAGAAATTCAAGGAGACAACTTTGCAGGAGCTGAAAGTTCCTAAAATTCACCTCTTTGTTAATCAATTATATTGAAAGCTCTTTTACTGCATATTACTAGGAATAAGAACATTGTTAAAAGCAATTCAACAAAATTTGGAGCTAATATTAGACTGGTACATTCAAAGCACATTCCTGCTTCCATTTAATCCTCAGATTTTCCATCCCTACACAATTTATCTATCTAGAGGTTAAAGAAGGAAAGAACCCAATCACTTTAATCCTCATGGAGGCAGAGACTAGACCTCACGCAATTCTGGCTCCTCCCATGTGGGAGCCAAGCTGTCATATTAAGGCTGTATATTGCATATGTGACCAATGCCAAAATGTATAGGTTGTCTTTCATAGGACACAATTAATCTGTATTTGCTGAAGTTGTAACACGTTCTAAGTCAAGAAATGTGAGGTCCCTTCAGTGCACTGACAGATTCTTCCAGTCACTGCAGTATAAGAACAAAAGCAGTGGCCACCATTTACTTTTCCAAGCTTTTCTACCCTTGTACACAAAGTAAATGTAGTTCCTCCCTATCAGCAGATGGAGACAGAGTACACATGTTTTGATGTCATCATCCAGTTAATTAATAATTTCTCACCACACAACCCAGTCAGCATCCATTTGATTGATCTTTGTATATTTTTTAAAGATTCCAGGGTAATGGATCTAAGCTTAGATTTTAGAAATTTCTCTGATTTTAAAACTTCTTTTCAGGTTTTGGAATTACCTAAGAAATGTGATTCTGGGTCCAGCTCTAATTTTTAAGGCACAGAGCTCTAGTGTGAACAATCAGCATAACAGCGACACAATCTGTATGTTCTCTTTCATGAGAGATATTCCTGTAATACTGATCTGTGATATAGTTCTTCAAATTGTTGTTAATTATTTTTACAGTGCTATTTGACAGCATCATAAATTGTGAGCGCAAAAACAGTAACATTCTAAACAAAAACAAAATCCAGAAAACAAACCCTATGTAATAAGCTTAGGCAGTAAACTTAGCTGTGAGGTTTATAAAAATTTCCTCACAGTTCATTACTACATTTGACTTACTGTTTTGGTCCAGATAGGTACTAAGTATTGCCTTGGTACAATTAGATGCCATTATTATATACTTAAAATTTTTGAGTTACTACCTTATAGAGGTGTCCTAAATTTTTACTTTCAAAAGGTGTTCTCTATTCTGCAATTTTCTGCAATTATGTTTTTTTGAATGTCTCTTGCATTTTGTCCATTACGTATCTCTACAAAGAAAGTATATGTCTACAGCCAAATGTCAAATAACAGTTTTTATTAACTATTCTCAAAAATGAAAGGGTCAGGTATTGCTATCCTACCAAAGTAACTTTTTCCTGTGTGTTTCTGTAAACCAAACTAGTACAAACTCCAGGGGTTCAAAAGTAACAGAGTGCTACTTTTCCTAACAGCCCTAATAAAATTCTAGAGTGTAATGCTTCAAACAATAGTGTTTATTTAAAAGTAGGGCTTGTTGAAATGAAATTAGATAATTTAAATTATTTACTATTTAATTATTAAAATTTGTCTTCTGTCTCTCTCTGCTGAATAGTTGTAATTTTTCTTATAGCCGACCCAGTAAAATTTAAGAAACTAAGAAAATATAAAAAGTGATTATTCCATTATCTCAACATATTGCTAACAACAACACAATATCTTTATAGTTAACATTCACTATTGAGTGATTTAGTAATTATTTTGGATGACACACAGTTTCTGCCACTTCCAAGTTTGATTTGCTCCTATTCACTGGGTTGCCATCATTCAGGTGTTTCCAACCTTGAAGCAAGGATTCAACAGAAATATTATCCATTCTGTCTGAGCGTTTGAGGTTTTCAGCTGTATAATAGGAATGGAAGGAATCTCTTAGTCTCCCCAACAAATCCATGCCTACATCTTCCATTACATTTCAGTCAAACTTGGTGACTTGGTCATCAGTGTGGTTAAATTGACTCTTTGTGCAGAAGTAAGTCAGTGAATGTAAACTCTCATTAGGTTTAATAATGATCTTAAACTAATACAATCCATTACCTTTTCAATTATCTTGCTACTTATAGCTACTGCAAAACTTTCTGCAGAATAATTTTAAGTCATGGCTGTTTTCAGACAATACTTTGGTGTAGTTAGTACACTCTTTGAATGACCCTTTTTGCTCCTTTTCAAATATTTTTTAATCATTCAAGCAATGCTTCTTCATTAATTTGCTATTTGTGACTATTACAACTATTAAGGCAAATTAATTTATGGGGGTTTATTTTGTGTCAGTCTATTCCTTTGTCATCACTTCAGCTCTCAAAATAGGACTTAACTGATGTACAGATTTTCATGCTAGTATTTTTGCACAGGAAGGAATTTCACACAATACTACAAGTAATTTTCCTGACAGTATTCACAATCTGGAGCTATCAAATCTAAGAGTGAAAGCTCTTGTTTGCTGAGCACAGACTGCATTTTAGAGCAGATAACATTTATTTTGTATGACTAAAAAGGCATAAAAACCCCTAATGAAACTTGCACATATTATGTTAGCGTCAGCAGAAAAAAAGTTCTTTCTTGGTTCAGTTTCAGAAGTGTCTCCTTTTTCCAAATAACACAGCATACTGAATCATAATGTGCCTGTAAAAAGTCAAATTTGAATCCATTAAGGAACTGCTCAGTAGAGGTTGGATGTGCTCTAAAGCACACTGAATTTCCTCCTACTGAAGGAACAAAATATTGTTCAGGAAAAGAAGAGTCATAACATAAGTCTGGCATTTCTTAACCAAATTATACCTAATTTAATGTGAATTATACTTGATGTAATAAAGTGGTAGTCAGAAGAAAAATGTTAGCAAAGAACATTGTGAAGAATGTACTAGTCCACGTCTATAGTCAATAGAATTAATGTGAGAAAATGTAAAGCTAA
The DNA here is from genome assembly GCA_013396755.1 of Sclerurus mexicanus. NCBI lineage: Eukaryota > Metazoa > Chordata > Aves > Passeriformes > Furnariidae > Sclerurus > Sclerurus mexicanus. The sequence continues at coordinate 540,345 of VWZF01001848.1, read as the reverse complement.
TTAAAAGTAGGAAGTTATAATAACCCCAAGGGACTGTCATCACATGAATGCTGAAAAAAAAAATTAAAAGGTAGAAAATAATAATAATATTGTGTCTAAATAACCAAGTTATATTATAGATATTCTTTGGCTGACTGTAGCTACAAAAGTACAAGCATTAAATGAGCTAGTAGGATTTTCTCTTTGCTCTTCAGCGGCTTATAGTTAGCTTACAGATGTCTTCTGTCTCAATTCAGTTTAATCCAATCAACTCACCTCACTGCCCTGTATTTACCTATAAGAATGTTTTTTGGGGTGAAAACCAGCTGCTTCTTCCTGCTGATGTTGGCATACAGAATATAGCAACAGCACTTCCTTTCACTCATCATGTGTCCATGGCTCTCAAGGTCAAAACTGCTGAAACCAAGGTAAAGGGAATTGAGTTTATTTAGTGTTATATGTCACCAGGTAGTATTTAGAGAATTAGAAAACTATGGTGGGGGTTGAATGATCTGCTGCTTTCATTCTTACAGACTGTTCTTCAATGCTCTCTTCCTAAAAAAAAAAAAAAAAAAAAAAAAAAAAAAAATTAAGAGGACTCTTTATAATATAGGACTGCAAAATACATTTTATAAGGAAGATTTCAAAATATGTTATATTGTTCAATTTATGCAATAGAATTCTTGGTTGTGGCTAATAGAAGTCTACATTTGATGTCACCAGTGATTTCGTAAGATACTTCCTTTAAGTTGTTTTGGCATATAATAAGTAATACTGTAGTTTTTAACTTGGGGTTTTTTTTGCTTTGAAATACCAGATCTAGATAGAGAAAAATAGTTTGAAAACAGAAAGTATTCTGAGATTTAAAAAATATATGTTTAAATTTCTGTGGTAAGGTCAAATAAAAAAAATTAAGTAGAATGTGATACAACTGGAAAATTTTCAGTGTTTTCATTTCCATGTTACTTGAATTTCCTTAGCTTACTCAATTGAGCAAATCATACTATTCCTAATACCTCACTACCTCCCTAAGACAGGAACTAAGAATATTCTGGGTACAAAGAGAAAACTTCTGTGCCTTTGATGCCAATGAAAATTTGTCACTGACTTCAAGGCTAGGAATTCACCTACTGTAATTAGAGGTCAACAGGTCATCAGCTCACAGCCATCTTTCAGCTCTGTGATTTTCCCCTTCAGTCCTGTCTCTTCGCTTTTATTACAGTATGAATCTGCATCTGGAGCAGATAAGGCTTCACAGAGGCACTTGCAAGAGTAGTGGCAGTGGATAAAGGAGAATTACAGGAAAAGTGCAACTGCTCAGAGCAGTGGAATGAAAATAATGCCCACCAAACGCATGCCAAAGATTAAACTTCCAATGCTTAAAGTTACTTTCAAGGAGTAAGAGGTAGCATGGCTGCCAAACTTGCAACTTGCATGTGACACTGTAGTCAATTAACATTACTGCAGTGATGGTGTGTGCTATGGAAAAGAAGGGATCAAATGGGTTACTTGGACAATTTTCATTTAGAATAAGACTACAGACAGTGAAAAGGAGTTATATTTAGCCCTCAGACCAACCTGGCTGAAGAGTAATTGTTCTCAGTTTTTGCTTGGCTTTCTTTTGATATAGTGAAAAAATAAAAGAGTAAGTCTGTCCTGGGCATTTTCTTATTGACAAATATCTGTTTGTACAGTCATGATGGCTTTTCCTCCTATTGCATTAGAAAATAAATCTCTTTACTCTCTCTTCTTGTGGAACATACATGCACTACTCAATATTTAGCACTTTACAACATTTAGTAATATAAAAATAGTTTGCTAAATTCACAGTATCCCCACTTTTGTCAATGTTGGATGCTTCTCTAACTTCATTATCTACCACATAACCATTCAAACAACTGTGGCCAGAAGTGAATGTTAGAATTGGAGTTTCATCTACAGAGGCATCTGCTTTTGCTTTGTAGGATCTCTTATTTCCAAAGGCAGTTTGTTCCACTGGCTAATTGCCTTTACAGTTCAAAATGTCCTTCATGCGTCTTTTGAATTTGTCTAGCTAGAACTTATAGCTGTTTACTTCTTGTGGCTTTTCTGATAGATTGAAGTGCCCTTAAGTACTTGGTATTTTCTGCCTGTGAAGGTACTTATCCATCATAATCAAATCATCCCTCAGAGCTAAACAGATTGACCTCTTTAGGGCTGTAGTCCTAATGAAGAAAACCCCCAAACATTTCTAGCCATCAGCTCCCTTTTGTGTCTCTTCTCTGTAGCTTCTTAATTTCTTAAATTACTTTAAAAATCGCTGGCAGAAAAAAAAACAACAACAAAACCACCTTAAACACCAAAGCCTTAAGGGATGTTTTTGGTGTGTCTCAATATTCCAAGAGAAACTCATAAATATGAGCTAGTATGAGCTAATGCTCATCTGCAGCCCTTTTCAGACTCACTGCCTCCTTGAATAAGGCCTCCACTTACCAGCATAGAACAAACTAAATCAAAATGGAAATTGCACTTTAGAGCTGGCTTATGTTTTACATTTTTCACTGCAATCTCACCTGGAAACTGAGTTTTATTTAAAAATGAAGACTTAAAAATATTATATACCTCTAATTTTTTTTTAATTTTTTTTTTTCCTTAAATATATTGATTTTGTACAATTTATCAAGAACATCACCCACCTTTATCCTAAAAATCTACAGCAATGATAAGGGCACTCAGTAACCACTTTTGATAAAAAGGCTTGAATAAAAGTAAATAAATAAAAAGAGTGAGCCTCTTTCAAGCATTGCAAAGTGGAAATTATTTTTGAAATTTCACAGTATCTTATACATTTGCTTTTTCGTTTCATTCCTTTAGTCTTAGTTGTTCTCCAAATACTTTTTGTTGCTTTTGCTATGAATACACAATTACTGTTTGACCTACTTCAGTCCCTATAACCAGTCAACACATGTGATTCCTTTAACCTTTCTTCAGAACTGAGTCCTATTCTCTATTAGTCATTCCCTATTTTTTTCTAAAATTCATTCCTATTGTATATATCTTGTCACCATTCAAAGAGGTAAATACTGGCTTCTTTTGCATTGACATAGTGATTTACCATGTGCAGTCCACAGTCTGTTTGCCATTTTGATACACTGAAAAATTGCATTTGGTTCCCAGTAGTTTACTATTTTATTTATGCATGGCCACTTTTCATGGGTTTACTTCTGAATGAATACCTGCATTTGGAACATTTCATGGTCTTAGTCTTCATTTTTCCATTTTAAATTTATTTTTGATCAACATAGACAAGAAGTCCTGTAAAACATCAAAACTACAAAACTCTCTTGCCATCAGCTCAATTCCATTGATCTCAGGGGAAATTCAGCATGGGATTTTCCAGAGCACACTAAAATGTATGCAAGCTTAGGGCCTGTATTTATACATCCAAGTGTATTAATAATGGAATCACTAATACTTATGTTCCCTTTAGCTCATTATTGCATAATGGTTCATAGTTTGGAGATATATGGAGGTCCTACCAGAGGAGTCAGGTAAACACACATTTCTAGTTTCAAATATTTGATAGCCAAATTGGAGAAAGGGCAAGAAGTCTTAACTCATTACATGTGTTGCACATGGGCTAAGAATTTATACACTAGTCTACTTCTAAAACAAAAACTGAAATGCTTCAGTATAAAAAAGGAATCCTTCCATCATCATGCAGCACAATATTGAAGATTGACAATACAAAATTGGTAGCAATCGTATCTACAGACACTGTCTTTCTTATGTATTTTTTCAGGGGGCGGTAGAGTAGAAGATCCAGGATGGAGGGGATAGGCAGAGAAGAAAATTACTGTAGAGAAAGAGTGTAATAACTGTCAAGAAATGTCCTTCTCATTTTCTGAGCACAAATAAATTCAATATATAATAAGGATACAAAAATGTATGATAAAAAAGCCATACATTATAACCCACATTAGGAGCTGAAATGTACCAAAGAGCTTTTAACACTTTCATGTAATCAGCAGTAGCAAAAATTCTGCCTGAACATTTTATTTTACAATACTTTTTTTCACATTATGATTGATAGAAATCTAGATTTTCTTTCTGACAATACCTGATGTAAACATGGCATTAGGTTTTACTGTCTTATGTCCTTTTGCAGGTTGTTCTGGTGAACCTGTTGATATGCATAGTAGTTTTCTACACTGTATACTATGTGGTCCTGTCTGTGTGCTTCGCAGTGTTCAAGTAAGATTTCCTTGTCTTTATTCTAATATGCTGACATACTGCAACTGGATATCATGTAGAGATATGCCTGTTTAAAGGAAGCATCCAGACTGGAGGCATCCAATTCCAGCTTTCTGTGAACATATTTTTCAAATTCAGTTAAATTGTACCTGAACCTTCTTTCAAATGCACAGATTGGCAAATGGAGACTCAAAACTAATATAAAATGTTGGTTCTAATATATTTGCTTGCACTTGCACCATGGACATTAGTGAATGCAAGAGAAAAGATGACATGAAAAAAGGAAGAGAAAGATTTTATAGTCAATAAAAAAGAGAAATTATATTCCCTTAGGAAGTTATTGATCAGCATGTATAGCCAAATGTCATAAATAAAAGTGGACAAGGGCAAAATCGCAACTCAGAATGGGACTTACAGAGCTTGCAGAAACCCAGAGTATTCCATTTGAAATCCTATTTAAAAACACACATATTGTGTTACATAGTCACTAAGGCATTACTAAAATCTCTGGTTAAATTTACTCATTCTGTTTCCACAGGATTAAAATGTTGGATGGTTTGGCACCTTTTGATTTTAAGACAAATCCCTCATGGATTAACCCGTATTATTTAGGTAACTGAAGTTTGGTTGTCTTTTTTTTTTTTTATCTCAGTCAAGCATGTATATTGTATCTGGATGTAAACTTGCCTTCCAATTGACAGTATTTTACAACTCTTTTAGTAATACCAATGATTTCTGTATTTTAGCTACATTGCAATTAAATTTCTATGCTTCTTGGCAGCACTTCTTATTTCTGTACTGCTATTTAACATTCAAGTGATTTTTAGCCTTTTTGTTGAGTTCTTCTGATCTCCCATCATCTGAAGGAAATATTCTGCTTTACCAGGATGCTTCATTTTCATTGCAGAACAGTTACCTAGTCTCCAACAACTTTCTCCATGAAATTGTTTAATTTAATTTTCATACTGCAGCAAATTTCTTATGAATCATTGGACCCAGATCTGAGAAACAGGTCACATTCAACTAATGGAAATTTTGCTTTGATAATGTTTGAATACAGTGGGCATTAAAATATCAGGATTTGATTGTAGCTCAATCCCTTAACTTACCTTTATATATCCTAACAAAAATTTCTGCAATTTGCCTGAAGCTCTCAAAAATATATTCTTTTTCCTAAACTGTCATTCCTAAAAAATTACATGCATACATAAAATTTTACCAGATTTGTAATCTATTTTACAAAGGCAAACCTCAGCATCCATCAGTAAAGTAGGTAAAGCTCAAAAGAAAATTGGTTAGTTCATCAGGTTAAAAGAGTAATGAAAATGCATGGATGTTTCTACAGTGTCAATACGGACTTCAGATGAAGAAAGAACATTTCTGTTACAAAATTACAGCACATTCCATTGGTACTAATTTTCAGGTCCCTAATGTAGTTACTGTATCTCAATATGATTTTTTCCCCAAAATTTTATCAGTTAGTTTGATGCAACATGTTTATATGCCAAAGACAGCAGCTATGTCATGCAAATGGTTAGTATTCCACCCTCCTTTTGCTCCATTCATTGAAATAACATGGAAACACAAAACACAACAGCATCTGTTTAAAGTCTAAGGGCATAGAGTTGGAAGATCTCTGAATGATGTTGCAAATGACAGTTTACTCCAGAGCTCACTCAGGCCTGTTAAAAACAGAATTATGTCTTAAGATAACCTCCAAATAAAGATGGAAGTCAGCTCAGAAGTGAGGTATCCTTTCTGACCCAGTTTGTAAAAGTTTCCAGAGCATTTGCCTACACTAAGGATAATTTAAAGGAATACTATCTTCATGAAATGAAGTAATATATTAAACAGAAAAATCCTATAACGCATTGTCAAACATTATCTTTTAGTGTTATTTACCACTTTCCTAACCACATGGAGTTTTTCCAGTTATATTTTTTTTACATTTCTTTAAACAACTGAGTGAGAGATCCATAATACGACAGGAAGTAATAGACCCTGTAAATAAAACAATAAAATTGAAAGGCACAAAATGCTGCCAAATTAAATTTTACTGTGAAAAAAGAAATATGGCCTCTCTACTGTCAGCTAGACAAATCATAGGTTACTGCAACAGTAAGAAAAATAAACAAATAATTCCAATAAAAATGTTGCTTTTATATGCCTGTGTACTTAAAAAGAAGAATAAATTGCATTTAGACGGACAATTATATGAGTCACAGACTCACTATTATGTCCTGTTGTATGGGAACCCAGCACTAGAGCCAGAAGAGCCATCACACATTTTCCATTCAACCCCCTACTATCCCAGATAGCCACACAGAATAAAATCAAACTTTGCCCTAAAAGTGATAATTTTTAATCTTGTTACCCACAAGAGCAAGTAAACAAGCTGACAACTAAGCACTACTCCTTTGATTTTGAAGAATACAGCTCACCAAATGCCATGTGAAGTTCCTCCATGCCTTCCTGACCACAGGGCAGGCAGAGCCTGCCTGTGCCATCTTCTGCAGAGCCACATCCCACGTCAGAGGAGGCGGTCACCACAGGCTGGGTGCATGGCATGGCTCAACACACTCCAGAGAAAGCATCTCAGGGAACAGAAATGCACCATTTTGTCAACTAGAGAAAGAATTGTCTTGGTCAGCTAACTTTAATAGTCTGTTTTGGCAGCATAATTTTGCTATTGTCACTTTGCTGGTAATCCCCATTTACTGTTTAACACAACACAGAGAGAGCTGCTGAATGTCAGGCACAGTGACAGCGTGATAGCTGTGGCGGCCTTGCTATCAGCACTGAGAAAAGCCAGGCTCTGGTTCTATGGATGGATTGCCTCTGCTCACCTTGTGGGCTCTCTGCTCTATCTCCCCTCGTATATCTTGTCTGTAAATTGTTGTGGAATATATATATATATTCCTGTACATATAATATATAAATATATTATACTGTGAAAGGAGAAAGCTATGAAGTTTTTTAATGAACATAAACCCTTAACCTCAGAATTTTGATTTGGATGAGAAAAATTTTACCTGTGTCAGTAACAACCAAATTTATTTGGCACCATATAAAAACACGTGGATGGCCCCTAAGGAAAATTTCCATGAAATTTGTCCTCTAGGTTATATAAATTGTTCATAAACCTGTCAATAGTCATAATCCTGTTAATCCTCATGTTTTTACATAAAATACATGACATTTTAAAGTCTAGAGGCAAATCAGGATGCAAGCCATGCAGATGTCTGTGGCAAAATTAGAAATCATCTTTGTAATGAAAACATAAGCAAATATGTTTCATAGAATCACAGAATCATTAAGGTTGGAAAAGACCTTTAAGATCATCAAGTCCAAGCATCAACCCAGCACCACCACCTTGTTCACCATTAAACCATGTCCTCAAGTACCATATTCACATGCTTTTTTAAACATTTACAGGGATGGTGACTCCACCACTTCCCTGGGCCATTCCAATACTTTACAACCCTTTCTGTGAAAAAAAAAAAAGAAATGCCTAATATCTAATAGCCTCCCTTGATGCAACTTGAGGCCATTTCCTCTCATCCTATTCCTTGTTACTGGGAGAAGACATCAACCCCCACCTGGCTAAAACCTCCTTTCAGGCAATTGTAGAGAGTGATAAGATCTCCCCTGAGCCTTTTTTTCTCCAGGCTAAACAAGTTCTGCTCCCTCATAGGACTTATGTTCCAGACCCTTCATGCCATTGCATGTTCCAGCACCTCTATGTCTTTCTTGTAGCGAGAGGCCCAAAACTGAACTTGATGATCTTGTAAGAAAATTTGCATAATAACTATCTCAGGTATTTTAACTTCATATTGCAATAATTTTGAATATAAGAAGCCTTTCAAAACTGTTTTTGGTGAAAATATCCTATTTGCCTTTACAGTTCTTGTGATATCATTGGAAATAACTTTCTTCGTTTGTGGTCTGCTGTTTGCTCTGGTTGTGGAAGAATGGGTTTGGGATTATGCTGTAACAGTTACTATTATTCATATCATCGTAACTTCAGTTGGTAAGTAGGTTTACTGCTAAATATTTGCATAGTATCACAAGTTGAAGGACAAATCAACTATGATTCATCTACCATCTTACTGGACTAATTTAATTTTCCTTAAAGCGAAATAAATATATATATATATATATTTTCTATCCATTTAATTCATGTCTCTATATAAATCCTCACATTTAAAATTCAATTCTGGACTTGTTGCAGAATTTTAAACCACTATTTGCTATTAAAAAAATCACAGGTTAGTTCATAATCTAACGCTTCATATCAAACATATCCAGTCTAGATACAATTTCAGCATCTGGGACCTGTGGTTTTTATCAAAGCAACAAATTAATAGTTGTTCATGTCCTGACACTTTAAGATCTACTCATTAACACTTCAGCACTAGTTCAGAGTGAAAAGGAGTTTTGCTTCAACATAGTCAATGCAAAAGTTTTAAGTTAGATCATTTGAACTAAGCTCATTGAGGAAAATGAAGCATTTTATCATCAAAACTTTTCCCCCTGAAACTCCTCCTCTCAAAGGAAAGAAAAGGAAAAGAATTAGCTGCTGTAAATGAGGCTCATCGTCACTTTTTGCCAGCACCTGGTAACCTGCTCCCTCTTCTCATGCTGTTTAGCAGAATGCTTCTATGGCTAATTAGAAATATATTTTAACTCCATCCTTGCCAGACCCCATTTGGGGGTGTTTTTCTCTTATAACAATGAGTTTAGTATGTTTATTCTCGCATTTAAAAAAAGGAAAAATATAACTGACAAATTAGGACTTCCTCCCTACTACACAGTAATTAATCTTCCCTTTTCCATTGCTTTGTCCATTAGTCTTTCAGCATTTTCAACAGATGAGGATTCCTGATTTCCTATGAAAAATTAAGCCAGAGACCAAGAGACTTCATCTTAAAAAACTGAGCATAATTTCTTATCTACTGAATTTGATTTCCTGGTATACAAACTACTGTTATTCCTCAATACATAATTTACACAGGAAGATAGTCTCTGTCATTATATGAGATGATGCATTTTGATGTACAAACAACCCCAAGATTAGTTATTGCTTCTTCCAGATGTGCAACCAAACCTCTTCTGGCTGACCCTGAGCTGCCAGCATATGCAGCATGCCTCCCAGCCCACTTTACTACCTCCACAGTCCTGTCAGCTTTCTTTGGGGGAGGCAATATTGGATCATGTAATGGCCCGGCAGTTGATCTTGGAGTGGGGATGTGGGTCAGCTTGCATGTGGCAAGGGGCAGTGTCTGGCCCAGGAGGGAGCACGCTGTGCTATAGTGTTAACTTGCAGTGTGCAGCCCCAGCTAGTCTGTCACACACGACATCGCCCATTACACGGAAAATGTCAGGCAGCTTAATTTATTTGGATTGCAGCAATATGTAGGCACTCTACCAGGGAAATGGTGTCCCTGTAGTGCTAAACTGTGTACAGGTAAGTAATAAAAAAGGCATTTCTTCTGCAGGGTGTCTAAGAGGTCGGTTTAGCACAATTATTAGGTTTAGACTTGGCTTCCAGTGGGATCCTTCACACAGCTAAGCTTAATGGTATGGTCAGTTATCTGAATAATCATGACCTTAAAGTATTTGCTGTTTCAAGATATGTGAAATACAATCCATGAAACACTTCTAAGCAGACCTTTGATAACATAGTGCACTGTTTACATGTCCCCATCCTTATAGTTTTAAAATTTACATTTCTACTTTTCTTCTTCTTGCAGTTATGTCTGAATTCCCTCTGATGTTACACTGGTGGCTGGCATTAGGTATAATTGCATTCTTTAAAATTTAAATTATTAGAATCTGTGTCAAAAATTACTATTTATACTGTGAATTGTTTCTATTAAATGTCTGTTGCCTTGCTAATCTGAGAATTTTCAACATTTAAAGAAAAAACATAGGCTTTTCGTTTATACTTCTTTTAATGACACAATTAAGTAATGCTGGACTAGCATTTGCCTCACCTTAAAAAAAACCCTCTGTTAAGTCCAGAATGGGCTCAACTTATGTTAATCTTGCAAACAAAGAGCAGACACATGACTTGAAATAAGTCATGATTAAGTCCTGACTAATCAAACGATCTCAATTCAGGTGTCAAAAAGACAGTTGTCCAAACTAGTCTTCCTCTATTATCAATTGAAAGAAACAGGCACCTTCAGAGGCAAGTTGTATAAACACTATGCACAAGTACTTATGATAGATGAGAGAAATTCCAGTAATCACATTTCTTCAAAGTGAATGGCAAAACTACACTTCTGAATGTTTAATTTTCTGTAAAATTAAAAGCATAGATTTGTACTTGAAAAATAGTTAAGGGAAAAGGACTGGCTTCAGTTCTTTTTTCTTATATGATGGATAACAAGGATCAACAGCAGCAGTAAACTCCTAAATGATGGAGAGAGGAAAATAAATTCCCTGTCCTGGAACTGGATTTGTATCAGCAGCTTCTGGGGCTGGTATCTTTGTAGGTAGTTAAATCCTTGGACAAAATATTTAAGTAGACAGGCCATTTTTTAAAAAATTGAAGTTAAAAAGAATGTCAGTTTAAAGTTTTATCATAAAGTTTGTATTCCACTATAAAAATTAATACAGAACAGCCCTATCTTTTCTTTCAGGATCTGGAGTAATTGCAATGATTTGTGGAGGACAGATTTTGGCATACTGTTTGTTCAAAGACAACTTCATTTACCCTATTCTAGATGATTTTTGAAACAGAAAATTAGAACTTGCCTTTATGATTTCTTTGGTTTCATGAACAATGTAATTAAAATAAAGTTAGAAGCTATCTAATTGTAAGGCTAATATTTACCTTACCGGACCTCTTGTATCTTATGCTTTTTTGTAATGTCAGTGTCATCACTTTCAACTTTTGTATGTACATTTTCCATTAATCAAAAAATTAGATACACTGTCTCTTTTTTAAAAACAAAGAAGCTATAAGAAGGATAAGAGCAAAGATGCAACACTTCTGCAAAATCCTACCAGGAAAAGGAAAACATATATTTGAATGTAATGTTTTCAGGGTTCCTGTTACCTGTTGTATTTTATGAAGTGCTAACCTTAATTTAGGCTGCAGTCTGACCTCTCACAAGTACCCCAAAACTTTAAAGTCACCCTATCTGGCATAAATCACTGTAGGTTTAAAGCAGTCTTTAGTGGAAAACTCCTGGCAAAGAAGAATCGGTGAACAGCATCTCATTCCATCCTAAATCTCTCTCTTAGAAACTGCCCAAGACAACAGGAGGCAGAGGTACAATCCCTAATGTTTGGTTGACCTTCTTGCTTCCAGGAATGCTACAGACAAGTTTTTTCTACAGTAGCTTCAAGCTGTTTTCTCTTTTGCTAATGATCCATTTATGGTCTGGCTGCGCTGGATGGAGGAAAGGCAAATGCTACTGCAGACACTTTTTTACATATTCCTTTCTCTCTCCCCCAGCTACCAGCGGCCAATGCCAAAGTGTGAATTTATGGTAGTGGTAGTTAACAAACAAACCATAGCAGTGGCTTCAAGTTACTCTTTATGTCTTTAATCATAATAAAGTTGTAACAGAAAAATTTTTAGAAGGCAACTTCATCTTTAATATGAAACCAGAGACTGGATTTCAACTGCAGTTTGCTTAGGAGAGCAAGACTAGATTGCTATTTGCACAGGAGTGCTAAATGTTGCATTTACCTTAATCTCACTCAACAGATAATGCCTCTGAAGAATCAGTCCCCTCTTGATCTAATCAAACATCTTAGAATTTATTGCAAGTTTTAAAATTTTCCATTAAGCTTCAGTAGTGAAAGTTCATATACAGTGAGAAGCACATTTCAGATAACTGCGCAAAAAAGGAGTTTGTTTTTCATGAATGATAGATATGTAAGTAATTTTAGAGACAAACAAGGTATGTAAATCCAATGCACTGAGTAGGTGTAGACTTCAGAAGTTTTTCAGCATAATATGCTGTATACTGAAGTCAGAAAGGAGAATTATGGAGCGTGAATTAACTGACCTTCACTGATCACTGGTCTGAACCATGGATTGTTTTCAGTTTGTGGATTTGTATCTCCACAAACATTATTAGGCAGATAACTGTCTGGTATTATATGTTTGGAAAATATTTGCACATTTCTTTGAGGTTTGCTTCATTTCAGAACTATAGAAACGAAAGGGAAAAAAGTAAGTTGTAACTAAATTCATGCCTCTGTCCTCTTCCTCGCAAAGTTTGTGTGTGTAGGTAGTGTGCCATGTGGCAGAACATGAGTGGATTACATATAAAGTTAATCCATGGGTGGAACGTGTTTCTATTTTTAACCTGACGGGATTTTCCTCTATGCATGTCAGTCCAGCTGCAGCTTGTAGTAGTTCTGATGCCCAGTCTTAATATTTTTAAATTTTATTTTCTCTTTAATATCTTAAATCACCAGCAGGAGATACAATTGGACTAGTATGAAGAGTGCTTTAGACCCAGTATTTCTCCAAAGCACTTACAACTAGGCCAGTGTTAGATAAACAATTACAGCAAGAACTCCATCGAGGATTAAAAGCCTATGTCCAGCTGTTAAAGGGTCATCAGGTTTTTGCATTACTTTCAAATATGGAATGGTGAGACAATTTCAACATTATTTATTTCATCTTTTCCATCACCTTTCTGTTGTCCCCAATGATAAATATTACACATAATGTTAAAGTGCAGGCAAATTTCATATTATACAAATAAATATTTATGATGTAAGCAACATGAGCTATGTCTGTGTGGGCATTACCTGGTTAGAAACCTTCAGAGATAATATCTGATATTGTGTGATTTCTAACTGGTACACCAAAATGGTACTTTTGAATATGACAAACCTGGCTGTTTCTGGAACAATAATAAAGTGCCCACTTGAGCAATTTGCATGTGACTAATTGATGACAATCAAGACACAGGTGAGAAAGAAGAGCTTCTGGAGGAGATGAACAGCATTGTATATGTTTCACAACAGACCTTCCAAAGACAGCAAGAAAAGACCACTACAGAAAGCAGAAAGAAAACAGAGAAAACAACAACAGGGACATGTATTTGAAAAAAAAAAAGGCACAAGAAACAAGGAAACAGAAACAGACAAGATCAGTGAAAACAGAAAAAATCTGCAGACTGAACTTGTAGCGCTAGAGTCTCATGACATAAGACTTGTATGCCTATTGTTCACAGCAATCTGTTTTTCTGCTGATGTATACATGATTCTAGAACAGGTTGTCTTCACATCTATGGTTATGACTATAATCTGTGGTGTTATGCCTGTGACTCCTGCCCTGGGATTTTCAGAATTCTTTGCTCTCTGACTCAGCCAGTCACAGGAATATTGTCTCATTTAGTTGGTGCGGGTTTGGTGTTATTTTAACCCCTTGAGATACAGTAGTGACAAGTTTGCACAGGTATCAGTGGGGTTGTATTAAGTCTGAAAAACATTATAAGCAGATGGAGACTTTATCCACTTCCAGGCAGAGTTTGCAGGGAAGATTAGAAGTTGCAAACATTAGGTACAGAAATCAATGGAACAGTACACAAATGGCATACCTTAATAATACCGTGCGTAGAGTCATTTTAAGATTTCTTTACAGAGGCAAGAAACTCCTTTTCATCATATTCAACCACCTGCTGAGACAGATTATAGTTCTTCTTAGTTCAGCCCTCTCTCTAAAGGGCTTTGCATTCATCCTTGATCCAAATGGTGAAGTGTCTTTCTTGTAACAAAGAACGTGAATGAAATTAGTGGGTTTTTCTGTTTGTTTGGTTGTTTTGGTTTTTTGTTTGTTTCTTTGTTTGTTTGTTTTTATACTCTAAGCATGTATTCCTAGGCTAATGCCTAGGAAAGTGGCTAATGCCATTATCTTCAATGCAATGTCAAAGGGCAAACCCATTCAAAAAGTTGCTTTGGGACCAACAAACTAACTCAATAATGTAAAACCAGCCAAATATCAGACTATGGAGTACAGAAAACATAATGATTTTTAGTTGGCATTTTAGTAAAAATATAGGTTAAAATACTTACAATTTCCGAGTGAAGTAAAGAGGTGATTATTACAAACTAAGCCTGTCATTTTTCCAGCTCTGTAAATTGCTTGATCAACATTTCCATCTCTTTTGTATTCAAACTTTAAAAAGCAAGCAACACAAAACCCTACAGTACTCATTATTTCTGTATTCCTAAAAATATCAACAACTGCTGGTCCAATAAATACAGAAAACATAGTATGAATAGTGCTGGATCACCAGCAAGGTAGATGAGTCACCTGCAATTTCCTATGTTGGATATTCACACACAGGATTCCTGTGGGTTCTAGTCTTTTGACTAAGTGAGCTTTGTTAAACTGAGAGAAAATGTGAAAGCCTTACACATTCTTTATTCCATCATCTGACATGTATGTTGACACAATATAAAGGTAAATCCTTGTTAATGTCCACAGGTATTTAAAGCTGTATTTAAACATTTTTTATCTTCCAAATGTGATGTACTTAGAATATTTATTTCTTGGCTTAGGATCCTGTGTAGTGATCCATCTGCTCAGTAATGTCTAATACTCTAATCTTTCTTCTCTTTGTGAACTAATCATGGCCCAGACAGCATGCGCTCTCTCATTAGATGTCAGAGAGGATAAAGGTCTTAAGAATGGTTATAAAATGTAATGGTGTAATTAATACCTTTATTATTTGCTTTAAAGCTTTTACTGTGAGACTATGTCCCAACCTCTCCTTTGCTCAAGGAGATCGATATGGATCCCTTCAGAGGCCCTCTTCAGATGCACCAGGATAATTATGCCTATGTTGTAGGGCTGGCATGCTCTGTGATGGACTTAAATCCTACTCCATCCATTCTTCAATTTAGGGGACAAAAGGAATACCTTGCAGTCCTCTCCCAGTTCATACAATCAGGTTCCTCTGCCAGTAAGGGTGAAAGAAGGGAAAGATGCGTGCTTAGACGTGTCCTGACATGTAGCATGGCATGGGCTTGGACTGGGTATTTGTGAGGTGACACTATGACACCAACCACGGACAACCAAAACCTGAGGGAAGGCCTTGGCCACAATATTTTCACACTGCCAAGCCCTAGCAAACAGTTGCAATCAGATCAAAGGACGATAGTTGAAACTGGAGCCTGGAAAGAAAATGCAAATTACTTTGAGTCCTTGCTGTCATTGTCCTAAATGAAAGATTGTCCCATTCTGACCATTTCTGTTCCACACTTTCCAATGAAAATAAATCCTAATACAAGATTATTTGCTGTGCATTTGCAAAGTGATTTACAAACAAAGGGTCAACTCCTGCTTCCAAAGCGAAGTTCCAGTTATCTCTATTGGAACAATAATCTATGAAAGGACTATTTATATGTACCCAGACCCTCTCAGAGCGATTTTTTCACCAGATTCTCAGCATCCAAAGGAAAAGTGCTTAATAAAACCCCATGGATGATAGTCAAATGCTCAAATACATTAAGAATTACCAGTTTCCTAGCTGTTTCAGAAACTTTTCAACTCAAATTACATCTACATCAATAGTTTTCAAAATATACTGAACAAAGTGCTTTGATTAATTTTATAAACCTTGATGGTGTTCCACACAAAAAGGTACTACTAAAATTGACAACAAAGATCAATATATTTGATATCTCACATGGTATCAACTGAAAAAAATTGTAGATACTAGCCAAGTTACATGAGCAAATTCAACAGCAAATCATATTTACATTAATTCAAATTTAGTATTTAAAAATAACCTGAATTCTAAGGAATTGTTTTAACAACTTCAACGTAAAATTATAGCAAATCCTACAAAAGTGGAGAGTATCCCTTAGTACATTCCCAGGAGAGCAGCAAAGGCAGAGGGAAGAGCGTGTTTCAAGAGTGTAGTGGCTTCAATACCCAGGAAGATGAAAGAGAACTTAAGGGATATGAGCCAACTTACTTGCCTGGGAGCAATTCTCCATTCTAATGGGAGATGTGCTAGCAAATAATCCTGGCAAAACTCTTCAGTAAATCAATGATACACAAAAAATCATCATATACCCAAAATCATCAGTGAACACAGTTTATCAAGTTTTGCTTGAAAAAGAAAAATGGTGAAGAGTGTTAATGCCAGTTCATTTCAGTCCCATTAGATCTCTGTTCAGGTCAGACTCAAAAGGGCGCCAACAAGAAGAGAACAAGAGGGTTGCAATGACAATGGAGACATTCAGATTTAAAGCAGTAAACTTCCCAGGTAGAATTCAAGAGTCAATTATTTGGTATGCCATATTTTCCAGAAGTTTTTTGAGCATTCAACTTTTGCTTTAAAAATAAATTTTATTTCCTGAACATTCACCATTGAATCATTTATAGAAAAATGCAAATTGTACTTGAAAAGCAACTACTGTTTTTCCATTGTCAGAAAACGAAACATCAGGTCTTCAGGTTTTGAGCAAATAAAATCAGTTTTGAATAAAAATAAAATTACATTGAATTGAATTTTTCTCACAAAAATCTACTTAGACCAGAAGGTATTTTTATTGAAAAAAAATACTTTTCCCCAAATGATAATGTTTCAGACCTTATTTGTTGTATGTATTTTTAGAATGTGTTAGTATCACTAGATAACATTTCCAGACTGTTCCAGTTGCCGAGGTAACTATGTTATTTTAATGATCAGCGAAGAGGATCATTATGTAAAACATTATGTTAATTTCAAACACAGAAAATTGATGTCTTGCTGTTACCTTGAAGCTGAACCTTTTTTTTTTTTCTCTCCCAAAATGCCTTTTTCCATGAAAATTAATGGTATGGTAAAGTGCTCAAGTGTCCTTTTCACAGAGATTCAGGTTGGCTTTGGAGGCAAATAAGGCAAATAAGATAAAAATTACACCTGACAACCAACTCTTGGCAGACAAAAAAATTTCAAACCATCATATTTTTTATAGAAAGAGTATAGGAAAAATTGTTCCATATAGTCTTTATATATGTGAACAGTGGCTAGAAATTATAGGAAAGCTTTTATTTAATTTTAAACTTTGAAATACATTATTATTTAGTTACGGAAAGCAAACTATAAAGCACATTTAAGTTCTGTTTATGATAAAGTGTGCGTATTGTCCGTGATACAGACCATCTGATGAAGATACAAAAAACCTGATGTTAAATTTTTGCTGCTTTTATTAGATTATGTATCTACTAGATTACAAATTATACCAAAAGTACAAATGCTATGCATTTATGACTCAATTGCAATCACAAGTGCTCCTTCTGAGCATGAAGTGAGACCCTTGCTGATGTTAGTAGTTGACAGTGCATTTCTGTTCTCAAACCTGCTTTCTCCATTAAAAAAAAAAAAAATAAAAAAATTCAAAATTATCCAAACTAAGTTTCATACAAATCCTAGGGCTTATAATGACAATTGCTGCCACAGCATACCAGCCTCATAAAGGTAAATTTTCTCAGGCTACCAAATGCAACTCAGTTTTGTCAACAGAATCTTCTTTTGCTTCTTCTCCAGAGTTCTGCCTGCAGATTGTGTTAAATTATGAACGCTTCATTCTCTAGGTGGAACTGGATGCTTTTATGTATCAGAATATGATATACTGAAGACATCTGAGAGCTTCTATATTCTCCTGACACTTCATCATAATCACCTGATCCATTTTAGAGCCAGTGAACTCTTCTGACAATACTCAAAGTGCATTTTGATGGAGTCTATATTTATATGGACTGCACCTCTTCATTCCACGGAGCTTACTTGAATCCTTTCCCAAGGATTTCCTCTGCAGGCAAAGCTCTGACTTCAAAAGGTGGTAGCTCTTTCTCAGACTCTTTACCCATAACTACACTTATTACACTGGTCTTCTGTTTTAACCTTATTACCCAGACGTGCTTTTCTGACACGCTGATGTTGGCCGATTTGCACATCCCAATGAGGACTGGAAGCAGAAAATGTAAGAATGTGAAAAAACAGATATATTAAATTAACTAGATACTGTAAAAAGAATATATGATGATATAGCTGGGAATAAGCCATCTATTAGCTAATAGGATTAGGAATTAATTTCCCTTCCAACAGCTTATGCCTCACTTGTCCACTATGGGCTACCAAATAATTTATCCTGAAAAGCTTTGCTTTCATCCTTAGCATGGTGAAAATAGCAGACTAAATTTTCAATCCTTGGAATTATTTAAAACTTTCTGATAAGTAGCTTTCTGCTAGAAAATGCTGACTACACAAAAACTAAAATTTCTTTTTGTAGAAATTTGTTGATAGAATATAATCAAAGCACACATGCTACCCTCTTAACTACTGAAATACACCAAAACATGATGCAAAAAACCCTGAAGTCAAACAATAGAATGAAGTGAAGCAATGCTGAAATAAAACACTTAAAGTGGATGTTTTACTTCACGTATTTTGAAAAGCCCTTCTAGAAATTGCAAAACAGACTTTTCAGAATTTTTGTTTCATAGAAAGTCTAAATTCTTGCAGGGAAAAAAATTGAATATGTCAGATCAATTTTTAGTCTAGCAAGACAATTCCAGTATTTTTGGGAACAGTTTGAATTACAACAGCATTTTAAAATAACAGCTACATTAGATTGTTGATCTTTTTGAAAAAAAAATTGTTATAAGAATAAATACAAGCATGGAATTTTCAAGTAAATATGTAAATATTAGTTAAGGAACACTAGTGAGAGATAACCAATTTTAAGAAGAAATATGGAAGGGGGATCATTAAGTAAAAAAAAAAAAAAAGAAGGCAGCTGTGTTAAACCTGCTAGAGGTGAAACACTCCACCTCTGCTCCACTGGTGCAGAGCTATAAATGTTGTAGAGAGCAGCAAGGAGCATGAGAACAAGTTAGCAAGTGAAGGGCACATATTTTGGAGCTCTAATTGACATGAGCTGAGAAATACAGGAAGTACAGAAAGAATTTACAGGGAGTAAAATAATGACATTAATGAAACATCAAGCTTGAGGATATGGAGTATAAAACCGTTAGTACAATGGGACAAAAATATCCAAGTTGCAGTATTTATCCACTATGAAAAAAATATTTTAGTTATCTACATCATCTTCTATATGTTTATAAAACAGAATCTGTATTCCATCTGATTCATGAAAAAAATCCCCAAACCAAACACTATTTTCACAGAAGTCTGATACTGTTAAGAATGTGCAGACAAAAGGGATTACAGAATACAGCAAACCACAAACTGTTTTAAAATTCTTACTGTCTATGGGGATTTCCAAGCAGTTCTTTCTAGAAAAGCTGAAATATAATTTACAGTAGCCAGCTTACTTCAAAGGTGTATGGTACATGATATGAATATATGCTGAATATGGGTATACAGAAGTATATTAATATATATATGAATAAATTATAACTTGCAGGTACAGCCTTCTAATTTATATCAACCATTTAAATTTTATCTTTGTGGCACTACTTACTTACCTATTCATAGACCCCAAATACTCCCTGGTGAACTGGAAATATTTTATGTACTGTGGCTTATCTTTGTTTCTAAGTTTCAGTAGTTTGAATGTTATCAGCACAGTGAAATCCTTCACTGAATAAGTAATTTAATCAAGCATTCTGAATCAGAAAATATGGAACACATTTTTGTTTGTAAACTTTCTTCATACAAGTTAATGTGTGCATTATGATCTTCTTGAAATTACGCCTAGTATATACAAGTTGTTTTTTCAAGAGTTTTGGCTGGTTCAGTGCCCAGGATGGATGGCGACAAGGGGAGAATAAGGGTGAAGGGATACTCTTAGTTTGGAGTACACCAGAAACTAAAATAATACTCATAGATTTGAAAACGTTCAGTTACTGATCACCGGCTCTATGATTGTCTAAGCTGATCTTCACAGAAGTAAAGATCCTGAAATTTTCTCCATAACCCCAATGAAACAGGTGTAGAGATTACTTATATGTGGTTTATATGAAGAGGTCACCCATTGCAGTGCTGAAATTTTAAGAGATCCAAGATCCAGTAGTAAATAATTTCCGTGTTTCAATAACCTTCTGGTAACACCAAAAGTGTTTCATTGTTCCCAGACCGAATTTGCCTTCGTTCTGCTTCAGTCCTTTGGCTCTTCTTATGTCTGGTAGATTAAAGAGCTATGACAAATCCTCCCGCGTAACCGCTTACACGCCATAATCAAATCACCTCTTCTTCCCCATCCTCTGCTGAGCCGAAGGGGGCGAACACATCAGTTCCGTATGGCGAGGCAGCTTGCTCGGACCCGCAATCATTCCCCCTTGCCCCTCGTTTGACTCTTGCCCACCGAGCGCCCCGGCGGCACCGGGCGGACGGCGGAGGGGGCGATTCGGGGCGGCCCGGCCCTGTGCCCGGGCGGGGCGGGCAGGTGACGGCCGGGAGGCGACGTCGCTGTCACCGGAGGGGGCTGAGGGCGGTGAAGCCGCAGCGAGGAGCCGCTGGCGGAGGAGTCCCGAGGGAGCGTCTCCCTGCTCGTCCTCTGTCCCCTCCCGCCCGAAGGTGACCCGGGGAGATGGTGACCGTGGTGACGAAGCTGGTGCACTACCTGCACCTGAGGTAAGGGTGGGCGAGCGCGGCCACCGCGCTGCCCCTCCCGCCGGGCGCCGCAGCCGGGCTTGTGCCGAACCCGGCGGGAGGGAAAACCGCGGGGCGGGAGCGAGTGGCAGTGTTGGGGGTGTCGCCGCGGTCGGGAGCGCCTCCGCTCCCGCGGGTGCCTGTCCCGGCCGGCCGGTCCCCTGCGCGCCCCGCTCCGCATCCCTGCGCGCCGTCTGGATCCGTCCTGCCGCTCCCCCGAGCGCGTCCTGCGGCACAGCGGGAGAACAAGGCGCGTTTGAGGGAAACACCCGCTGTTAGCTTGTAGTTTGGGAAGTTGGTGTCCCGACAGCACTTGTGTAACGTAATTGTAATAGCATGGATTAGTCAAATTGCGTATTTTTCTTTCCTTTTTTTTTTTTTTTTAAAATACAACTTCTGTCATCCGTTTTCCCCAGAATCATCCATTTTAAATTTAGCCCATAAATACAAATACTTTTTGCACTGAGTAGAGAGAAAGCAAAGAAGTGTGCAGTCCTGGTGATGTTCCACTTGTATTTTGTTGAATCACAGTTTTTCTCCTCTATATGAACACTTTATGTGCATCAAAAGACTTGATCGAAAACATAAAGAAAATATATCACAGGGAGCATAGGCTGAGCCAGAAGTTTAATTTGTGGAAGCAGTGGTATTTTGGTGCAGCATTTTCACAATAAAACATACCAGCTCTGGGAGCTGATTTCATTACTTAATTTTTTCCAAGTTAGCCACAGAGTGAAAAAAGGGGCAATCAGTTGTACTGAAACTTTTTATTGGTATGATTTATGACTCAATTTCTAGAATACCTGCAGTCTGTAGATACTTTTTTAAAACAATTATTAAAATAATAATACTTTGTCATGAATGACATGAGAGAAGTATGTAATATCACCAGTTTTTAATCTGTTTTTTTTTTAATAGGATGCTTAACTGCTCTTTAATTTATTCTGCAAGTCTAACTAAAATCATAGCTCTAATTTTATAAGTTTGTGTGATTTTACACTGAGTTCCTTTGCTGGGGAAAAAAGAAGGAAGTCAAGAAGGAAAAATCTTTGCCAATTCCTTACTTCTGCCTCTCTTCTATTGCCCTCTTCTGAACAGAGGTTATTTGTTTAGCAGCATATTACTGCTGTTTTTGAACCAGAGTTTCATGGCTCTTGTTTGCTTTATAAACATCAGGCTAAGAAGCAGTCTCAGCCTCAAAGACTTTATAATATAAAGGGAATTAGGAAACAGCTCTTAATGCAGAAAGCTGGGTGAAAGTGGCAAAGCAATAAAGTTATGTTATTTAACCAGCAGCAAACCTGATAACTGTCAGGTGTTTTGTAGGTATCATGAGAAAAGACGCAAAGAGGCTAACAAGTTCAATAAACTTAAAGGAAACTCTTCTCGTGCTGAATGAGCACCAAAGGACTGAGAAAGTGTGAAGAACATATCTGAAAGCTTAATAAATGCATGGTCAGTGCCCTGTCTGAAGGCAGAATTCAAGTGGTTTAGTACTGGGTGAAAGCAGTCAACAAAATTAGGGAAGATGTTAAAAAGTCCATCAATTTGCTTTTATAGGAGAAGTAGAGCTATTAGAGATGTGGCTGAAAAAGGACTCAGTAAATGCAACATTTTAAGGACTGAAATTATTAGACCTCAATGAACATGAGTTATAAATTTCCATTTGTCAATGCAAAATACGAGGATAGCTATAGAATATTGCTGGAGCGGTAAATAGCAGCGGTATCTGACAGGACATAAATGAGCAAAAGTTGTTCCCTGGAACCAGTACACATCAGCAAGTGGGGATATTTGCACACAGAACGGATCAGAGAAAGGTACTCAGTCGTCTTCAGTGAGTCCGTAGACTTAAAGTGCAGAACGATTTTAGCAAATTCACATAATACTTTTGTCCATTCACATCACAAAATCATGTCAGATAGGGGATGGATGTTTCAATCAATGCCAGTCAGGCATAAACAAATACTATTAGGCATTATCAGGTGTTTATTATTTGCCTCCCTTAGCAAGTGACCAGCAACATAAAAGTGAATCCAGAAAACAGTAATGTAGAAAAGAGTGCATACATATAAAATTGTTTTATGTATTCTTGGAATACTGTGATTTCTGATTAAATTATTTTAGTAGGATTCTGGGTAGCCATGCATTAATATTTTTTTACTATGCATGAGAATAGAAGTAATTAAAAACCAATTAACAGCAAGGAACCCCAAAAAGTAAGGTGTCGGACTGAGTTAAGAATAGTGAGGTAGCTGGTGTGCTGGGAAAAATGCTTGTCATCAGCATTGTGCCTTTTTCTTCCTCTAGGTGGAAATGCTAAGGTCAGTTGTCACTTATGTATTCTGTGCAAGTTCTTAACCAGTGAGGCCTGGTTCATGAATTGGATTTTAAGGTTGTGCCGGAGTTAAGTAAATAAATACTATGCTAATATATAATAAGTATATTTAAACATTAAAAGCTTTACTTAATAAATTTCTAAGGCTATAGTTTGTGACAAGATTAGACTATGTCAGTAAAATAATACACCAAGAAGCCCAAACAATTACTATAATCAGATCCTTAGAGAATAGTAACTATGCCCTTTATTCAGTACTCACTGAGAATCAAATAATTAATTTAAATCACCTTAGCACTTGCACAGTTAGCAGAAATGTGGACATCATAGACATCTATCTTTGAATTTGACACCTTGCAAAACATAAGATCCTGAAGCTACAGGAATAATACAAAAACCTTGGGCACTATACAACTATTCTAAGAAGTGCCCTTTCTGAAAATCAGAAGTAAATACATTGAAATACAATACTCATAATACTAGAAGAAATTGTGTAGCAGCAATTCATCTCTTATACTTACCTCAATTAATTAGCCTGCATAAAGGATGATTCTGTACCCATTTAAGCCCCATTCAGCTGAGCCATAAAATCCTGGTTAGTTTCAGTCAGAAAAAAGCAGGCTCACTGAACGGGAATGGACCAGCCAAGAAGCTAATTGTAAAAATACTGAATTAGGTTCTCAGCAAGGCGAGATGTTTTCAATACATATACTTTATGTAATTATCTCTACATAAATAAAGATTGTGCAGCAAGTGAAAGCAGAGCAGTGTACAAAAAAAAGAGATGAGCAATGATTCTTGAGAACAACAAACAAAGGAGATGACAGCAGATAGAGCAGTTCCCAATGACAACACCAGGCAACACAAGCAAACTGAAGACAAAGACATAGACTTATGAATGTAAGACTTTCACAAGGCAAGTGAACATTCGATGCTACCAAGGAGATTTCCACAGTTAATTGTATTGAAGAAATTCAAACTGAAGCAGGCTGTGGTCATTCCTCATTGAAGGAACTGCAAATGTTTAAGCTACACAGGTGGAGAAGTGCAGTTCCAGGCTTGAAGTGTCATTTTGGAAATTCAGTATTTTTTATCAATTAATCATTAGTTTTCATAACCTGCCTCTGAAAGTGGTCACATGAAATGCAACAAGATTTGTAGTTGAAGTAGCAACTAAAAGTCTGTTTTGAAGCTGTCATGGGATTCCTGCTTTTATATATGAAATTTTTATTTCTTTAAAAGGTTGTCCAGCAAACGAAAAGACTTCTACTAGTACTGTCAGTCACATCTTACTTCATCCCTCTGATTCTAACATCTTTAATCTCACCAAGAAATTTTGCTGAGGGTTGTGCAGCTGCGTTATGTGCATGAACTTAACAATCTACTTCTTAAAAATCTGTGATTTGAGCCTGCATGGTTTAAGATGTGGCTGGTAGACTGAATCCTGAGGAATGTTTCCAGCTGGCCTGGCACATTTTTCTCAAAGAAGCCTGGGTTCAAGAAGTTTGTACAAGACACCGTGCTGCTGCTACTCCAACACCTTAGCAAGTGGCTGTGCACGGTTAGCTTCCTGAAGAGGAAGGAACCCTTTCTTGGAGATCCAGTAGAGGTTGAAAGAGAAGCACACAGTCTGGACCTCTTTGTTCAGCATCCCTGGCTACCATACTTGCGCAAAGTGTTTCGCTCTGAAACTTATTTTTCATAAGTTTCATGTCCCTCCTAGAGCATTCCAGGGAACTATCATGATTTCTGAGTCCAACTGAGTGTCCTTGCCTCCCTCTGGGGGCTTGATACTAGTGTGGTCATCTCTGATAGTCAAGTAAAAGATACAGGGTTCTGAGTGCTGCAGGTGAGCTTATAGAGCACAGGTATTATTTATGGCTCCTTATGTTCTTGTGCTAGCATACAAATGGTCTGCGTGGACCATTGGCTGGTCTTTTACTCTTATCAGCTGCCCCTTCTCCCCCTTCAAGCCAAAGATATACTTGTACATGATTTTTTTATTTTAAGTGTAAACTTAGAGATTAAAATAATTATTATTTGGGGACACATAGACCTGAAGTGATGTTTTGACTTCTGAAGTTTTTGAATTAATTTTCTTTTAGAAGCTTAATGTGTCTTCAACATATTTTTTTTTATACCTCATGTACCTACTCTCTGTTGTTGCTTATACCCTAGTGTAGGAACACATCACAGAAGGATGCAGGGTTGAAAAGAATTTTCTATCTCTCTGTTACCTTGCAGCTTATAAAAAAGCTACCATTTTTAATCCATTTCATAAACATACTGAGCTTTTCTAAAGATTAGGTTGTTTGTCCTTCTTTATAGATGTCCTGGAACCTTGCTCCTCTTGATATTTAGAAATGGATTTCTAATTTTCTACCTGCAGTTGCCAGTGGAAAGTTTCTACATATTTCTTTTGCATTGACACTGTCCATTAAATGAAATTGATTTTCCCACCCATGATATCTATGTTTGTGAGTTCTCACAAACAGCAGTTTTATTGTTGCTTCTTAGCTCCTCATGCTGAGTAGATTCTGCTCTTTCCCATGTGATTGTCCATGTTTCACCATCTTTCTTGATTATGAGTGATTGGAAGTGACACTATAATTTTAATTAATGTCTGTTCAATATCCGTGATGATATTAAAAGTGTGCTATCTAGCCTGATATAGCTAGATATACATAAAACTGCATATACCTTTTTTATTGCTGTACAACACTGCATTTGATGGTTGCCTTATGACCAATTAGTATCTGTCATTTCAAACTGATGAGTCCCCTGGCTTAAAGCATAAAATCTAGTTACTAAGTCTATTAAATGCATGCACTTGTGTATAATTTTTATTTTTTTTCAGTAATTTTATTAATCCATTTTTCCCTGTATAATATCCTGGACATTCTCTAAATTGATATCCCTAATCCCATACTATCAGTAAATGTCACATGCTTCTTTCTGTGCCAAAGTTATGAATGAAAATGTTAAATAATAAGATCTTTAGTAAGAGGGAACCTTGAGAAATTTTAATAGGAAGACTTCTCCAATTCATCAGTTTGCTTTTCAATGTAATATATTGCTGTCTCTTTTCAGATAAGCCCTTCCATAGTTTATAGACTTCCATTGTTCCTAATCTACTGTTTGTGTGACTGTGTATGTAGTTATGTTCCTTATGTGTTACAATATCAAAGACCATATAGGATACATCTGCTGCAGTCCTCCATCCTTAATGCAGGTTATTTTATTATCAAAATCTGCATTTATCTTGGTAAAAGTAAATAAGGCCTTGTGTTTTATCCTAGGTTTCCATTTTCATTTCTATCCTCTGTCTCAAGATGTCCTTTCCTTTGTACTTCATAAAAAAAGACTTGCATGCTGTCAAGCTCAGAGTAACAGGTGTAAACCAGCCCATTTTTCTCTTTCTGAATTATATTTGTTATATTGACATTTGCTTGTAATGTGGCATCATTTGAAGTGTTATATTTTTGTAATTACTTATCACTGAATTCTTAGAGGAATGGTTTCATTATCTGGGGCAGAAGATTATCTATTCTGCCTGCCTTAATTTTATCAAACCTTAAAAACTTGGCTTCTCTCTTGAATGCAATTTAGTATTATCCACAGGTTTTCACTAGTTGTCTGGCTTTTGCTGTCATTATCCTGATGGAATATTGAGTCAGAAAGATTTGGTGTGGCCTTACCAATGGTATCTTTGATTTCAACTCCATTCTTACTGCACAGCAACTTCGCTGCCATTTTATTTCTCCATTTCTCTATACTGTCAAAGAATTTGTATTGCTAGGTGTCAGGACCCATCAACTGATAGGACTCAGGACTTTTGGCAATTCTCATTTTGCCCCTACAATTTTTGACTCTAAGACAGAGTTTTATTTTCATCCCCTGCTGTCCCTCCCTGCTCCATCCTTACTTGTAGACTTTTTACTCATACCTTATACAGTGTTTAGATAGATCCATTTATTTTTTTCAACCAAAGATGCTGCACACTTGTTATTTATTTTTATGGATCTACCAAATCTTTCTCTTAAGAGGATAGTGAACATCTGAGAAGGCAAGGCTGTGGAACAGAGAACTCAAGGTCTTAGACTTGGGAATCATCTATAAGTAATCCTGAACATTTATTTTTGCTTAAAAGTGACACGGATGAAAAAAGCTTGCACTCAGCAAAATGCTGTTAGTAACTACATGCTATTTAAAGTTGTCAGTTCAGCTTATTTTGACTAAAAAGGATTACTAAATGATTGTATGTCAGCTCTGCAATGAAGTCACCCTCTTCCATCAGCACATTTGACTCAAAAAAAGGATATTTGTTCATTACAGCTTTGAAACAGCTTAAACCACTTTCTGACCAATCTGTGATAAATGACAAAAAATTCTCAAATTGAATTGAGTGCCAGTCCAGCTGTTTTTCTGCAACTGACCTTGAGTAGATTTTTGACTAAAGAAGGCCATTACTAATGTTTTGCTATTTAATTTCTCACCATTCTGCTCCATGTGATGTCTTCTGGAAAGCACACAAAGGAATTATCAGAGCCCAAGAAACATGACCGGGGACTGTCACCATTTCAGCTCTTCACCAGGCTTTCCAGATGTAATAGAAAGGAAGAGAGACACTTGCACTGTTTGGAGGTGGTGGGTGACCCTTGCCACCAAGGAGAAGGCTGGCTGGTGGATAGTTCTTAGGCAGTGTCTTCTCTTTCTTATACTACCTGTCAAACCAGGCGTGGTCTTGACTGGGTAGCCTATGTGGTGGCTTTTCGTACACTTTAAAGGAGAATGCTGCAATAACCGTGTAGTTGCTTTCCTCTTTCTACTGCGGAATACAACAGTATGTGTGGCATATACCTACACCTTTGTTCCTTCACTCTTCCTGCTCAGATGCTTACTTCCTTCAATCCTTCCTGACATATCCTCTCAGCAAAATTGACTGCAGCAAATAATTGAAAAGCCTAATATTGCCTTTCCCCCTCCACACTGATAAATAGAATCAATGGATACTTGATTTCTATCACGTAATATGTATAAATTTTTATCAGCCTCATTCCTCCTTTGTATTTTCAAAATTTCCTTCATAATTTATTGCCGAAAAAGAAGACAGTGTGGCCATCACAGTCCATCAGCTTGGAGGGAAGGGTTGCATCACTTTAATAATTTTTCTTTCTGTACCACAGGGATCAAAATAAGAAACAGCAATGCATAAAATAAAATTTGAGAGGTCAGAAGTTTAAACCAGGCGCTTGAAGTGCAGTGAAAAGTAACAAAAAATCAACTCAAGAAAAGAATATGGGCAGGCACATTTAACTTACGAGAAGTCAGAATCCCAGAACAGCTCTTAGTCATTAAGTGTCCTGCTGAGCAGTGGGAATTTGAATAGCTATCAGATGGAGTAATTAGGAATCAAGACATTTTGTGGAATTACTGATATGTAAGTCAAGCGATGTTATGACAAGGGCTTGGTGACTTTGTGAAGAAAATGGTACATAGTTGCAGTTGTAAAAAATATTCCCAGGGAGCATGGTAGCAAATAGTAAGAGAAAAGAAATGCACGTCAATGCCAGTGACATTAAAAATATCCACCCCGACTGAAAAGCTGAGTACAAGAAAAAAAATTAAGTTTCAAGTGTGACATTTAGAGGCAAGCTGAACCCAAAAATGTCCAGCAGAAATGAAGTAGTCATAGACACTCAATAAATTTAGCAGTTTAAGGGACAGAAATCCTTATACTTCATGTCCTCCCAAAAATAAGCTTAGAGACAAGACAAATACTGTTTATGGAGTTAAAAAATTCTGTTTGTTTCTTTGTTATGGCCAGACAAGCCTGGACAAAGATGTTTTTGCTGTTTATTTCTGGTTTTTTAATACTGTTCTCAAAGTTTGAAAGTCTGTAGGTGGTGGAGTGGTGGATCTCATGCTGGGGCAAGGGCATGTGCTGACATCATGGACTTTAGCATAATTCCTGAGGCAAAACCAAATGGCCTAGGGATTTACACAAAGTAATGAGAGACAGATCTATTTACCCTTCCTTACATGTATCTTTTCCTTCATTCTCTTTCTATAAAATTGCCAATTCCTCTAGCAAAAATGAGAGGATCCCTTCCCCTCTCCGCAAGTGCAAACTAACCCCTATAGTCCATTCTATAATGCTATCCAATTTTTAATTTTTCTCCAAACCCCAAATTTCTGGAAATGAGTTATATGTTCTTGAATCTGAGTATCAGAACCTGCCAGAAAACATTAAGGGAGCCTGGAACACATCTTCAGTATTGTCTGAATATAATTTGCATAGCAGATGTACAGAACAACTCAATGAAGGACATAGATATGGAAGTGCCGAATCCAAGAACCATACTAACAGTTTGGTGTAAAGTGCTGCATCAGATACTTGGGAAGGCAGGAGTTGAAAAAAGCCAGAAATTCCAATAAAAGCTTAGTTTTACCATGTAAACAAAGAACACACATATAAAAATATTGTTCCTTTATCTCTCATTTTGAATAGTCAGATTTTACTTTGATGCTAAGAACTGGTAGTCATATTCAACTTTTAAAATTTACTACTTCCTAAGAACAAAGCATAGCTGAACCAATGTGGCAAAAGAACCATTTGTTGAAAAATGTCATTTTCTGCAAAGGAACTCAGACTGCAACAGCATGGGTTTTTTGGCACAGAAATTATGAATGCCAGAAATCAACATTCAATAGTGTGTTTATGAGAGTAAAATATGAAGTTTGAAAAAACCCCAGAGTCTGTACTCACTATTAAATCATCAGATAACAGTAATTTCAATAAATAATAAAACTGATGGAGGAACTATGATTCTTGCTAAATCAGAACTATGATTTCTGCTAAATATTTTGCCTCATAATGTTAGTAGGAGGAGAAGTTTTAAAGTCCTTGGTTATCAGAAAATCACTATTGACTAGTGCATTTATTGGAATATTTATTGTTTGAAATAGCACTATAAAACTCATATATACAATTTATCATGATGGACCTAACATGAAAAAAAGCCTGAAGTATCTATGGAAAGTTGTGCTAATTATGTTCATTAGATCCTGTCAAAATTTGTAGTAGGAGACTGCCTCAGCATGCAGGAAAGTGAAGTAGTGGTTCAGTTTATACTTTGCAAAACTGTGACATTGAACTAGTTAAGTGGCTGGAATGATCACTCACTTGAAAGGGAACTGCTTCAGCTGAGAATTGGGATCCTTGCTGGGAGATTACACTGGTTCAAATGACAACAAGGAGAGATGACACTCAGCCATCATTAAGAGTGTAGTACTTCAATAGTTCGATAAAACTTCTGTAATACTTTTGATTGGACACAAAAAGTGAACAAAGATTATGAGTACAAATAGTATTCAGTGTAAAGAGGGTAGACTGCTTCTAAATAAGAATTACAAACAAGATTACTGCTGTCACAGTAGTATGCTGTATGTCCTCTTTGTCTTGAACCCAAAGGACAAATGGTATGTGATGCACATTTAACAGCTGTTAAGGAATAACAGAATTCCAGCAGTCATTAGTGTTTCTGATTGCTGTGAATAAGAAATTAACTGTCTAGAGAGAAAGTAATGTGTGTTATTTTTTACCTCATGAGCCTTACCCTTTCCTCTGTGAGAAAAGGACTCTGAGCCTCTCACTCATAGAAGAGCCTGTGACTCCTCTGGGTAGAGACATCCATTACAGTTCACGTTGCTCAGATGTGCAGATGAATGTGCATATGGAGAAAGACTACAGTTGTGATAACATCTGACAACTAGGAGAGAAATGACTTTTAGAACTAGTTTTGGTCCATCTCAGATAACTAAATTGAGTCTTTACCATGGAGGTGAGCTGTAGGACCTTCACTCCTGCACATCACTGGTGTGTGATCACTACAGCAAAGTCTGGGTGCAAGAGGAGAAATGATCTCCCATGTATTTTTCCTGTAGGGATTTATAATTCCATGAATTTTGGTCCTCTCTGTTCTTCACAGGAGATAAACATATGGCCCCACATTTGGTGGCCAGCACTAACAACAGATTAACATCTCAGATAAACGCTATGTTTTGCTATTATGACAGTAAATGCAATTAGACCTAGGCATAATGAGACGAAAGATTCTATAGTCAGAGGAAAGCACATATTCTTTACAAATTAGTGACATGGTATTGACTTTTAATTACCTATATGAGATAGAATGGTTTATATCTCCAATAACCTTTAAAGGCTACCATCTGCCTCTAGACAAACCTAAGAAGGAAACTTAATTTGGATAAAAACCTGCTTGGATAGTTAATTCAGTTAAGGGATCAATTTCTAATAAAATTGAAGGATTGGACTGTATGATAATCCTTTGAATTACCTGAAGCAGCAAATCTGTCCTCAGCTTTTGTTATCCACAGTGGCACTTGGCTTTCTGGTAAATGATATACCCAGTATGGTCAATAAAAACTGGCTGAAACAAATTTGAAAGAATTTTAAAAACTACTGCTATTGTAATATTAATAATAGAAGTAAAACTCATCAAAATATAGGTGATAATCATAAAAACATTAAAATATGTCTTTGTTAAATGTAGTGATATGAGGTAAATAGATTTCTTAAGATTAATTTAAAAATAAGAATTATGAATGCATGCACGTGTACATATACTTGCTACAAATGGGATCAGCAAAGGTCTTCAATGTTATGGGATAAGACAGATGTGAAATGACAACAGAACAGAGGTGTTTAAGTAAATGTCAGTTTTAAAGTGTCTTAGTCACTCAGGACTGTCTTTCTGTTCCTAAGCAAAAGCAGTTCCCATGCCTGGTATTTGCTGAGTCCCTGTGCACTCTGTGCCCTTAGCAGTTTCTTTTGAACTTTCTCACACAGCAGAGTATAAGGTCCAGTTCAATTTGGTAAATAGGAAATCATAATGAGCTGTTTATAATAGATTTAAGTGTAGTACAGAATGCTACGGGTTTTTTCAAGGTGTCTTTGGAGCTAATGCAGAGATATCATTTTAATGTCCTGGGCTTCTTGTCAATTTAACAGTTTACATCAGACCTGTAAATCCTTCATGACGTTTTTGCTAAAGGAGATATTACTTCATCTCCTACACTGCTAACAACAACACAGAGTTTTCTTAGGTAAGTGAGAAGTTCAGGCCAGTGTCAGAGCTTAGCTACATTAGCCATTTGTGGTGAAAGAAAAGCCTCTATTAATGCTTATGCACTAGGATTAAGATGACTTGGATGCTGTAATCCTTCCTGTTCGACTATTGGCATCATGCTGCCATCTGACAACAGCTGTTTCCTCCTTAATCTGGTGGAAAAAAATGGTGATATGTTGCTACTTGCACCATTACAAGCTCAGTCGTTCCAATTTCATCATGGCTAGGCTTTGCAAACGAAGATTTGGGAGGAGCTCTACCCATGCTTGCTACAAGCACGCTGGTGGCTAAAAAGGCCAATGTGAGACAGGCAAGTCCGATTGCAAAAGGCGCAGTGGAAAGTCTCCATCGGCACTACTGGCAAGGCACGGTTCTTCCTGCGTTGCCTTTTTTCCTCAAGACTGATCCTGTGTGTGTTCTCAAAGGAAGCAGCTGCTTTATGGGTGGTGTCGTTCCAATTTATGGTTTGGTAAATATGCAAATTGTATAATAATAGAAACGTCTTGAATGTATCCATGTATTAAATATAATATATAGTCTTGTTTATTTTTGGCTTCTGCTTTAGTAAGTACCCAAAGAACCAACAGACATTGTTCTGCACCCACATTTTATTTTTAGTTCTGTAGTTAGAACCATGCTATGTGAGACAGCAGGATCCGAAACTTGTCATGAGTTAAAAAACAGGCATTTGGGATATAAAAGAGCAAGCATTGCATGTCATCAGACTTTGTAATTGCCACTCTTGGGAGAAGGCCAAGCACAGAGTTTGCAGAGTCTTTTGAAGCTACTGGAGCTGGAAGGTCCTGCCTTGGAACCGGATATCAGGTTGACATCTCTGTATTTCTGACAGCTGCTACTTTCAGGGCACAAAGATAAGTTTGTCTCAACTATTCCCTGATCTTCAAATTGTTGGGGTACTTAGGTGAATATTGGAGTTCTGAATGTCATCCATGAGAATCTGGTTTGAACAATGTAGGATCATAGTCCCATTATAGGTGCAGGTTTGACAGCTACTGGTATGTTCACATATACTGAATGCATTTGGTGT
This sequence comes from Sclerurus mexicanus, assembly GCA_013396755.1. Taxonomy (NCBI): domain Eukaryota; kingdom Metazoa; phylum Chordata; class Aves; order Passeriformes; family Furnariidae; genus Sclerurus; species Sclerurus mexicanus. Next base: position 507,006 of record VWZF01001848.1, on the reverse strand, counting down.
TGGGGATAAAATAAAAGCATGCTAAATGACAAAGTATTCCTTGAAAGCAGAAGACTGAACATTTGTATTTAAAAAAAAAAAATCTCCTTTTGAGTTGGTGAAGCACAGAAAAGTGACCACTGTTGTTTGTGAAGTAGGAGAATTTAGCCTGAGTATCTTATGCCTCTTTATGTATGTTTCCTGAGTTTAGCTTGGGGCCACAATGAAATGTAGAGAGGGATAAAGGGGAGGAATAAAAGGGTCACATTCAAAATCAGGTAATTAATTCTGTACCTTTCAAGATTATAAACTTCATTATAATTTCAGGTGAAGTCCTTTGAATAGAAATGACAGATGTTAGGATTTACAAGAACAGTGAAGGCTACAGAAGGCACCTGGTTTGCACCCACCATTACCCAGCACTGTGTATGTGTGCTGTAGAACATCCTAAGGATACAAATCTAGTACACAGGAAAGGGGGAAAGAATTGTGTGAATGTCAGTTTGGGAACTATTGTGCTCTGATCCAGCCAATTAATACCAACAATTCTAATTATTAATGGCAGAAATCCTGAAAGTCAGATCTTGAACTTCAAGCAGCAGAGCTATGGAAAATGGGCTTGTGGCAAGATCTCCCAAAATCCACCTATACTAACCCAATAGCTGTTGAGGGAAGTGAAAATAAACCTGCTGTCTATTTTGCAAAACACAAAATATTCCTAATAGCAGGACAGAAAGGAAAAATAGTTCTGCTCTGCTGTCTGTTCTTTCTGGTAGATACACACTATGAGAAACAAAATTCCTTCATGTTTGAGGTTGATGGTTTCACAGGCTGGAACACACCATAGAGACTGCATAGAGACTGAGCTTATTCATTTCTAGAGTCATGCTTTGGAATTTGTGCAATACTAATTTGTAATTCAGAGGATCTTTGAACATATCCCTGTATTAGCTAAGATTCATGCTGAGATGGCTAACGTAGCAAATCACTTGATTCTGCTGTTCTTTTTTGTATTAGTGGCTTTGAGTAATGAGACTTTGCATGCAAATATGAATAATTGGTTCAAAATAAAAAACTGCAAACCCTTATAAAGTAAAATATTGTGAGTATTTTCATGACACTGCAGAATGTATGAATAGTGATCAAGTGTTTAGGAATGAAATGGAAAGAAACAAAATACTGAATTCTCTGCTTATATTAAAGATGTATTGTGTAAACTGTATTTAACACCATCTTTAGACAGTTTAGAGTTCTTTAGACATCTTTAGAGTTCTTGTGAGTATTCTCAAGGGGATTTATTTTATTTGCACCATCTTCCTTGGTTTAGTCTGAAGTAAATACAGTTTATTTAAAATTCGTTCTTAGGTTTCAGCCCTACTTACTCAAACACAACACCAAAACCAAACAATCAGCAGGACAGTCTGTGGGCATTAGTATGAGCTGGATTATGAGCACTGGAGATGCATGTGAATGTAATTTTTTGAAGGACAGAGTAGCTGGTAATGTATACTGACATTTTACTGTGAGAAAAGATCTTTTTTTAGAGAGCCTTCTAATCCAGAGTGATTCTTGATATTTGTGCCTTTTGCTATCACAAAATGTCTTTCCCAGTTTTAATTCTTTAACTAAAAATATCACTCAGAAAGTTGGAGTGAGGCAGAGGATGTCTTTTCTGTTTGTCCATTGACATTTTTGATATTTAGATTTCCAATCAGGGCATAAATACACCAGTTTTGCTGACTAAAATGCATCATTAACATTTAAATGCATGTTTATTTTGTGAATACATAATTCACTGAATTAAGATAACACCAAACATCCACTATGAGCTAAAAACTTGGCTTGCAATTTAGAAAGGGGCCTGTGTTCTGCAGATAAGTACACTGTCAGTGTTACTCTGTGTTTAAAATGTTTCAGCTACAGGGCTTAGAATTGAACAAGTGCTTCATTTCTGCAAAGCAGGAGCTGGCCAATCTGTGTATCATTAGATCCATGTTTAGGACTGAGTTCCTGAGAATTATTTGTGACTGCATGTTAAATGTAATCCAGATTTCCATGAAAGGTGATGATTTAAATCTAATCAGAAAATTGTATCCTCAGAAAGTTCAAGAAATTCAATCATAAACAGGATGTGTTACTTTTTAAAAAAGTTGTGGTTTTTTTTTTTTTTTAAATAAGGCAGTATGATAAAATTATAAAAATATTTTTTGCTGGTGTCCTATATACTGAATCATAATTTCTATTTCTTGTCATTCATATGCATTTACACTAAATTCACTGTTGGAAGGAACCAGAATTATTTTAAATAATGATCTATTCAAACATAAAAGTAGCTCTACCAGTTTGGATGAAAAGTCCATCTACCTGATATCCTACCATATAAGAGTTTTAAAGAAGGGACAATATTTCCAATGCTTTCACCAGCTTGCAACCATATGTTGCCAGGCAATTCCTGAGCCTCGTGTTCTTTGTATGTATTTAGTAATAGTCTATGAATATCTTTTCTGTGAACATGTCCGGTCTTTCTGAGAACTTGTGTAAACTTTTAGCCCCACCAGCGTCCTGTGACAAGCAGTAATGCTGTGCAATGACACACTATATGAAATGCCACCCCTTTCATTTTGTTTTCCGTTAGTTCTTTCATTGTAGTAATAGTTAATTTCCCCTAGTGCTGATATTGGAAGAGGCAGTGAACAGTCCATTGATATTACTCCTTTTTTCCCCTTTGAGGTTTGTATCTTAGTACTTCAGGTCCCTGTCTTTGCCTGCAGACCACTTTTGCTGCTCCCTTTGGGATTTTTGTGTGTGGTGTTTTTTTTTTTTTTTAATTCATCCTGTAATTACAGTAGCCAGCAGTCAAATCACTAGGACTCTTGTATTAGCAAGGCATATTCAACTAAGCCATGAATCAGAAATGGTATTTAATATAGTTTAAATCTGAATATTGTTTAACCATAAACACAGATTTCATTGTATTTTGGTTGGATGTTTGGGACAATCAGCCCCTTAACAGGAAACCTGATCTGACTGTACAGTTTAGGCCAATACTTATTTTATTATTAATGCACATTATTTATTTCACTAAGAATATGTTATACCAAAAGAGTTTGCCATGTACTTTTATGTCTTAAAAGTCTTTCTGGCATACACTAAGTATAATATAGTAAATGCTGTTGGTAGATTTTTAAGTATATTCCCAGTATTCTTCTGTACTTTGCAATATGCCTATAGTTTAAGAATGGTACATTATCATCTATTACAACACTTCTGTACTTTTAGTCCCTAAATGTGAATAACACCAAATACAGTGCATGTACTGGGTCCTTGCAAAGCAACTGTGATGAAGCTTAATTTTGAAATACTAGCCATGCTTTTCATTGAAATACTTACCTGCAGTCAAAAGAATGAGAAATTAAGTTGACCAAAATAGTTACAATATTCTGGACTGAATAGATAAAACTAGGCAATTCTACTGATTAAAGCAGGGTACTTAAAACATGGAAACTTCCTAAAGTTATTACTCTTTCACAGCTTGTTGGCAGCTAAAAAAATTATATGCCTGCTTCAGGGAGAAAAAAAACATTTCAGTTTTGCCCATGCAACTAATACTTCAGGCACGACTTAAGACATTTAGGACTATTATGGTTATGTATTATAATATATATTTCTCCATAACATTACAGCACACATTATACATTGTGCTGATTCCTTGTGAAAATATCTTCCTGTGATTACTGTAATGAAATACATTTTGGATAGATAGTAACCTGAAGCTTCCACAATAGATAACTCTGACACTGGGACTAGGAAAAAGCAAAATATTCAGTTTAAAAGCTGTTCCTATGAGCATCTGCTCTTAGACTAACAATAATCTTTTGTAACAGTTTTGTACGATGATCCAAAGCAACTGAAGGGAAGAAACTTAACAGGCAAAGAAAAGACAAAGAGAATAATTTTGGTGTTCCTGCAGGTTTTTCCCCATTAACTGTTTATTCATTTCCAGGATCCTCAAAACCAACGTAGAGACGTGTTTGTGCTGTTGCTTTGGTAAAACTAAAAATAATAGATACCTGGAGGTTCAGTGGCTTAAGATTAATTTTTGCAAGTGCTTTTTCAGCTTTTACAGTCTTGAAAACCAGCCTGTTTCAGAGAGAAATGTGGGTTTTAGAAAAGCAAAAGCCCAACTCTGGCTGCAATAGAAAATTACTTTATTTTGCTACAACCACCTAAATACCTGAACAGGTATTAAATGTTGCAAGTACTCTTATGTTGATAAAATTTATCTACACTAGGGTGGTTTTTTTTTACCCATTCTGGAAGAGTCAGCTGGCAAAACTAGAGTGTAGAAGGCCATAATTCCGTAATTCTGCTAATTCTTTTGGAAAGTGCTCAAAACTTGGGTACTGTTGACAAGTGCCCAGCCTCAACTGTAAGTGTCTTTCTGAAGGTGAAAGGCAGAAGGAGCCTGTCATTTTGCTGGGAGCCTTAGGGGGAGTAACCTGAATCCTTGTGGAATTTCACATTCCCCTCCTCCTGTCTGTTTTTTTTGGGTTGTTTTTTTTTTTTTTACCCAAAAGAAAGTGTGGTCTAGTCTTTTACCTTAGTGCTATTTCTTGAAAGACCTATATAGTACTAAGAATGATGTTGAAATAAATCAAATGGTGATCTAAGCAAAAAATGCAGAAAGAAAGCAGAATAAGAAAATACTGGTTGTCCTGTCCCTATGAAAAACAACAACCCAACCAAAAAAGAAACAAGCCACAAGGAAAAATAATTTAAATATTTAAATATTGCAAATTTCTTATGAAACCCAAACCCAGAGAGCAAACAATTCGCTCTTGAATATTTAGAAGAGAATTTACAAGTCCAAAAATAGGCTGGTAGACCATCCAGCTCCAGCAACACCAGGTCAACTGCAAAGCCAGGGGACTGAAGTCTTGGTAGGAGGCAGCCTGGTACCCGTCTCTCCTGTATGCCCTCAGAGATGAGCATGAAGGAGTAGTTGAAGTGTTGCAGCTGATGCTGAGCTCACAGGACAGGAACGAGGCACTGAAATATTAGTCCAGGAAAATCAACAGAGCCTTAGTCTCTGACTCTGGTGGAGTCACCACTTCACTTCATGTTCTGTGGCAGTAGGAAAGCTGCAGTGTTCTACTGGCCTTCATTTGTAACCCCATTTCGCACATTCTGTTTAGCCTTTGATGAAGTAAGGCTACCTTCTTCACAAGCACTAATGATCTCAGCTACGGAAATCTGATAATTTCTTGTCCTACCCTGTAGGCATTTTCCATATAATTTATCAATTTGCCTTTTATCTATTTATCAATATTTATCATATCTGTCATCATACGAAAAGAACCTCAGACTATCTATTGTCAATTAGGGAATTAGAAAATTCGGGGTGCATATATGTCTGCATATGCAGGCAATGAGGGAGAAATAATATTTGTATAATGGTAGAGGCTTGCTTGTTTGTGGCCCATGTTTCTGATTTGGCCTTCACCTTGCAGCTTGAGCTCTTAAATCCAGATTATATGTGATAGCACACAGAGAAGAAAAATACAAACAATGCAATTTTCATGTAACTGCTACGTGGTTGTCCCTAAGCACCTAAGCTAATAGAAATGTGATTTTATGATATTTATTAATAACACTGTAACATTTCTGGGAAGATTGTGAAGTCTCCAGGAGTGGAGGTACTTGTGTAGTTGAAGCTTTTCTACATCAGGCAGCAGATGATGAAAGCTCCTACAGATGATTATCCCCTCATGTACTTCTTACAGAAGTTCAGAAACAAAGCAAAAATAATTAGGTGCTAAATTCCCACAAGAGCAGCAGAGCTCATGGTATCAGAGGTATCTTTTTGTAGTATTTTCCACCAATTTTCATTGTCATACATACTGTCATACAGGATGAGTCTTTTCTCAATGAGAATTTGTGAAATACTCAAATTACTGAAAGTGCTTACTTCTCGTATCTCAGTTGTAAAGATGGCAGACAATGTATTTGGAAAAAAATGGTGAAACCAAAAGCTGATTTACTATACTGGGATTGTTGAAATGCAAAATTACTGATAAAGAGAGGATAGTGCCCCTTCAAACATGTTACCTTTCATTAAAGCAAAACGTAATCCTCAGCTCTTTGCCTCTGTCTCTCCTACACAGAAATTCACAGTATGTAAACTAATACAACACTTTCTTTTGTGGTCAAAAAAGGATGGAAAAGAGACATTAATGATTCTGTGATATTTTAAATAATTTGTCCTGTGATAAGAGATGGATGGATGCACCTCAATTCTGTGGTGGAAATATTAGTGACCAGATTTATAGTGCCTTCTGTTGATTTGGTTTTATTATTTAATAAAAATACACTGCTCAAAGGATGTGATTGTCCCACTCTGCTCTGCTCTGGTGTGGCCTCACCTTCACTATTGTGTGCGGTTTTGGGCACCACAGTATTAAAAAGACATCGAGCTATTAGAGAGTGTCCAAAGGAGGGTAGTGAAGATGGTGAAGGACCTAGAGTGGAAGCCGTGTGAGGAATGGCTGAAGGCACTCAGTCTGTTCAGCCCGGAGAAGAAAAGACTGAGGGGAGACCTCATTGCAGTTACAACTTCCTTGTGAGGGGAAGCAGAAAGACAGGCACTGACCTCTTCTCTGTGGTGACCAGTGACAGATCTTGAGGAAATGGCATGAAGTTGAGTCAGGGGAGGTTGAGGTTAGATATCAGAAAAGTTTTTTTACCCAGAGGGCGGTTGAGCACTGGAGCAGGCTCCCCAGGGTCACAGTACCAGGACTGTCTGAGTCCAAAAAGCATTTGGACAATACTCTCAGTCACATGGTGTGACTCTTGGGGTGTCCTGTGCAGGGCCAGGAGTTGGACTCGATGATCCTGAGGGGTCCCTTCCAAGTCAGCATATTCCATGATTCTGTGATTCTGTGAAAACGTATAAGAGATATTGTTCCCTGATCCTGGCAATTGCTTTCTGTCCATGAGAAAAATGCATGCTTCCACTTATGCAAGTTAGTACCACCATTTCCATTAATTTTCAAGTGCCAAGATGTTAACTAAGGGGATCCAAGGGCTGCAGATGGCTCCTCATTGAAGACCAAGCACCAATACAGCTGCACATCATGACTGCTCATTCTATCCCCCACTTCTCTGTGGCAGCTATATGGCTTGGAACCATTCCCTGGGTACTCTTCCCTCTCTCAGGGTACATGTGTGCATCCTCCTCTGCAAACCACCCCACTTCCCTGGACAGTTTTTCTGTCATGCACTGCTGTTCTGGTTTTGTTTGTGACTTGTATGAATTTCTCCCGGTGAACCTACAATTGTATTTGATAGATTGAAATTTCAGGAGACTTGATCAGACCTTGTAATATTTATGTTATGTATATGTTTATTTATGTACATTTGCATTGCCTTTCCACATGTGCGTGCTTGTTTAAAAGATACTTCAGCTTCTTTCTCTTTTTTTTTTTTTTTCCCCATTTCTGGACATATGGTGAACAGTATTGTACATAGCGTGAGTTATTAAATAGTAAGATGCTATAGTAAATCAAAGTAAATCTGACCACTGTAACATAAATACAGTTTTGGGCGGTAAATGTCTTCCAAGTGAACTGCAAATGTTATATTTCTGCTGCAGAAACTACACATATGATATCCTGATGTAGGCAAATGTTCAAGTTTAGCCTTCTGTGACACCAGTAATTGCTTCCAAAATACATAGCAGTGGTAGTATATTCTTGCCTACTATTTCTGCAGGTCTTTCTGAACCTTGCTCTACAAACCTGTCTGTCACATTTTCTTTGCAATCAAAGATGAGCAAATTAGCTGCAACAAGTGATTTATTAAATTTAGTCATTTGTGACTGTCACAAATGTACCCTTAGAGGACTGAGGCCTTAGAGGTGAAAAATTAGATGCTTTCTCTAAAATTCTTGAATTTTAGAGAAATTCATGAACTTTATAGTTATTTGTTGGTACATGGTACTAGAGAACAGCTATAATAGTGCTGTGAGGTTTTACTATTCTTGCTGTATGACTGGTGTTTTTTTCCACTTTCTGATTGGCTTTCAATCACAAAGAAACAAAACCTCAAATATTTCTTTCTTGCACAAATTTTTACATAAGTATTCGTGTTAATTTTCCTTATAATTGCTATTCATGAGAGTTACTTTTGAATACTTCTGAAGAGTAAATAAAAAGTATCAGAAGTACTATTAGAAACAATCTTTTTTCTTACAGTTTATGTTAGTAAATATGGTTCAAAATAAATATGGTGCAAAATTTGGCCAATCCTTGTTACAATAATGCTGTTGAGAAATAGATTCCAATCCCAAATATCATCTACTTACATTCAATTTTTTCAAAATTGCAAGTACTAAATGTCATCACCAAAGCTATTTTATACAAAAGATGTAGAAAAAAATTGGTTGTGTTAACTGATGATTTTTTACAGAATGCAAGCATAACAGAAATGAACCTGGTAAGCTGACAAAGTAGGCAAGACAATCTTTCTGATTTGTCTCTGATACTTGCAAACATGATTTGAAGAGACATTGTCCCATCAATATGGTATATCTCAAACTGTAGTTAGGATCTTGCATGTAAGTAAAGTATGGTGCCTTTCTTTTGGATTTTAGTGGAATTTCTGGAATATGCAGTTCTGAGTTGATATGAACCATTTAAAAAAATTCATGTTGAATTCAAAAGATTGTTTCAATTCAAAATAACAGAAATAACATTGATGGCTTGAAATATTCCATATTATTTGATTGCATTGTGTAAAATGTGACAGAAGGAAACATTTTTCTAAGATTTGTTTGGGATGAAAGAAGATGATGCAAAATGAATATTTTTGTCAGTAAAACAGAACTAAGAATATTTTGCTTTGTGTTAACTTGAAGTTTTACTGGGTAATCTTCAACCCTTATAGAGAAGTGGTTTTCTTTCTCACAGCCCATGACTCATACAATTGTTCCTTTCTTTGTTCTGATGCATGTCTTCTCAGTGCATAGTGACATTTCTGGATAGCTCTGGCTTGCTCAGCTTAGGATTGCGTCACAATTTTCATGAACTTTTCTGACTGACTAAACTCTTCTTCTTTGCTCTGTGTTTTACTTCACCACGTTTTTGTGCTGCAAATTCAGCTGAGATAAATCTGCAGGCAACAGCAAAATTAGAAGGGTAAGGAAGAGAAGAGCTCCCAGTCAATGTGCAGACTGAGTTAACAGGTGTGGGAGAGATAGTGGTTTCAACCTCCCAGCCAGATGTAGGCTGAAAAAACTATCCCAGCTCCTATTCAAACTTGATCTAAAGTGCCAAGGGTGGTGGTGGTGGTGGTGGTAACTGACACAGACTGTGAACTTGAGTGATGCATACAACTTGTCTTTAAAAGCAGCAAATCATACATTCTTTTTTAAGTATGTTCTCTGCACTTGCTAGCATCCTCTCTATCTTGCATGATGAAACTTGAGCTGATCAGTTCATCCATTGTTAAACCCCAAATACTGGATATAGAGCTCTACTTCCTTACCTAAAGGAGAAAAGAGATGGAGTCATGGAGTTGTGAGCTACAGGAGCCTTCTCCACTCCTGCCTCTTTAGTAGCTTTGTTTTAGTTTGTAATGTCCAAGAGAAGAGTCAAACCCAAGGTTTCTGGCCTTCATGACAACAACAACAAAATGAATGCCCCCTACCACTCAGAAGCATAGTAAATACTCCTCAGAAGACATTTCAGAAGGAGCTTCCTCTGTATGCTTTGATGTGCAAGCCATTCAGCAGGTCTGCTCAAACTGTATCAGGCGTTATGATTGGGTCAGTCACAGAAAGGATTATAAATGTCGATGTGAGAAGCAGCCATGTGAAAAGCTAATTTTTCCACAATACTATGTGATCTAGTCAGGGAAGTATCTGTGATCCCATCCAAGGTCCCAGTTGTGATACAGAGTTCAAGGTCCTTATACTCAGTAAAGATGAGTCCAAATTGGAACAGATGTGAAAAGAGTCAACAAAGAGTCAAGAGGATGGAAGATCTACTTCTGAAAGAAAACCAAAAGTATGTCATGTGTTTAATGGAGAAAAACTCTTTTTGAAGGGTTATACCTTGTATAAATGTGAAACAGTATTGAACAGAAACATGAGATACCATGCTCCACATTTTTTATCTTTTATTTAATTTTCATGCTAGCAGTGTGTATCTACCTCTGCAGCGAATGCATTCAGTGTGCACCACATCTAGGTAACACTTTGGGAGAATTAAGAAGGGGTAAGGTCATTATATTCTGAAAATACAACTGGTTTTTCATAATTAGTGGCTATGTGAAGTAGTGGTTTATGAAATCAAAATTGTATCAAAACTAGCTTAAGAGAAAGGGGACATTCAGAGTTATCAGTGAAAATCCCTTAGTCCCCAACATTCATATTGACTTTTCCCTTTCCAAAAGTAGCATGAAACATCATTTGTGGTATTAACTTCCCCCCAAAACTCCTATACCTCATGCGGAAATATGTTGAAGTGTGCTAGATTTATCTGTTCTGTGTGCTTGCGGATGCAGAAATCCTTGTAATTTTATCCCTATTAAATCACACGCCAAATGAAAATAAGCATAGTGAGGCAAAAGGAAATATTGTGCTGCATTTTTTGGTACCTTTCAATATAATTGGACATATGGTGAATAATCCTTATAAATAGCTAGATATTATTAGCCCCGTTACACGGATAAGGAAAGAGAAACAAGAATTAATATGAGGTTTTATGCAAGGTCACACTACAAATAGGTGTGGATAAATTACCAGTACAGAAACAGATATACCTTTCTGGGTAAAATTCAGCAGATATCTAACCATGAGAAAAAATATAAAGCAGATAAGATGAGAACGTCCACTGCTCAACTCCCACACTGTGATTCTCTTTAGGTACGTACATGGGCTGCAATGGGCGAGATCTCCATTTCTCCAGAGGATGCATTCAAGAAAAACCAAACTGGATAAACTAGATTAAGTTCATGTCATTAGTCTTCATATGTATAATCTCAAAACCAGCAACAGTAGTTACTGTTTCACCTTTTGCAAAATCATCGAATTAAGAATTACTGAAACAGCCACCAGAGTGCACCAGATACATTTTAGAACAACTCGCAAGCAAAGCAAACAGCGTAAGTGCTACTCCCTTTTCTTCCGCTCTTCTTTTCTTTTTGTTATGGGAACAAATCAGCTCTTTAAATATGTGTGTGGAGGGCAATGAGGAAGAAAGTGGAAACTCAGAAATCTGGGAAAGTGTCACTTCTCTTACATTTGCCTATATCCTTGCAGTTGCTTCAGTAACAGCTGCGTCTTGCTTGCTAAATTCCCCCAGGTATCAAACTACTACCTGCTACCTGATAATACTGGATATGTTTTTTTAATAAAAAAAATCCGATGAAAATTTGAATATAGGTCATACATTAGCTTGCAGGGTCAGACCATAAGCAATACTCACCATGTGCTGGCTAGCAAATGTTACCAGCTTTGTGACTTCATTCACACCTTTGCTATTCAGGATATATAAGCTGATCTGAAACACCTCCTACATATCTGTACTGTACGTTTTGGAATACTGACTGCTCCATATTGTGTATGTCATATGGTGCACACTGTAACTGAACACTGCATGTGACCTACTCATGTAGTCAGCCTTTCTAGTCAGTGGGAAATAAATTACAATCCTGGAACATGATTCAGTGCTAAAGTGGAGGTCTAACATAAGGCAGAGGATTTTACCCTCTAAAAATGCATTTCTCTCATGGACTTTCAGTGGAATGTAAAACGAATTGCATGGCTGTAGACGTCAAAGTTAAGTAACCTGTAATATATATTTTTATATTATTCCTAACATTGGTTATTAACAGCTGCAGAATGCTCTTTTATGTATGTTCTTTAGGTAGTAAAGTGCAGAAATACATGAAGTGTGAAGCTATTAAGGGTTAGATTTCATCTTACAGTATACAAACAACTTTCTATTTCATGTCTTTTCTGACTGCTGGCTGGAACCCTGGAAACATAATTTGAACAATGGAAGTGCTGCCATTTTATTTCAATGTGAATTAGATGAGTGAGCTGATAAGACATTTTCTGCTCAGTTTAAAATCCAACTGAACATGTTAGAATAAATCATGAAAGGAAAAGGTTGAAACTCTCCTGCATTAAAAAATATACTTTAAAAGTCCAGTTTTTCTTTTACTGCAGCACTGCATTGATTGTCTAAACACTCTGGCATTGGTTCCAGAGGGATTTCTGGACCTCAGCAGGAAAAAAATCCATCTACTGCCATTGAAGTCAGTCTGTGAATTCAAATTTGTCAACTAAACTGTTACTATTTCCTCAAGCCAGTTCTTCTCAGCGGGTTGCATTTTTACCTGCTGATAATTACCATTAGAAACATGGAATGTGAAAAATCACCCAAAGCTTTTAGAAAATTTATGCTCACACAAAATATGAAAATGTGTGATTTATTTTCTTATTTGGAAATATTTTAAAAAGGAAAATAAAAATTCTGCAGTGAAGACTCAAAAGCACACATTGAACACATGCATATTCAAACCCTGTAAAGCAGTGATGAAGGATGGCACTGCTGAGAAGTTCTCTTTTTAGTAACTGCTTTGTAAAGAGAGGACTAAGCATGAGAACCGTGTGTGATCTGCTTGGCTTTGGTGACTGATTGTATTGAGTATAAAGGCACTGCATGACACCTTAATCTAAATATTTAAACTCCTTGAAGGAGTCTTGGATTCTGTAGGAAGATAGACTGATTTGTAATCTCCTTTCTCAGTTATATCCTCCTTTTATCACATAAACATATATGCCTCAAATGGTGCATTCTTACCTAGTTGATTATAGAATCATAGAATCATTTGGGTTGGAAGTGACCTTAANCAGGAAGCGCTGCCGTCACCCGGCCCTGCCCCGCTGCGCTGCCGGAGGGAGGCTGGGCCGCGCCGGGCCGGGGCCGAGCCGCCCCGCTCCGCCTCGGGATCTCCGGGAGGGATGCGACGGCGTACGCGATGAGCTGGCGGTCCAGCTCCCGCGGCGTGGTGCTCACCGCCTACCACCCCAGCGGCGGGGCAGACGACGAGCCCNCTCAAATGGTGCATTCTTACCTAGTTGATTATAGAATCATAGAATCATTTGGGTTGGAAGTGACCTTAAAGATCATTTAGTTTCAACCTTTCCGCCATGGGCAGGGATGCCACTCACTAGATAAGGTCGCTCAGGGCCCCATCCAACCTAGCCTTGAATGCTTCCAGGGATGGGGCATCTACAAGCTCTCTGGGCAATCTGTTCCAGTGCTTCACCACCCTATGAGTAAAGAAATTCTTCCTAACATCTAAACTTGCCCACTTTCCCTGTAAAACCATTGCCGCTTGTCCTGTCACTGTCTACCTATANTCAGCGGGAGAGGGGCTTTCTCCGCGCCCGGGGGCTAAAGGGTTCGCCCGTTCCTGCGCCGTGCCCCGCAGCCTCCCAAGCGGTTTTCTTTCCACCCCTTTCTGTAGTAAGCTCCCCGCGTTGCGGAAACCCCAGGCGTTTTGCTGGTGTCCCGGGAGCCGAGCGCCAGCAGCAGCCGCCGCCGGCNTCTCCCCAGAGCTTTCTCTTCTCTTTGAACAACATTACTTTCCAACTAAGTATGCATGTACCTTATTAAGAACACAAATATTAACTGCAAACTCCGGAATGAATGACTTTATACCAGTGAAATAGACTAGTGATATTTGTGTCAGATTACCACAATAATACATCTGTAGGTCAAAATTATCTATTTGGCTTTACTGTAAATTGGGAATAATTTAATGAAAGGAAACTATGCTGGTGTTACACTGTCATAATAGGACTGAGTTTGATCATATCAAGTTGTCAGACATAGTATAGAAAAAATTGTGTCTAGAGATAAGCTCCTAAATCCACTTCTGTGTTTGAAGTGTGTCATAATAAAGACAGATATAAGGACGGAATCAATATCTCTGGTAGTTTTATCGGTAATTTAATCCCTATCCTCCTTTATTAATAGACCACTTTTTCTTTCTATCTCCTTTTTCCATCCTCCTTCTGTTATACTCACAAAAGCTTTGTTAGGCTTTCTTACTCCTTACTCTCTAGTGGACTGGTACAAACTCATTCTGAGTTTTGCCATTCTTAATCTCCCCACTACCCCAAAACAAGAGAGGTTCTTCTCCATTTGCAGCAAAATTCTTTTGAGTAGCCCCTAGTGATGCCGCATTGACTACATCATGTTTCTGCATGCTGTGATGCAGCATGGTATGGTGTGCCTTAATTATGATGTGTTTTAAGATGCTTATCAAAGAAAAAAGTTCAAATTTTTGTTCTTATAACACCTAATATATATTTAGTTTGGGCAAAGGGCTTTGGAAAGCACTCATTAAACATGGAATGCTTTAAATGTTTTACTTTTATTTCTGTTACACTTTAGCTATTTTTTAAAGGAATTTTTATAAGTAAGTGGGGTATTTGGCATGCAACTGATTAGCTGAAGTTTTAGACATGGCCATGTCCTAAGGACCGTGGTATTTTGTTTTTAGTTTTTCGGGTTTAGTTTAAAAGAAAAAAGTTGTGTCCTTTAGAAAATAATTTTGGATTCTGCATATGCTGTTTGACAATTAACCACATGCGCACTTAAAGAAAGAGCCAAATGCACCAGCACAGGAGTACTGACATATGTTAATAGGATGTTTTATCATCTCATGCTGATGTATTTCAGAAATGAGCAGTGAAAACTGAAGATTCTTGTTTGTGTGAGTATGTGAGAAGTTAGGCTAATTTTTGCCTTTTGGACAGCCTGAGACATAGAGTGCAGTACCTTTGCAGTAGGAGTCCAGGGAAGTCTTTGCACAGTCCTAAATTTTGCCATGGTTTCATGTTCTTGTTTTTGTGAGTGTATAGGTACATGCAATTTGTGTCAGTGCTCTTGATGCCTACTGCTAGTTAAAGTGTTGTAGCCATGCTACTAAGCCATTGCTGAAGCTGAACTGAAGCTATGCCTTCTCTTTTACCCATTCCTTTTGGAGACAGAGAACATCTTGGAACTGGAGCGTCCTCTTTTCTATGCACTGTAAATATTAAAAAATTAAAGAATCTTGTAGTGAAAAATTGACCTGTTCCTTTTTCTAATTTATATGCATAGCATATCTGTTGGTACTAATGCCTACTTTTTAATAAACTGGATTTTTAAATTTCATATGAGAATTTTGATTAAAAACAGCAATACAAAAAATATTTTAGCCAAAACACCTTGGCTAGCTGCCTGCAGATAAAACATCTTACAGAAACCATGGAAAAGGCAGGCTTTATAAAAAACCATCCCTACTGTCACTTACTTATATGAACTTAAAACTAAGGCATGAGACCTTCAGGTGTGTAAGAAGTGAAAAGACAACTCTGGCTTGTTGAACATATGCCAAATTTTCCTGTGCTTGTAATGTTAGGACTCTTCTCAAAATTTCATGGCAACTTTACCCTTTTTAAAGAAACCAGGACTTCCTGTTTGGCACTCTGTAGAAGGCCATCCTTTTCAGAAGAAACCTACTGGGTGAAATTATCCACTTAAGTCAATGGCACAATTCCTTTCATTTGAATATGACCCCTGTAAAGTCACCAGCTGTAAGTATCAAGGGTTCTAGAGGAAACTGATCTTGCTCAAACATGGCAGGAGGTTCTGCTTGTTTGCATCTCTGCTGGAACCAACATCACAGTGAGTGCAGGACTAGATTTCTGTGCCGCTCCTGCTTGGCGGCTCTGGACAACAGCTGCATAGAAAACTCTGTGATCTGTTCACGACTTGTATGCAGCTTTCCAATTTAGGTTTAAATAAGTGAAGGTTCAGAACTTGTACCTGCATGCTCCAGAACACCTTACGTAGCCCAGCACTGAACTTTGCAGATGTTTAATTGCAAGCAAAGCAGTTGCACGATTTGTTTGTTTTAAAAGAAAAAAGTAGACACTGCAAGTGACACTAATACTGATCCAGTCACAGAATAAACCAATTCAGACAAACTACATTCTTGTGTGAATGAAGGCACAAATTACAAACCTAAATAGTGTATGTACATTTACATGTTGCCATAGAAAAAAAAAACCCAAACACATTTGAATGTTGTGTTACAGGTTTTGCATACCAATTCAAAAGTTGAGTACCAGGCAATGAGTCCCATCTCATCAGAGTCTGTGCTGAGGTGCAGGGGAGGCTCTGCCCACCAAAAAGTCCAACACAAGGCCGCCCTGCTCTGGCTGTGGCTAGCTGGTAGAGCATGACCTTGGAGCTAAAGGCGAGTGGTTCAAGGCCCAGAAGCTCTGAGTCAGCTCTGTCACCTGTGTTCTTGCTTGACGATATCACCTGCCGTGATTCTTGTAAGGATAGCTTGTAATCTAAAAAACTCCTATTTTTTGTGTACGAAAAGTCAAACCATTCACAGAATAATGTTGGGGTTCAGCGAAATGGATAAAACAAAGTAAACCGCTAACACATTCCTTATTTTTCCTATCGCCGGGCTGTATTTACAACCCGGCAGCCTCGGAGCGCAGCAGCTCTCCCGTGGCACGCAGTACCCACAGCCCACCCACCTGACCCGGGGCTCAAAGGGCAGCGACTTTAATTGACGGACTTGTCCTCGATGCCCTCAGATGGGCTCCACCCTGCCCGGGGAAGGCTGGTGTCCCCCACCCCGCGGTGCCTGGAGGCGCGCAGGGCTCCAAGGCGGCCGGGGCTCCCCCGGTGCCNTCCCCGCGTTGCGGAAACCCCAGGCGTTTTGCTGGTGTCCCGGGAGCCGAGCGCCAGCAGCAGCCGCCGCCGGCTGTTGTGGAGGTGTTGGTGTGGAGGTGTTGGTGTGGAGGTGTTGGTGTGGAGGTGTTGGTGTGGAGGTGTTGGTAGCCGGGAGCGGCCCCGTGGCCGCCCGAGCGCGGTGTCGGTGCTAAAGCCGGGCTGCTCCGGCTCGGAGCGTGCAGGGTCGCGGCGGTGAGCGCTGCCCTGTGGCTCCGGACCCCAGAGCCTTTGGGATCAGGCTGTCGGTGGGATGAAGTGCATGTGTTTTCCTATAATCATCTTACTGCTTTGTACTTTGCTTTTGCCTTTTTTTTATTTTTTTTTAAATGTGATAAACGGGAGAAGGGTGCAGATTAAGGACGAGATAAACTTTTTAAAGCATTTGTCGTTGAAGCAGGTAGTGGCACGAAGCCAGTTTCACATACTTGAAGGCTGAGGACCTGTGAGTGCCTCACAGCAGGTGTTTGATATAGGCAGAAGGCACTGCTGGCTTTTCCATAGCAATGACCGGAGAGACTGCTGTGTGGAGTTTTGCTTTCATGGCCCATTGAGTCTTGCCCTTCCTCGCTAAAACTGTCAACAAAGGCCCCATTGATAAAGATGGGACTTTTAATAATGCTGAGAAGCGAGCTGAAACTGGGAAGGTATTGAAACGGGCACAATGTTTCCATATGTCCATAGGAAAAGGGGGGGGTGACTATGGTCTGGTTAAAAACAGATAGAAGGAAGTACAGCAGGTCACCCTGGAAAAAAGATAGCTTGATGCACTGTGATCTGTCACACCAAGAGTCCACAACAGAAGCAAGGACTGAACAGAAAAATACTGCCTACCCGATGTTAGAACCACAAAGCCATGCTTCTCTTTTCATTGAGGTGGTTCCTTCTTCATAACTAATGCTGTCTATGAACCCCACGTTAATCCTAATGTCATTTTAGCTACATCTGGAAGGGCACTGGAGACCTAGTTGTTTCCTACTGAATGCAAAATATTTACATTTTTTAAAGAAATCACAAAATCCACAAACTTCTCTGTTATTGTTTGTGGTGTTCTTTACCTCCCATAACTCTCTTCAAACTCCCTGTGGAGGAGGAATATGATTAAAAAAAACACTTTCCTTGCTTCTTGAGATAAGTTCTGAGTAAAGATCTGTCTATCTATAGACTATTAAGATTGGTTCCCCCTTTTTGACACATAGCTGCCTGGACACATGGTTCTAAGCTACCAGACTCTTAGTCCCTAGAGGCCTTGGAGGCATGAGCATAGTCCTGGGGGCCACTCTGTGTCTTAGAAACTTGTCTCCTGTGCTAATGTCACACCAATAGGAGCAGCAATCTGGTGAGATTCCTGCTCCTCTGCAGCTGCTTCTGAGGACAGCCTGCTAGGTAACCTGAGACAATGCTGTGCAAGTAATAGTGATCCTTCACAATTTTTTTTCCGTTTTGGTGTTAAGAGAAGGGGAAATACATGTGAGAAGTGGTTTCATTTCTGTAATTATCACAAGGAAATGTGAATGTTTAAGCTGTGTAGAGCAGTGGATTCCCACAGTTAGTTTCCATGAGTTCTACCTGGGCCATGCACATTTGCCACTTTGTTCTTTAAACTAAAATCCTAAAGGATACCTCTCTGCCTTTCTGGTGTGCCACTCTAAATTTGGACCTTAGGCCTGTGCCGCCTGTTTTCAGTAACCGGGATCTCAGTTTCATGGTCCTGATTGATTTTTCTCTCTCCTGCCATGCATTCTCAGTATCTTTACACTTCTGAAGTGAGAGAAATGGTGAATATTTTCATGAGAGCAGAGAGGGAGGGGAATGACCGCTTGCAACTTTTTGGTCTTTTTAAAAACAAACAAACAAAACTTTCCTGAAACATTGTAACATTTCCATGGAATTTCTTTTCCCCCTTCCCTGTTATTCTAATTACTTTCCTTCTTCATCAATATTCCCAAGATGTGCAGAGCTGCATGATAATAATGACCAAATCCATATAATTATGAAAGATTTTATGGAAATAAGTTCTTCCATTATGCTCTTTAGAATGTTTAAGTGCACCAGTTCTGCAGTCCAGATTCTATATTTTATTACTGATGTGAAATTTAGCTTATTTTGCCTTTTTAGGAAGTAACAAAATTAGAACAACTAGCTTAGCATCTCTCTGCTAATTTGAAAACTCTATCATTTTTAAGGGGAATCAGAATATTAGGAAGCCAATGTCATACAGTGCCAGCAGTAATGAAGCAGCCCTTTTGGAATGATTAGTAGAGAAACTGTGTTGAATTATTATTTGCATAGGCATTCAAAACATTGCATGTTAGAAATTGCATTGTCTTTGGAGGGTTGGGGAAGCATGGCCATGGTACATCCTGGAAAAAGTGTTACATTGGTTGTGCTCTAAACAAAGTGACATCCTAGGAAAGAGCTATACTTCCTATCCATTTTTTTTTCCTTCAGGCATATAAGCAGTCCTCCTTCAAAAGATTTAAAAATTTTACTGATCTAATAGGTTGCTGAGCTACTTGTGTCTTCTGGTTTTTCGGTTGCTTTAAAGGCACAATGAGCCTGTGAAATACTTTTTGGAAAGGCTCACCTTAACATTGGTTCAGTAGGCTAAAATCTAGACCAGTCTCAATGTGACTACTTCCAAGTTTGTCAATTTAGGAATATTGCCTTCCTTAACAGTGGTGATACATAAAATGGCATCAGAGCTTTTGTCTTTGCCATAGCGAAGTTTATTTTGCATTTTGCTTTAAAGTAACAGTTAAAGGATTGTCTTCATATGGTATAGGTATTGATTGTGTGTGATTTCTGTGGTATACCTAAGTATATTAAGAACTTTCTCAGAGAAATTAAAAAGTCAGAATAGCCAGTATCAAATTCAATTTTAATAGCTCTCTTTTTCATGTTGCCTTAGTTTTCTCACTTCTTAGTTTTAACTTGTTAGACCCACTAATGCATTATTGACTGTCATGCTACTTGCCTTTTGGAGTCGTCTCTCTTTCTTTATGATATCCATGCACAAACTTCTAAATAATTTTTCTGTCTTCCCATGAAACCATTCATTGTTCTATCGGCTGTGGAAAGTAAGAGTGAATCAGGTAGATTTCAGTCCAAGACCCTGTTTCAATGACAGCCATGTTACCCTCATACATTTGAAATCCAAACCCTTAAGTGTAGTTTTCAAATGTCATTTAGGTTCCTGGGGAGTTTTACTCCATCTGGTGGAAAGGATCGCAGGTCCTGTGTTGTATTTGCCAGCCACATGTATGTTTTTCAGATAACAACAGTCTTCTCATATGGCTGTGTGGGCTTACCCTCAGGCAATCAAATGCCATCCAGAGAGTCTTCTACAGGGCTATTTTTGTCCTAAAGAGTGAGTGAAGTGTGTGTGTGTATGCAAATATATGTGTATAAAAATATGGTTTTTTAATGTGAATGTAAGACTAAGACCAAGCCTGGTGTATTCAATGCATAACGAATAGGTTATAGCAGAACTACAAGTGAATGCGTGCAGTGTGCATGAGGCAAATAAACTTCTACTACACAGCATTTTCAAGAGCCAATCTAAAATGCAAACTGAGTAATAGATAAATTATTTTAAATGTGTTGGCCCCTGGAGGTTGACTTGCTTTTCTCTCCATGCCTCTGTCCTATCTAGGATGCTGCTGTTCTGTGTTGTCTCCTGTGTTCCTGACTGTCATGTGACAGCTGCCCTGTATCTGTTTCCAATGAGTCACTGTGCTTGCTCACCAGAGCCCTTATGTGCAGTTTTGCTGCCACTTCAGTGCACTGCATTAACTTACATTGGAAGACCAGTTTGAGTTTTGAGGCTTTGCAAGCCAGTGCCTGTTTAATTTTGTTATGCTTCCAAAGAGCCTGTGAATCTTCATATTGATGATGACTTGTTAAGAAAAACTCCAGTGTGTCATAGAGCCTAGGACACAACTGCTTCTCCTCAGAGGCTCTGCAGTTATATGCACTATCTTTGCCTTGTTTGAATATTGCATTTGTTTTGCTGGTACTCACTTGCAAAATGAGAACAGTAAGTTGAGTTTCCCTGAGATGGAGGTAAACCCCAGACCGGCTCTAGAAAGAGTGTTGTAGCCCTCATCTACTGTAAGAAAGAAGATTGCTAACACCTCAGGTCTCCTCTTTTGAATGACACCCTGCTAGGCACAACCTGCAGCCCCTGAGCTTCACCATCCTGCTTCATTACTGAATCCACCTGACTTTGGGAGACACCAGCTGAAGCTTGGATCTGTGTGGCATTGAAACCAGGGGGTCTCATTTGGGTTTTGTTGAAGTGCCCCTTTTTGTGGGTTACTATGTAAGTCTGCGTAAACAAAAATATTTATTTTTATATATCTTTGTAAATATGGGCTTTACAGACTTAGTAGTGGTAGACATCTGTATTCACTTTGGGGGTAGGTGACAAGTGAAGGGCATAAAATACTTGCTGTTTCACAGATACCTGTGGTCTAAATCACTAACTTGCTGTTTGATCTCCCTGAGTAAGAAATCAGATGATAGATGTCCTTGAAGCCTGGAAAAATGACAAACACTTCTTCTATAAATTGCCCATGATATATGATTTTTTTCAAACACTGAGCATAATAGACATTACAAATCACACATACAAGTGGAGTTTATTCTTTCCTTACCAGAATAATCTCCCTCATTCATTGTTCAAATGTTTGCTCAGTTTAATCTGAAGTCTTGATGATTTGCATCTTAAGCCAAGAAGAAATCTAGTAGTAAGCATGAAATAATGCCTTTTTTTCTAAGGGCATTTTCCATCTCTGTTATTTCAGAGAGAAAAATTCTCATTCATTTCCCCCTCTTTTTCTACCAGTGACTCACTCTTGGAATTGAAACCCAGTGAAATCCAGTATGAAGGACTGAAGTACTGTGAGGGATACATGTAATGCTCAGTTGCATGTAAATGCATGTAAAGCAACAAACTCACAAGCTGATTACTCACAACTGCCTTAAGTTGGTGAAGCATTTTGCAATTTAATTTGCAATCTGCTGGTACAGCATAGATTTCAGGTCCCCTTCATCATCACAGCAATTGTTTTTCCTAACCCCTGTAACCTTTCATGATGCCAGTATGGATGGCTCAACACGGTACCTTCCATGCTTTGCTTTGCTTCTACAAAAGCAGAAAGATCTGCAAAGCAAAGATCTATCCCACTACAGCTGCCTTTACAAAATCATACAGTGTTTTTATCTGCTACAGGTTTTACATGAGCACAGTCTTTATGTGAATGCATTAAAAAAAAAAAAAATCTTTCCTGACTTGGGTTTGCCTGCTAATTTTAACAGTGTTTATTGTCTGACGCTTACCAGCATCTTCAGATACAGCTGACAGGCAACAAGGCACTAAATTGCTTTATTTAGAATTGATTTTGTGTCTTTTGTACTTCATGCATGTATAAATATGTAGTATATGGCAGACCTTAATGTGTTGCTTAGTTACTGGTATATTAATCCTAGTAACTTGATCTACTGTCAGCAAGATGTGGTATCTCAACATTTCCTGCTTCCTTCATTCTGGATTCCTGTTCCATAGGGTTCCTTGTTCCCCAGTTTGCACCTTATTTCTTCTATGAATTTATTTTGCTCCTGAGTTCCATTTGTGCTTGTCTCTCTGATCAATTAAAAAGCTCTCCTATTGCCTGTTACCTATTGTCAACTTGCTGCTCAATTTTGTCTTGGTAGGTGGAACAAATAATTCTGTTTGAGCCTTTGTTTCTTCCGTCTGAAAATCCTTTTTGTGACACTTTTCTTCAGCATTTTCAGCATCTATCTTTACACTTATCCTGCTGCTTTTCTTCTCCTTCACCCCCCAGCCTGAATTACATGCAGTACTTCAGTGTCAGTCTAATGAGTGTCACCAATACAGGTAAAATCAGTTCCTTGCTGATAATTACCACCTTAGCCAATTGTATATACTGCAGTCATGCCATCTTGTTTTTCTGAGAGTCCTGGTAGAACTCCCTTGGAGTTGCGTGTCCATTCTGAGCCCTAAATCTGCTATTTCAGTGCAGTCCTCGCTGTGTAGACATCTGTTTAGTATCATGAAACAACATTATTTCAACAAGCTGAGTTCACTAGGTGACTTAGATTATTCTATGTCATGGGTGTAGATGTGATTTAATGTCCTTCATTATCAGTGCAAACAGTCTATTAAGTTGTACTCTGGGTCAGGCCCTTAAATAGATACAAAATGAGAATAACTGCTGAATCAGTAGTGTTACATAGCAGAAAAAGAGGAGAATCAAGGCTTCCTGTATATAGCCTTTCTTTTTTTTATTTTAATGACAAACGGAGAATGAGATGTCATGTTTGTCTAGCTATACAGAATGTGAAACTTGAAGGCCTTTTGAATATTTTAATTATGGCCTTTCCATTTTTTTCTTGAGTGTGTATGAATCTAGATGGCACAGAGCACAATGCAATATCTTACTAGATGTGTGCTTATAAGCATGTAGACTTTATGCAAAACTGGAATAGAACTGAACTGGTGAGCAAAGGCCAGAAAAGCTGTGCAAATCTGAACTCCAGTATTTGCTTTGTGTGGCATCAAACAAACAGTTTTTAATTGTTTCTTTAAGTTCTTTTGCTTTCATGAGCAGAATTGTTGAACTTGTTTGTGAATAAGACTAATGGCATTTTCAGTCTGCCGATATTGGCACCTGATTAAAGGTGTTGCAAACTATTATTATAGCCAATATTTTACTCTTGTTTCGTAACTGTTACTAGTGAAGCTGCATCTGAAAGCTGTAAGGTTTTAAAAGGTTACTCATACATGTTGGGGTGCATTTATAGTGCCAGCACATTTCTCTATTGTTGGTGCTTTTTTCACTAGAGTTACTAAATGTGCACCTTTGTTTTTTTGTTTCTGAAATGCTGCTGATGAATGGAGGCCGTAATTACAGTAAGTGATACAACGAGGTTAGTGCTGTGAGCAGCATTGCAGATTCCTACTACGCATGGGTCACTGGCTGTCATTCCAGACTCCTCAGTGAATCTATTTGGCCAGGGAAGAAAAATTCCATGCTTGTAAGTTTTGAGTACTTGCAACGTGCTGTTTTGTGAGGGCTGCTGGTTTTGCAACGAACCTGCCTCTGCCTTAGAGTTGTGATCTCAAAATAATCTTGTTCCGGCATGGAATTTAAATATTTATAACCAAATAAATGGGGAAAAAAAAAAAGCAGGGGCTTTGCATTTTGGTATTTGGATGTGTAAAAAATAGACAGACTTGATTTATTTCAGAAGTACAATTTTAGACATAATTTTCTGAGGTGTATTTTTGATGATATTCTGAGCAGCATATGGAGTGAGCATTTCTGAACTCCCAAGAAAGCTGAAGCTATGAGCTTATTCTTCGGTTATTGTTTTGTTCTAGGTCTCTTGTATTACAGCAGAATAAAAGCATGCACAGAAATAGTTACTTACCTGGAGGCATACCTTGCTGCGAGGGTAAGCTGCTCAGTATTCCTTGTTCCGTGACTGTTCCCTGCCCTTCCTGATACAGCATCTCAATTCTGTTAGCCTAGAAATGCTTCCTTGATTATTTCAGATACTTTTTTTCTGTCATTTTTCTACAATAGCCTTCTTTCCTTGGAAGGCTTGTTAGGCCAAAAGGTGATAATAAAAACGTGTTAAAGTGTTTCCTCTGCAGGCCCCCTATTATGCTTGGAGGAATTAAAGCAGTTTGAGGTGAAGTATTTGAGAAGGCACAAGTGTGGATGTTTTTAGCATATGTAGAAAAATGGTTGAAGGTATACCACACATGAGAAAGCAAGAAAGTAAGAATAGTGTTGTCTTCAGCAAATAAATAAATACCTTATACTTAGTGCCAAACTGCAGCAGAACAGTTGGCATGCTTTGCTTGACTTCGCATCAGTACAGATTTTCACTTTAGCACTCCTTCGACTCCTTCGTCCAGTTCAGCAGTCTCTAAACCACCCAGGCAGCTTTTACGCTGGCTTCAGGAAGTCAGATATTTTGACTTTGCAAGAAAATACTTAGGACAGTGTGTGAGAATTGTTTGGTCAATGTTTAGCAATATGTGCTTGGTATAGTACGTTGCTAAATTTTTAGTATTTTTAATTGGTTGATTGTTTTTAGCAGATTTATATGTAATTATCGGAACAGTGATGGAACTCCAGGCCACTGATGGAGTATCATATTTATCAGAAATTTTCTGCCTTTAATAAAATACAGCAGCAAGGTCCAGGAGTATGCTGTATCCAGAGGTAACACGGAGCTTTGACGCTCTTTTAAGAAAGTGCAAGGTTAGATTTTAGCTGCACAAATAAAGCAGAAAGTTCTTGTAGGCTTGTAGTAGCCCAGAAATTCATATAATAATCATGGTTATAGCTGTAGTTATGAGTCTGTGATCCCAGATAAAAAGCAAGAGGCCTGGAGCAGTGAGAAAGCCCTATCAGTGCTGTCACACACAGAGCAGTGACTCACTGTGCGGTCACAGCAGGAGACCAGAGCTATGGTTACCACCGGCCACTGGAAGATGCGTTCTGTCTCAGCAGTTGCTAAGAGCATGGCAGATCTAACAGCTCCATAGTGCAGCATCTGGAGCCTCACAGCCTGCTTGCCTTTGGCGCAACTAGATAAGGGAACATTACTAATGGTGTTGTCATTGTGGGAATGGTCATTCCTATCATTATAACCTGCTCCAAGGGTAAGCTTTAATGTCCTACTAAATTCATTCTGGTGGCTTGACTGTGTTATCTTCTCCTGAGAAGGCTGTATGTCAGATAGACTTGAGGCATATATTCTTGTTCTGTTGAAAAGACGCAATATTTCATGAAACTTTTTTTTTCCTCTCAAAGTGTCTCTTAAGGCTTGTTCCAAAGCAGCAGAAGTTTTCGTGTGCAGTGACAGTGGGTGCAGGTCATGGCCATACTAGGCTGAGATGTGGCCAACACCACTGATAAGCAGAGTTTCTTTCCATCTCTCACTTACACCCTTCTAATGTTTTTTCTTGCCCAGGCATTGGCATTTCCAAGCTGACTGAAGTAGGTTGAGCTGGATTTAAAAAAAAGTAAAATTCAAATGGAAGCAATATTTTTTTTTTTGAGTGTTATTTTCAGGCAGATTAGTCCTTTAACCTAGCTCAGCAAGTTACTGCATTAGTGATGGTGTTGGCACAAGGGAAGTGAAGGAAATCCACAGGGAAGGGGGATTTGACAGAACCCTCTGGCAGCAGCCTCCATCTGTGCCGGTTTAATATGATCATTATGGGGCTGCGATTTGACAAGTTAACTCATTTTTGTGAGTTCTAATAGTGGCTGTGGCCACATCCTGTGAGAGGCTCATCTGATATCATTTAGCTCCATTGGTTCAGTTTTGTTAAAAAGATATTTAATGGCTTAACTTTGTCCTGACAGGTTTTTAGTCAGTTCAGGTGCAGCTTGTTCTTTGATAACCGCTCTAAAGCTAGCATAAGCTTCATCTCTAGCTCATTTAGTCTTGACTCATACCATTCAATGATTCAGTCATGTGCATGGCCTCTATCTGCAAAAGGCAGGCTGTGATGTGAGAAGAGATCTTTGGGATCAGGTGCATTGCACAGCAGGAAACACCTGCACTCCTCTTGCAGAGCTGCTGATATTCTGCCTTCCCCTCATTGTCTGCACGTGTCACTGTGCAGCCTGCCTCACCAAAAGAAACAAAAGCCCAGCTTGCATTCTCACATACTTTAATTAGGTAAATTAAAGTGCAGTTTCTTAATTATGATTGGTCATCCATTGATAAGCTCTTGAAAGCTTGCTGATTTATGCCTTGTTTAAACACACCTTTCTTTGCTCTGAACTTTGCACCAGAGAGATTGCTTTGGTTTCCTTATGTACAAGATAGTACATGAAAACAGTATCAGGAATGAGAAGTACAATCAGAACAGCTCATATGATTTCCTGTAGGAAATACAACTAACTTTTCATTTCAATAATATTTTCCGGTTTAAGAGTAAAAAAGACTAAAAAATATCTAAGATATTTTACAAATATAAGTATTTGATAATATTATGTACTAATGAAAATGTCCAAGTATTTGTCCAATGATCCAAATTCTGCCTGCCTTCTTCTTTCTGAGAAGGTTATTTACAGTGTCGTACTTGTTCTCCTTTGAGGTGAAAGTTGAGAAAGCGACTGTATTTGTTTGAACTTCTTACTGTGGATGATACATAAAAGAACAAACTAAAACACAATCTGTTTTTCTCCTAGTAAGTAGGAGCTGCTTATGAAAGTTTATGGGAAGTGATGAGCCTCATGCTATGAAAGCTGGTATTTGGCACTTTGGGCTTCACATTAGAAAACAGCTTATGAAGATGCATGGTATTAAAAATTGTGTGATGTGCCACACAGTTTTGGGTTTTGGGCCTCGCTTGAGTTTTTGAAGAGGTTGTTTAAGAAAACTTTGTCATTCTATTTTAGGGAGGGTAGGGAAGACATTCGCATTGCTCACTGTCCATTTACAGAACTGTTTTATATAGATCTCAGTAAACACAGACCTCAGTTTAAGCTGTTATAGTTTCTCTTAATTTCAAATACATTTATATACTTAATTTCTGACATTCAGAGTAGGCATAAATTCAGTTTTGGTTGTATGATTTTGAAGAAGTTGCTAAATGAAATCCAGTTTGTTGCTGAACATGAACTTAAGCTTTTTTTTTTTCTTTTTTGATGCATTGCTCATTTTTAAAATTGAATGATACATTTATGCTGGTATATTTTTGTATCATTACTGAATGATTTTCTGTCTGGTGTTAAGAATTTTTAGTCACTTACCTGTATTTTAAGTTATAACAAGATTCCTCTGAAGACTGGTGAAATATATCTGAGTCAAAATATTAGTATGAAGTTAGATTTTTTTTTTTATACTTAAGGTGGAAAATCAAAACCATTCAGGGAAACATACCCTAAAAGCATAAGATGCTTTTGCAAGTAGTGTTACCATCTTTTGCACCATAACCAGTGAGGGAATTGTAGTATTTTAAAGCTTGGATTTTTATTGTTAATTTTTACTTTGGTTATATGGCTGCTTGTGAGCTAGTCAGAGGTGATTCTTTGTTTCATTTCAATCTGCTGCTGTCACAATTGGTAGTATTTTAAGCAAGGAAATTACTTAAATTAACTCCCAAAGTTCCATATCCTTAAGAAAAGGACATTCTATAAGCTGCCTCATAGCTGACTTCACTAGCTCTGGAGGTCAGAGTGTAAGTTTCCCAGGCCTTCCTCCTGATCCCAGAGTACAACCTATCCCTTACTGACAGTTGTTCTCCAGGGCCAAAGAGAAGCTTGACAATTTTACCTCAAGAAGTCCACCATTACCAAAATGGTTCTCAAGCTCTGTGAGTCTGTGTGTCATCCACTCTGCTTCTAGCTGGTTGCCATATGAGAAGGATGTGAGAGGACTGCTACCATGAGTTGTCGTGGGACAGTCAACTGTGCCAGGCTGCTAAAAGGAGATTCATATTCTTTTAGTTTCTTAAAGAGGAAGCTCATGACTTTGTGGGCAGAAGAGGGTATTGCTTCGTCTTTGTCCGCTGCGTAGGATCACTCATGTCACAGGTTTAGCTTTCTCAGAGCACTTGCTTTGCGTGTTTATCACTAAGCTGCTGTGGCTAGGCAAGTGGGAGTTTGCATGCCTGTTATCCAAGTGAGCTCTTCGTAACACTGAGGAAATTGTTAAAGTTAAGGACATATGAGGAAGATATCTTGCATGTTCCTTCAGCTAGGTACACCAACGTTTCCTGGCCTCCGATTATTTGGCTTGACAGTGTGGAAGAAGGGCAAGGTGTCTGGCGTATTCAGTTATGGCAGGCTCACGTGTGGATAACTACTGGACAGATGTGACCCTGCACACTCTGGTTCCCAAAAGGATACCTTCCAATAGCATGCATTAGGATACCTCATGAACTCAGGAATTAAATGGGACTAAGAGAAAGTTAATGACAAGGGCCGTTACAAGTCCTTTATCCAGTTCTGGGAATCAGTCTTCTGCTGTGTCAAGATTAATGAACAATATTTTGTGGAAAATGGTTTAACTTCTCAAAGGGTGACTGTGTTTCTTTGGATGTCTGCTGGTGGAAGAAAGCCTAGCTGATGGCAGGAAATGCAGTGCTGAGGTGATGCTGATGTCGTTTTCATGGACCTATTGCTATTTCTGAATAAAGACTTATTCTCTACTGTGGCCTCAGAGAGTTATCTTTTGCAATGGGCTGGTGGAGTGATTCAGTTGTGCATTTAGCTGGCTCTGTTCAATGTTATCATATGATCATCTGGAAGTCCTGGTAGCAATTTCCCATTTAATCTCTCCTAGTAAAGAGATACCTTTACCTTTCTCTTGAATTGGACGGAATGTATGACAGCGTGGCTGCCTTACTGCTTGTGCTGTCTTGAAAGGGTCTGCTAGTAAGGATGGAGAGTTCCCAGGGTCTGGCATGTGGTTGTTTTGGGGTGTGAATTTAGGCTGCTATGAGAAGAATACTCAGAGGGTGGTGTTGGCCTCATTAATGGTGAGATGGCCTGGAGCTGTACTTGAGGGCAACCCTCGAGGCACTCTGAAGTTGCTCTGGTGTGGAGCTTGTGTGAACAGAGAAGGAACTAGAGCCAGAGAACACTACTGTGGCACTCATGGGGAAGAGGCATCTTAAGTGTATTACCTCATTGTTTAAAACAATAGCATATATATTTGGTAATAAAAAGTCATATTTGTTTTGAGAGGCCATTGTACAAATAATTCTAACTGATTTAATTCCAAATGAGGTGTCATGAGACAGCTAAAAAGGGAAAATTAGGTCGGTTGCTTAGAGGGCACAGTCAATGAAAATATTCCTGAATTCGCCATTGTACCTTCCTGACTTTCAAAGATGAAGGAGATTTGAGCACCTCTGGTGAAAACACTCAACAAGGGTGGCGGAAGCTGTAAAGTACACACACTGGTTTTACATTTAGAGAACTGAGAATTGAAAAAATAGAATAATTTAGGTATAAGGGCATTTGTTCTTCTTTGAAAGTCTCCTTTTCATCTTTATGTTAAAATGTGCTGTAAATTTCCTGTTAGAGTTTCTACATCAATTGCTATTGCTCTGTTGACTTTCATTGTAGGTTTTAAACCCTTTTCATTCTGACAAGTGTGTGATTGCCTTTCTGTGTCAACCTCTCAGCACTTCTGTTAGTTCTTTATAAATGCAAGACTTTGTCCAGGTGCTTTATTTTGGCAAAGGAATTATTCTTTATCCTCTGAGATAGAATTGGCTACTTGTACAACCAAATATTTCTTGTATCCAAGTAGACTTTTAAGATTGCAAGTGTGTATTTTCAGTGCAGGTAATATTAAGAAGTTTACTTTAATTACTCTGATAGGAAGGGACTCAACTCTGTCACCCTGCCTGAGGTCAGAGGATGTATTTATTACCCAGCTTGGGCCCAGAGATGTTCAGTCCCTTCATCGCCTCATCAGCAGTGTTGCTGATACTGGTTCCCTGATTTTTAGGATATGTTAGAGAGCACTTCAGAGCTGGAAAGCCAGTGGCATCCTGCCCAGCATGGTGAAGTGGCATGAGGGCTGAGGACGGGACAGAGTGGGCAGGCAGTGCAGCTGCAAAGCTGGGTGGGACACCCTGCAGCTTCTGCTCTGGTTTGCTTCACATCTGGTTCTTTTTGCTGTCTACAACTGTCTCTGCTTCGTACACCAAGGTCAGACTCATTCAGGCTGCCTTCCCTTCCTCTACCCAATCCCTGCCCCTTCCCCCCAAACTGCAGGCTTAGGTCACTGCCATAATATGATGTTTTCAATTTAATGGAAATGAGAGTTTACATATATGACAATATTGCATGCAGCAAATGTTTTTTATTTCCCTGTGTACATATTATACTGTATAAGAACATATGGTATTCATTTGCAGATGTGTCTCATAATGGGAAGTACAGCTGTCTAGCATGAGGAACTTGATCCTGGAACTAAAAATCATGGATAGCAATGCTCAAGAGTGCATTAACATTGCTCTTGTTCTTCTGTACGCTGTGTATGTACATATGGCAAAAGAAAACATGAATTTGTATTTATAGAAGCATCTGCATATGGATTGTGCCTTAATTAAGGTTTATTGTTACATGCAAAGCATTGTATTTAATTTTCCTTGATTATTACTGTGATCTGTAATCATAGCTACCTAATGTTACAAGTAAGTACTATTTTTACCCTGTTTACACAAAGGAATATGTCTGAAGTTGAAGCTCGGCTAGTAACCTCTAGATACATAGGGAAAGTTAAGAGTACAACGTGATTTTTACTTGCATTTTTTTGCTGGCAGTTAACCCTCCACTGAAGTATTTTGTTTGGGAATGCAGGGGTAAGGGTTATGACTAATATCAGTGATGAAATAATTTAAAAAAGGCATGTTGATGTTGTTTTATATATAACTGATTGTTATCTTTCAAAGTAGACTGATATCTTTTTAGAACAATAATCATGGAGAACATTATCAGCTGAAAAACCATGGGGGGCACCTATATGTTGACTTAGAAACTGGTATCTCTCATGTTTGTAAGGTGCTGATAAAGAAAGGGGTGTTGGTTAGGAGGGAAAACAAAGATGTTACTAAATAGGTTCTATTAAGAATTATCATCTAGATAATTTATAAATCTAAAGAAGGATTATTTTTTTAAATGTACTACGAGTACTTAATATTGAAATCCCAGAATTCTTGCAGTCCTCATCTGCACCCGCTTTGATGAGGGTAATTTAAACTAGTTGGTAAGAGCTATTTTGGTCTTCAGTTTTTCTTGATTTTGTTCTTCTGTTTCTTGGTTTCTTTGGTTTTGGTGTTGGGGTTTTTTTGTTTGTTTTTGTTTGTTTGTTTGTTTTTTAATTTTACTAGTAGCACTTTTCTTTTTTCTGCTGCAGAGCTTGTAGTGACTGTCAGACTTTTCTTTCTGACCAGTCTTGAACATTGCCTCTTGTTGCCTTAATTATGACAACAGTCTTCCACAACTGTGTTAAGTTTTGATGAACTCGCTGCTTATGTAGACACATGGAAAAGAGACTGCTTACGCCAGAAAGAATCACCCCTAAGAGCAGAGAAAAAGTATGGAATGCTGTTAACAGAAATGAAAAACAAGGATTCCATGTGTAAAATTGTGATCAACTAATAATAAAATACATATGAGTTTTTAGGGTTTATTTTTCATTTTGAACATTTGTTTCTGTTAAATGATTGGTATTTAATTTACATGTTTTGTTTACTTTTTCTTAATTTCCAGTGTTCATTTTTTGTCCGTTTCCCCCCAGTTCCTTGGTTTGTATTACATTCTCTGGTTTTTTCCTCTCTTGGAGCAAAACAAGATTTCTTTCAAATCCTTTCCATTGAAGTTTTGGTTTTGTATTCACATTCTGATGCTTGGACCTTGTGTACGGGTAGTGAACCCTTTGGTGGGCTAGCTTCCAAACTTGCCCATGAACATATTCAGATTGGTAGCTGTACATCTGTATATTTAATTTGTAGGTGAAGGGACATACCTATGCATAGAAGTACCACTAAAGAAAGCTTTGCAGGGCCTTGGTTGAAAAAAATACGCATTTTTATATCTTTTCTGCTGATGCTCAGAAAACAGAGGTGGTAGCAAAGGGAGAGTAGGAAGTAGAAAAGCTGTGATCCTGAGCTGCTTCCTGTTTGCTTAGTTGCCTACTGACATATAAAAACTACCAGAGAAATGAGGAGGGAGGTAATATATTAGTGTAATTTTGTTTTATTTAATGGGTTCCTTGCTTGGTCATAGGACACTAAATTTTTGAAAGTGCTCATTAGCGTAGGTTACAGAGAGCACTGCAGACAGTTCAGCTGTAGCACCCCAGGAACAGGTATTACTGAGGAATATTTCCTTAGAAGAGGAACTTTGGTAGGAAAGGAGATTTTGCAAAGACTCACAGCTTTGGCAGTTGCCCTGGGAGATAAAAATTAAAAATGTGACTAGGTGTCCTTTTCGGTCTCTTTTCTTTTGCTGAGGTGACAGTGGACTTTTCTGCCTCTCTCTTTGTGTGGTGCGTCTGTGGGGATGGGTTGTGAAGGAAGCAGCTGGATCAAGACAGATCTGCATTGCCCTCTGCCTCTGCTGTAGCATGCTGTGCCTGGCTCCTACTCAAGCCAGGTTTGCCTCATGTGCAGAGGCATACATGGCATTGTTGTGTTAACTCCTCTGACAGTAGGCAAAATTCCAGCATCCACTTTTGAATCTGGCTGCAAACACCTTGCTTATGTTGAGCTTGAACTAAACCCAGATAGTTCATCTCTTGTGGCATCCTTGAGGCCTCCCTCTCTCCTGTCCCCTTGCCTTTAAGCATCTCTCTGATGTTTTGCTTCTGAACAAACCTGTGTCCCTCACAATACTTGAGTGCTGGCCCACCTTGTACATGCTGGTCGCCTCAGCCCTTTTTGCTTTCTCCTCTCTGTTTCTTGTTCAGCTTCTGTCAGAACACTTTCATCTGCTCTGTCTTACTGGGAATTTGTTGGTGGTTTGCTTGAACAATGAAAGCATTTTCCTTACAAAATGTCTTTAGATTTCTTCATGGATTTCCTTGCCTGCTGTTTAGGAATGCTTATACCAATTCATTTACAATTTATTCTGAGTGTAAGGATTATATTGTAATAAATTGACTGTGAATGCATGCCAATTTCCTTCAAGCATAAACAAAATTACTGAATTGTACTGTAAGCCTTGTATTTGCAAGTAACAGGGTTATGGGCCTAACTAATAGGTCCTTTAACATGGTAAGAACTAATGATTTTAGAGAGCTAATTGCTTTTAAAAGCACAAAAGTGACTCCAGTATAATTTCATGGCTGTAACTGTACTTTACTAGATGGTCTTGGTGTTTGCCAGGATAGCTTAAATCAGGCTTCGTTGCCATGCTTATTTTTTCCAGTGTGAAAAGAAAAATAAATTATTTAAATCTTTCCTTCCTATGCCTCTCAGTAATGGAATTACAAATACTGTATCTGTTTCACTTCCTGGTTTATTCTCTTTGATATTTGTGGAGCCCGAAGTGATCTTAGACAGGCTTTATTTTCTTCTTTGGGAGAAGATTAGTTCCAGTAGTTCTCTTAGAAGATTACAAAAAAAAAAAAAGTGTACTTTTAAAATGTGTATTATATGCTTGAGTATTTTCCCCGTAAGTAGCATGGGGATGGTTACAGAAGACATATTTTGCATACATTTTTGTCTTTGATACAAAGTAGAGAATGGAAATCAAAACTGCAAAGGACGACATCTGTGCCCATATGAAGCCAGGTGATGTAGAAGGCATTTGCAAGGAATGAGAAAAGTAGATCAACTGACCATGAGACAAAGCCAAAACTGTGACAAAGGAGATTCAAATGAGGCCCTTCCTTTCCTTATTTTCCTAGCTGTAGATAATTTCTTTTTTTTTTTAACTATAACTTTAAACAAGATTAGGGTCGAATATACTGGGTGTCTCTTGAGTTTGGAAATTGACTTCTATTTTCATTCCCTGGGACTTGGAGTTCTGTAAGCTTTGCCAGCTCTTCCAAAAGTCTGCACATGTTGCCACTTTTGTGATTTTACCTATTCAGGTCACCCACATTCCCTTGTCTGCTTGTTTTCCCCTCTGGTGGATTTTGCTCTCCCAGGAATACCTGTTTCTCTTTCAGGAGTGTATGGTTTTGAACAGCAATTGATATGTACAGGCAAAGAATAAGAATGTGAATTCAAAGCCTTTGAGAGTCTTCATTCAAATGGTATGAGAGTTTAGCTGAATTGTGATAATTTTATTGCAAGTCTGATAACATATTATCTTGTGATATTTTGGAGTTCCAGACAGCTTCCAAATCTGAGTCCATGAGGCTTACCTTTCACTAGAAGAAATAAGCAGGCTTTTGTATTTTATGGTTGGAGAATAAAGCTAAAAGCATGCATTGAGTTAAACAATTTGGACGCTGGAATGCAGCAGTCCCCCCAAAACCAAGGAAATACAAGTGGTGTAATCATTTTGTGGAGGACAAGCTTTATGGCTACAGTCATCAATCCTGATTTCTTTGTTGCTTTTTGTGGAGTGGAACAAGGTCATGTTTTTCCTTGGATGGCATATCAAGTAACTCTTTTGGCAACGGTCCAAATATGTATATGCTACAATTCTAACACCTCTTTTGATAATAAATCATTTCACATCATCAGTCATACTCGGGGGGCCAATGGTCTATATCTTCATTTTAGATAGGTTGTGTATATGTATCATCTTACCATAATTATAATTTAACTAATCAGAAATAGAAAATAGGTAGAGTCTAAATGGCCGTGTAGGAACATGAGGTCCTATTAAAGGAAATGTCATGAAATATTTTAATCTTCTTTTAAGTGCTGCATATAGTTCAGACAGATTTAGTTTTGGCATAGTATCTGAAATATCCCATTTCTGGTGCAGTGGATTAGAATATTAAGTGTAATAGCCTGTATCATTGCCACAATTTCCTTCCTGTTTTCTTTAATGACAGGCTGGAGTTGGGCAAGCAGTAGGGTTATGTGCACTAAGGTAAAAGTCTTAAATAATAATAAGAATGTGGCTGGGAGCAGTACAGTGCATACATATACTTTTTAAACTTACAATCTGGCAACCCTAACTTGGGCCTGTTTGTATTTATTGTTCACAGAGGAGTTTAAAATGCCAGTTGGTGGGTTTTCTGGGTTTTTGGTTTTGTTGGATTTTGGTTTTATTTGTTGTCTTTTTTGTTGTGTTTTGTTGGTTTGGTTTTTTGTTGTTGTTGTTTTGGGTTTTTTTTACTTTTTTCTTTTTTCCCCCCCCTTATTTTATTTTTTGTTAATCTCCAGAGCAGTTCTGAGCAGGTCTTAACAGCAGCTGATGGAATTTAAAAAAAAAAAATCCTAAGAGACCTGATTCTCTTTGCTCAGCCTTTTTTATGCTCATTTAGAAAGTGAGTACTGTTTTATACCCTCTCTGCAATCACTTTGTACTCTTTGGAAAGGGAACAGAGCTTTGCCTCAGTTCCTACTTCTCTGGCTTTCCTTTGGAGCTTAACAGGGATTTGGACAAGTTTGATTGCAGTTAACATTTAAAATGTTCCATAAGGTCACAGAGTAGCCAAAATACAACTATCTAATTTGGGAGAGGAGTGCTAAATGTCTCTTCACCAGAAATATTGGAAATTATGTTGCATCTTTACTGTTATCTTTACATGTCCCGTGTGATTCTCTTGAAAAGACTGAGTTGCAGGGGAGTTTACAGTCAGTCATGGAAGGAGTAAATGACACAAAAGGTAGAAAACAAAGGATGCAGTTGTTGCAATGAGTGAGAGGATTTAGGAGCTAGAATGAAAAGCAGCAAGGCAAAACCAGACTGAAGTTTCTCTAATGCCTTCTGAAAGTTATGAAGCACTTTAAAAGCAGTGAGAAATATTTTTGCGTTGTTCTGGACACCAAATGTCCAGACTTGTGTCTTGGTATTACTCAAGGGTTACATGCTGGTTATGAAAGGTTGTGATACTGGCTTTTGTTTGATGGGAAGTTTTAACTATTGATGAAATAGAAAGAATCTTTTTAATATGTTAAGCCTTGTAAAAAGATGAAGACATTTCCATTTAAAAAAAAAAAGTTCTTTTGGTAGTGTAACTACTCTGTGGCTTTACGCCAAATTCAGTTATTTTAGGACAGCCTCCTTTGGTGGGCACATCAATTCCAATTTGACTTTTTTTTTTTAACAGAAGATTTTGAAAAATGCTCAAAACCGCACTGCAAATTGCTGGATTCTGTGTGAAGGGGTGGTTTGACAAAAATTTCTCAAACATTAGGTTGAAACCATTAGAATAAGTGATTTGGTAATAAAAATTCTTGCTTTAATGCAGTCTTGGAATCAAGGCCTTGCATTATCTTCTGGCTGCAGCTTTGCCTAGAAACTGCAAAATTAGAATGCCTTTCTGGTAGACACTGTGGCTGTAGGAAGGTCTGGCAATCACTTTCCAGGCCAGTGTCCCAACTAAGAATGGGAAGCTGAAGCCAGGCAACTGCTGTAGCTGTTAGATTAGAGCTTTCTTGATTAATTCTGTTAAGAAGTTTTTGCACCTTGCGGTGCTGCTTGACTTCTTAAAAGAAAAGCAGGGATGTGGGGAGCTTTGGGTTTAGGAGCTTTGCTTATTCCCACACTTCTTGTAGTCAGCATTCAGGATGAGAAGAGGGACAGGAGACCACACTGTTTTGCTCTTCTTATCTTAGTTGTTTAGATTAAAAAGGACTTAGAAAGTCCTATATTTGTATTTGAGAGCACAGCATCTCATGGACATGCTTGCACAGTAAATAGTTTTTGAAATGTGCCACAGTACTCATAGACATTTTTTTGGTTGTTTCAATCTAGCTAGCCTTTGTACAAACTTAAAATGACTTACACATTACTGTACTTCATAACTCCTATGTCAACAAGGTAATTCTGCTTTGAGAGCGCTACTCTTTTTATAGCCACATTGCTGGAGTCTATCACAAACCCACAACAGCAGAGCTTCCTTTTATCTGCCTTGCAGTATGCTATGGGGGCAGATCTCAGTCTTTAACACGCAATGGTCCAGTGGTGAAAGTCTCCAGAGATCTGAGAATTATTATTGTTTCTGTCACTGATTTACGCTATGAGTTTGAACAGCATACTTCACCTCTCTGAGCCAAGTACCCACCCCTTTTTTCCTCCCTTCTCACAGTCTTTGTGTGTCCTGTTTATCAGGTTAACATGTCTAACTACATGTTTGTATGATGCCCAGAATCAGTGAGCCTCAGTACCAGCTGAGGTATGGCTGCAGTAGTACTGCTAATAGCTCTTATGTAAATGACCAAACGTAGACTGACTTTGGGAGCAATGACTCCCTTTGCACAGGCATTTCAGAAGTTGCTGCTGTAATGTAGCTATAGTCATATATATTTTTGTAGTTTCTTATAACACTGGAAGTAAAGTTAGTTTATTGGGGTGCCAGAGAGTGTATCTGAAGGGGCAGCAGTGCTCAAGGCATCGTCTGTACAGGAATTCTAATAGTGATGGTTAATGGATATAATTTAAAGAAGCTTTTAAGGCCAAACATTGTATTTTCAGTGAACAGTTTAAGGACATGTAATAGTTCCATTTGACAAGTAATTGTATCACTTGATGTTGTGGTTTGACCCCAGCCAGTAAACAAGTATTATCACACAACCACTTCCCACGGGAGGCAAGGGGGAGAGAATCAGAGGGGTAAAGACTAGAAAACTTACGGGTTGAGATTAAAGGCAGTTTAATGAGGAAACAAAAAGCTGTGCATGCAAGCAGAGCAAAACAAGCAATTAATTCACTTCTTTGCATGGGTAGGCAGGTGTTCAGCCATCTCCAAGAGAGCAGGGCCCTGTCACAAGTAACGGTTATTAGGGAGGACAGACACCATCACTCCAGACATCCCCCATTTCTACCTTCTTCCCCCCACTTTATATACTGAGTATGATGTCATATGGTATGGAATATTACATGTGTCAGTTGGGATCAGCTGTCCTGGCTGTGTCTCCTTCCAACTTCCCATCCACCCCAACATCCTTGTCATCATAGTAGTATGAAAAGTAGAAAAGGCCATAACAAAATAGCAATAACAAAAGAACAGTAATAGAAACATCTCTATATTATCAGTCCTGTGTTCAGCACAAATCCAGAACACAGCCCCATAGCAGCCACTGTGAAAAAAATTAACTCTACCCCAAACTCAGCACACTTGATAATGCAATGCTTTTTTTCTATGCTGTTTTCAGTGTTGGAAATTGGCTGATATAAACATTTGGAAAACTCTTAGTGTTGTAGAACATGGAATTAAAGACAATGTTTAAAACTCCCATAGGTTTTGTTTGGCAGCTATGGAAAAAGGACCATATTTGTTTAACCCCAAAGAGTTGAATCTGAATTGAATACACAGTAATTAAGAAGATGGCCTCTTCCCTTGTTGCACTCATGACACTTTTTACAAGTGTGTAAGTTTTTATTCATGAAACATCCAGGCCTGATTTTTTGAGTTCCAAAATTTTACAAAAGTGGGTAGAAAAAGGACCCTGTACAGAAATTCTGAAATTGTAGGCTAAAAAGGTGTTTCTCACTCCTCCCTTGCACTTGGGTTTCATGCATTGTTGCATTTTTTTCCAAGAAGAAGATAAATGATTATAGAAACTGCTGTCTTTTTGCTTTATGCTTCTACTGTATTTAATGGCTGGACTTTGTCCTTTCTGAGAGTTGATGAGCTCTCCTGCAGTAATCCTGTTAGAGGAACTGCACGTCTCTTTCAGCAGTGTTAATCTTTTATGTTTGGTTCAACAGTGTATTTATATTCCTTAGTTTTTATGACCATGAATATCCTTGCATTTAGCATTTCTGCCTTTATACATCTATATGCATACCCATAGTATATAAGAATACTGTACAATTATGGTACATAGACAGTTACGATATTTATATAGTGCTGTAGAAGGATCATGTTCAGTTCCAAAATTAGTGGCTAGCGCTATGAAAATGGCAAATACTGTATTTTTTTCTCATCATGCACTGTTTTAGAACACAGCATGATCCTTCGTTCTTAAGTGAGAAAAATGGAAGTAAGGGCAAAATTAACTCTGCGAAGTGAATTTATCTGAAATGCGAGTAGAAGTGCACCTTACTAACTGATTAATCTCTAGTTGTTGTAGTTTATACATGACAAATATCAGTTATGAGCTGCTAAAAGGGCACTGAAATGGGGAGATTTCGTTTTCACAGGAAAGAAAATCAGGAATAAGGACAACTGCACTATTTTAAAGTGACTAATGCTGAAATCAAAATCAGGTTGACAGAGCCTGGAAAAAAGCACATTTTTATTATGGTATAAACCAGATTGATATTAAGAGTCATATTTTCTTAGAGGCTGAGGTGGGACACAGTTGGTCACAAAAGGAAAGGTCTAAAAAAAATTTGCATGCAGTTCTTCTCCTTTAAGCATTGACACAACATGAAGCACATCAGTACTTAGTGAAATAACCCAAATCTGATTTCTTTCCTTGTAAATGTAATGAATGGTGTTCATTACAAGAATTGTTTTCAATGGTTCCCCTCTGAAGGACTGGAGTGCTTCCTCTCACAGCCGTGATGCTTCTAATAAATAAATGCATTTCTGGTAGGTGGGACAAGAAGATTAAGTAAGTCGGGTAAGAGACTGCAATAACTGTATTGAAGAAAGAGTTTTATACCTGGGGGCTCAGTTTTGTACTGAGATAAATAGGCAAAAGTCTCATTGGCTGTAAAGGGCTGTTTATGAGAGGTCAGAACTGACTGTGTCATTTGCAAATGAGAGTATTGTACTGTTCCCTGTAAAGCTATTTGAAGAGTAAACTATTTACTCGTGATTGGAAATAGATGTTAATAAGTTTTTAATACAGTTTGAGAGTGTTAGTGAATACCTTAGTGGAAATACAAGTTTTCTGCAGAGGAAAGAAACTGCTGGAGAGTAAACATACCAT
Organism: Sclerurus mexicanus; assembly: GCA_013396755.1. Taxonomy (NCBI): domain Eukaryota; kingdom Metazoa; phylum Chordata; class Aves; order Passeriformes; family Furnariidae; genus Sclerurus; species Sclerurus mexicanus. The sequence continues at coordinate 466,680 of VWZF01001848.1, read as the reverse complement.
TTAGTAATCTGAAATGATTGAGAATTACTTCAAGTGACTTTGTGTGTTAGCAGTATCTTACGTTTTCTGACCTTACATTTTCTGGGGAAAGGAAGGTACTTGTGAAAAGCTGCATTTTTCAAATTTTAAATAGATAAACCAGACACCTGATAACAATGTACCTGAGAAGTAACCTGTTTTCTGCAACTGCAGTAATAGCTTTTTTTGTAATGAGCTGTATTTATTTCCTACTGATAGTTTTTTGGAAAGTAGTCTTCTACAAAATTGTAACATGGGGCATTTGAAATACTTTAAAAATAATATTTTTATGAGTCCATAAATGTGGATTAAGTATTTTTATAAACATCTGTCTCGTCCAGATTCCTTATAGTAGTATTACTAAAACTGATGGCTTTTCCCTTTCTCATCTCTGTTCTTCTTGGCCTTAATGTGTTTCCACTTGTGCATTTTTACTGTGTAATATACTATTAGTGCTTACTAAGCATAAATTTGAAGAAGGATTGAATTTAGCAAAAGGTCAAGCAGAAAACCCATGTTCTTGCTCTTGTCAATAGATATCTAAAAATAAAAATCTTAATTGTCAACCTATTTTTCCGTATGCTGTGAATTTTTAAAATTATTTTTCTTTCCTCATCTACACCAAGCCTATCATAACAAGACAGTCCTCATTATCCTCAGAAGGTCTTTCTTGTTTATGCGTCTGTGCACAGAGAAGTGTTCATAGTAGAGACAGAGATGAAGATGCCTGCAGCCACTGCTGCACAGATTATGTGCCAAATACTGCTTCACTGATGTCTTTCTAGTGGAGTATGCAAGGCGAGGAACCTTGAACCAAGTGAAGTGAAAATAAGATCTGATCTGCTCTGTCAGTTAGAGCTTCAGCAGTTCTCTCCTAGCCTGAGCCTCTCTTTGTCCTAGCCCACAAAAATGTGAATTGTGGCTGTGGACAAATGCAGATGTCTTTGAAAGGGTTTGCAGTCCAAACAAAAACAAGGAATCAAGGAATCAGCAAGTGGAGTAGGAGTGGTGTGGCACTTGGCTTCTGAGGAACCCGAACGCTGCTGGTTCTGGGCCTGGCGGCTGAGAATGACCCTAAAGCAATATGTTGAAGGAGAGATTTGAAGATTCACAGCAGAGTGGTGGGGTTTTTAATATGAATATTTCTTGCCAGGATCCTCCCGTCATTCATGTCCTTCTGTCGCTGAAGGTTTTCACAACCAGAAGTGACATTACTACCCAGCCTAAAATTGGGAGTTCTGTGTTGGTTTGTTAATGAGGGATGGAAAGGTCAGGCCAGGAGGAGCCTGACAAGAAAACCCACTTACATTTGATCGAGTATAGTAACCCTGTGACCAGAGACTGAAGGGCAGGGCGCTGCCTGTGGGAGTTATTGGAGTGTTTTTAATGTACAGCAAATGCTCATAGGACCCTGAAAATTGCCTTAAGTGCTCTGTGTGAGTGTCAGCTGTGCATTTTGGGACACAGGCTTCTCTTCTCAGAGACAGGACATAGTCTGGGGAAGGTGACAAGCTGGATTTTATAGAGGGATCAGAGGAGCTTTGCCGTGTCAGAGTGGCACAGAGCCATGACATGGTGCAGTGTATCCCACCTTAGCCTGCCAGAACACACTAAAGTGCATGCTTTTAACTTATCCAGTCTTAGTTTTATTTTTTGCATAATGTGTTGTGGTGGTTAAATTTCAGCTGAGGTGGGTAGTGAGAGCAGGTTGTTCCAAAGGTAAAAGGCCACCCAAGAGCTGCGTTGCAGCTCCAGAGGGTTAAACCGAGTGATGATAAGCTGAAATCTGACCTCCCTTAAGAGGCAGTTCAAGTGTCCAGAGTCTGTTAGAGAGACTCAGTCTGCTCTGAGCACCTCGAGCTGAAGGAGGAAGGAAGCTCCGGCAAAGGCTGACAAGTCTGACCTGCTTTGGCCATGTTTGGCACTCATGTTGACTCCTGGGAACGCTTCTGCTGTGTCTCCATGATCATCTTTCTGCAGTGATTAGTGTTGGGTTCACAAGCAGCACGTGTTGTACATGACACACACCTGTCAGAAGAGGTTTAAGAACTGAGGTAGCTACGCAGAGGAATTGTATTTATTGGGTAAGATGTACTACTAACATGGTGGTGTTATTGCCAGTGATGCAGAAGCTAAATACTCCTTTATGTTTGTTTCTTTTGTTTGTTGTTTTGGGAGGGGGTTTTTTGTTTTTGGTTGGTTGGTTGGTTTTTTGGTTGTTGTTTGGGTTTTTTTGTTTTTTTTTTTACTCTGGGCTTTCAAGTAAGGGCAGGTTAAGGAATGGTGTTGTGGTGCACATTAGCTTGGTAATTAATTGTCATTTATTAACTTGCACTTGGAACAGAGAGACACGGCAGGTGGAAACTTATAGTCCTTCCATAAGGCTTTTTACCTTCAAAGGCAAAGTCCATATGGTTAGTATTTCTTATCAGACAATCAAGCGTGTATGGTGTGAAAGGATTTTGTGACTTGGACACACAAAGGGCTTATCTTTAGAGAGAAAGGTATGGCTTTTTACTTAGGAGCAGCTAACCAGCGTCAGTTGTCCTGAGATAAAATGCAAGGACAAGAGTTTTGTTTTAATACTATATGAACTTGCAAAGTCAGCCAAATGGGATGGTAGGACTTAATTTACTGTGTTTACACTGTGATAAATCCACAATGCTTGACCTTTGGCATGTTTTTCCTTTTTAAGACTGACTCCTATACTGTTCTGGATAGGAAGATAAATATAGCATAAATATTAAATCCAAAATATATTCCAGATATTAAAAGTAATTTTTAATATCTTGATTTGCTTGTTGACAGTGGTTTACTTTGATACTTTGTCACAATTCATCACTAGTTACCTTCACAGATATTAATATATCATGTATCTTAAGATGCTAACCAAGGATTGCTTTTGGTTTTATGTTTATAGCCGTCGGTCTGGCCAGTATACAATGAACCATGACCACTCCAAGAAGATCCCTGATGGAGCATCATTTGACCGCTCAGGATCCCAGGACTCCTTGGATGAACTGTCTCTGGATGACTACTGGAAAGAACTTGAAAACATCCATGAAACCAGGGGAAATAACCACGAGGAAGGAGTAGCACTTGTAGTGAAAGAGCCAGATGGTAATGGAATCCATTCTTGTGAATGATCATTAGTTTGCTGATTTAGGGATTTTTCATCAAGTCTTATTTCAAGAGATGGCACCCACCAAACACAAATCAAAAGAAGAGATTACCTTCCTGAATATTCTCTTTGAAAACTCTGTTGCCTCTGGTGCATATCACCAGAAAGAGGCAGTGAGTTTTAGAGGACTCAAGTAGAAAGGTGATTTTCCTTTGAGTGGTATTTGCAGAATATCACAAAGGTGCCTGCACTTACAAATCACAATTGAAGCTTTATTTGCAGTTTACTATTGAACTAACTTACCCTTTCACTCTTTGTGTATGTTGTTCGTTATTGTAGCTATTGTGGATAGAAACCCCGTGCTTTAGAAGACAAGCCAATGATTAACCGGTTTAAGTTTAGTGAGTAACTTTCTACGCTTGTAACTATTGTGGTTTTTCAGTTGTATTATTTTGTTTCTAAGAAGCATTAATTATGGGCCACTCCTTAGTGCATGATTTTAGAGGTTGGGCAATTTCTTTTTTCCTTTTTTTCCCCTTGTGATCTCAGATGAAAGAGGAGTAATGTCCTTAATTCCAGCCTTCTCCCAGAAATTGCTTTTTAATAGAGCAGTATCTTCCTCTCTTCCATTCTTACAAGAGATCCAAAGTCTCAGTAAATTAAAATGGTGAATTTTGCATTTTCGTATGGCCTTCACATGAGTGAGAAGAATGTGCTCCATGAGCTTTCAAAAGGATTTGCACTTCTGCCTGCCTAAGCATTTTGAAATGTCACTGATATTTACAAGTACTCTGAAGAGCATAAAGTGGCCCCTGGAGAAGGCAGCAAGGCTCCCAGCCCTTGTGCCCAGGGAGCAGGGTACCTGATGGAGCTGTGAGGCAGAGCCCATTGTCCTGCAGTGCATGAGCCTCTTCTCCTACTCCAGCTGACTAGTGTGGCTATGCCTTTAGGCTCTGCACCCCAAACCCCACCATTTCCATTTTTTTTTCTTCTTCTTTTTTTTTTTTTTTAAATATAGCCTGCTTCCCCTTAGTTACCACAGCTAATTCTGGAATGAAGCCCAAGTGAGCACAGTTGAGTTATCAGATCAAGCATATGTTGCTGTGCCCCACACCTTGCCTGATGTGCAGCATCTTGCTTGGGTACAAGTACTCCTGATCCTGTGTGGGATGCTGTACCTGGCCAATGGGCCTGCCTGGGTGGGGGCTTGCTTGAAACATGGCCATGCAAAGGCAAGGCAGGGGACAGATGAGATGTACCTTGCTCACAGCTGCTCTGGAGAATGGATGTAGCCCTTCTTTCCAGCCCTGATAAAATCTGAGAGAGTTTTGTCAGAGGCTCAGGATTTGGCTGCACAACCATAGCAAAATCCATACGTACAATTTGTTGCGTGTTTTCTGAATGCTGTTAATATTCAGGTGCCCACTTGGATGGGGCACAGCATGAAACTGCAGTCAATAGTGAAGGAGACATGCCAAAATTAGAGTACTTTAATATATCTGATAAATGGAAATGTTTCTTGAACATTTGAGTGGGTTGTTGCCATTCAGCACAACCTCAGCTGCTACAGATGAAACTTTTAAAGAAAATATCATTAGAGAGATACAGGTTTCAGAAGCTGAAGTTTTGCCATCAGTGACAGTATTCAGTAGCTTTCTCATCTTTTGTGTCCAATGATCTGTCAATAAAGGATACATTATCAGCTATAAGACTAAAGCAAAAATTGTTTTGTGGGCTGTCAGACAGCTGGAGACCATGTCATAAGAACTAATGGAAAAATAGCATTAAGGTAACTCTTCTAGTCTGGTTTGTCCTTCATTAAATTGAACTACTGGAGGGCTGTAGGATTAATGTATCAAGAAAAGTGGGCAGAACCATGTCAGTAAGGGAGGGAAAAAGATTGAGTATTGAACTAAAAATCAATGAAGATGATCAGAGGCTTTCAGAATTCCCCATACAAATTTATTTCTAGGTGCATTTATAAAATGGTATATGATTTAATAGAAGTACTGTAGATCATTATAAAGATTGCCACATAGCAATCTGTATTGGATTAACTATTTTAAAAGCTTTTGAAGCTCTTTAGAAACAATAGCTTTCTTTCTAAGTCCTGATAGTGTAAGTAATTGTTCTTACTGTATATCCCCTTAGTACTTTCCCTGGGAATTACATTAACTATATCATGTCAGTAACATCCAATGTGCTTGTCAGTACTCTAAAGCCAATGTTTATACCTTTTTCTCTTTGACTTGCTCAGAAGGAGAACTGGAAGAAGAATGGCTGAAGGAGGCAGGTCTGTCAAATCTGTTTGGAGAGAGCTCTGGCGACTCCCAGGAAAGCATGGTGTTTATATCCACACTGACCCGAACCCAGAAAGCAGCAGTGGAAAAGCGAGTAGAGACTGTCACACAAACACTGAGGAAAAAAAATAAGCAGCACCAGATTCCTGATGTCAGAGATATCTTTAGGCTACAAAATGACTCAAAGGGAAAAGTAAGTTCCTCTCTTGTTTTGTTTGATTCTGGCAGAGAGAAGAGGAATATGTAGGGGTGGGGGGAGAGGAGAGTGACACAGAAAAGGGATATTTCCAGAAGATTTGTGTCTAACTTCTCACTGATTTCCAAGGGAATTTTTCACTAAATTTACAGGAATGGTGTTCATCCAGACTTGACATTGCATTAAGTGATTTTAGTACGTAAAAAAAAAAAAAAGTGTGTTATATTGGTCTTGTATTACTTAAAAGTAATGAATAAAACAACTGCTTCATGGTGAAGATACTAATCTGAATTAATTTTCATGCAGATGCAAACTCATGACAACAATCATCCAAATAGCTACCAAAAGCCCACTTTTACCTTGGGTCGTAGTAGCTCTTACTTACTCTTGTTTCTTTTTCCTTTTTTTTTTTTTTTTAAATGAAAAAAGGGGACATGAACCTAACCTTCTTGGTTTTGTCTAGATCTTTATGCTTATCAACTGAGGGCTTAAACCCCATACTAACTCCCTGTGTCCCTGTGTTGTTAAACTGTGTATGGGAAGTTGCTCTGACAGGTCATAAAGCTTTCAGTTTCCTCTCACGGGATATTGAACAGAGTTCTGCCATATGCAGGAAAGGGAAAGGAGGGAAATGGAGACTGTGATTAGAATTTCTTTTCTGTGGAAAAGGGTATATGTCCTGTCTGCTCCCACAGAGCACTGACAGCTTCAGCCGTAAGAAGACTATGACCTGATGGACATACGTGACGAGTGTGCCTGGCCTCAGCTCTGTCTGTTGTTCTCACTGCTGATGCTGCCATTCAGTGCCTTGGTAGTGGTGGTGGAAAGCATGGTGAATTTTGAGGGGATTTAACTTCATCCTTCCCTCCACAGCTTCTCCTTCAGCTGCTTTCAAATTCAGTCGAAGTGAAATGTGGTGGGAGTGGTAGCAGTTTGTAAGCTCAAGTGTGTGTTCTGGAGGCACAACTTCCCTTTCACTGTCCTGCTTTGCATGTGGTTGCAGAAGGGGTGTTAACTCCATAAGAGCTTTTCAGGATCTTATTTGTAATTGACTCTACCTAAAAATTACAAGATCTAGTAGCAGAGCAATTCAGGTAAAATATTATATAACTTAAAACAGTATAATTTCTCTTTCAAGAATGTTATTTCAGTAAAGCATAACAAATACTCATGTTCCTGTATTTAAGCTACATACTGTAATGTTTGAAAATCCTATGTCACAGTGTTAGTAGACTTCTGTGTCTCTTAAGCTAAATGTTTTGATATTGAAGCCATCAGTGAGTGGTGCAAGCAGACAAATGATTGAAGCAATTTAAGAACTGCATAAATGCAGATGGTTAAAATATTTTTAAAATATAGAAATAATAGAAAAGAAATTCTTTTAAACCTGTCTCGTTGACAGAAATAAAGTAAAACAAGTGTAGGCCTTCAAACCTGTACTGCATTCCTTTCTCCAAAGCAAGATAAGTAGTCAGAAATCATTGCTTGTGGTTATTCATCTAATCTGTCACAGAAAGCCTGAAGGGAAGTAGCTTTTACAACCTCCCTAAGTAACTTGTCTTAGTACTTTGCTACTTTCCCATCATTAGAAAGCTTTTTATGTAACAAAAGAGGACTGAAGCCATCTGCAGCTGTATTAAGTCATTCCAGTATAACAATAGCCTCCGAAAATCCTGTAACCTCCCTTCATCTGGAGGAGAGCAGGAGGAAAGGTAAAACAATAGTGTTGATGTTTTACATCAACACATCCACTGTGTTGATGTTTCTCCTAAACTTCCTGCCATATTCACAAAGAGAAGCTATGCTTTTGGTACCGTGATAGATTCCCAATCTGCTTCTGCTGCTTTGTGAAACAGGAGTAATTTTTTGGGTAGTTGTGCTATTTTCTTCCTCCTCTCAAAATCCCTGATTTAAGGTCGAAAAGAAAAAAGTCAATATACAGATTATGCTGACAAGAGAAATCTTTAAAACTTGAATTTTTCTTCTCAGTAAGTAGGGAGTTACAAATTGCTTGAGTAAAATACAATTATAAATCCAGAGTGCTAAGCATTTGTTGCTAATTGGAGTTGCCAAAAGGATAATAAAAATAATATGTGGGTAAAAATGTATATGGGTATATGTATATTCATATATATATGGACATAGATTTTTCTACATCTTCTGAAATATTTTTGTTTATAGTAGGAATCATCTGGTTCAAGGAATGTGTCACATCTTGTGACTAGATAGGGCATCATTGTGGAAGGGAGGGAATGGTTCAAATCCTTTTCCGTTTTGTCATCTCTTCAAAGTTCCTTGTTTTGCTGTTGGGAATCTAAGCTGAAAGCACAGATGTTGATGTCAGGCCACCCTGCAAAAGGGATGAGATTGCTCTGTAGGGGAGGTAGCTATGTAAGGTTTTGCAAGTGAAAGGAATTTGGGCATTTGGGCATTTGAGTCAGTCACAATATCTCCAGATTCCCTTTCCATATCCTTTCCAGTGCAAACTATGGGTTCGGGTCAAAGACTGTGTTTTCTTATTCTTTGTCACTACTCTGGAAAATTAAGTCTTTCACCCACTTAGCCTTCTAGGAAGAGGAGGAATTGACTTAATTACTTCTTTTTTAATTACCTGGACTTCAGATCCCCTTAGACTTTGGCGAAGGGTTTTCTACTGAAATACCCCTGAATTGCAGGAGTGTGTGTTTTAATCCTGTACAGAGTCAAAGGAGTTTCTACAACCATGCATTTAGGTTTTATAGACATGCATATTTATTGTTCCTTCCTAGGTCTGTGATGGAAGTGAACCCTCAACTGTGAGAACAAGTGAAAACAAAAATGAAACACATGATGGAACAAAAGGTAATGCCAAATGACTTTCTTCTTTGTTTTTGTTTTATTTTTCCTTTTGGTTTGTAGGCTTTCTACACAAGCTGCTACATGGGTCCATATTTCAAGTAACTTTTCAACAAAATAAAATTAAATTCTAATGAGAAACCTGTTCTGGACTTCATTGTTAGGGTGTAAAATTTTAAGTGTGGCTGTAGATAGTGTCATTCGAGCAATCTGAGAGACCTGGTGTATTACCAGGGATCATCTTATAATCAAGCTGTCTGGGAGAGGTCTCCTCTCGTAGCTTATGCTTAGGTCTTTTCTGATCCCTAATTTATCCCTTCTGGTCTGTCTCTGCTGTACAGTACAGGAAATGAAGCAGCATATGTAAGCTCATCAGTGCATACAAAAGAATAAATGCAAATGGACTAAAAACATAAAAAGAAGTGAGAACTGGCTATATATATGCAGGTCAAATTAAAAGAAAAACAGGGATGGAAGAAAAAAGATATTTAAGGAAAATGAAAAGGAAATATTCTGTGTCTGTAGGACTGAGTTGTGTTCAGTGGCATGTGATCACATAGAGGGGTGCAGTACCGACAGAAAACCCCTTCCTCTCACTGCCAGGATAGAGCATCACGGAGGTCCTTAGTTGATTCTGTAGTTTCTGTTTTGAGAGTATGAATCTTGATGAAAGACTTTCTGCTGATCTTCAGATCCAATAATAAAAGGGTGGCTGTTCTACATCATCGCAGGTTTCTTCAAAGTAGGGGTTGCACTATGTCTGGTATACCACCATACCCACCACTGTAGATACTGGCAGCCTTTTAAACTTTAAGATGCATTGTTATTCTGCTTTGTTTATATGTTGGGGTTTTTTTCTTCTTCTGGAGGACTGGATAACACATAGGTTTTAGACTGAACCCTTATAGCCACTTAAAGCAGGTGGCCCAAGTTCCCTACTGCAAGTTAGTTATCTGTAATTAAGCCACCAAATAAAATTCTGCACTAGATGTAGAATACTGACCAGTAGTATTTTGGTGAAATTGTTACTTCAGGACTAGACTTGGAAAACAGCAACAGACAGTACAGGATGTACATGGTAATTGAAGTGGAAGAGATCAGTATAAACCAGTCCTGAATAGCACCAAATCTGCGTGTTTCCAAAAGTGTGTTTTTCCCTCCGTCCTTCCCTCTCAGCAAACCTCACTCCAGTAAGAACAGTAAAAAATTAGGAGGACTGCCAGACTGCTGGTTCAGCACAAGGGAAGGAAGAGTTGCCTGGTGCTTGTGTCAATAAACTTCACTGTAGGATTCAGAGCTGGAAAATTACCAAGCAATTATTATAGAGTTTTTATCACATCTGGTTCTTTTTTTCCCAGTGGCCCTGATGAACCTTTCAGAAATGGGAAGTTGTGAGAGGCAAATCCCATATGCTAGCTTTTCTCAGCACAGATTGTGATATGGATGGCAAATGCAGCCTGCTTACATCCTGATACACTTCTGCTCTTGTCAACATGTTAAAGTGGGCTCTGCTCCCAAGATTGGAGCAGGAGGGAAAAATCAGTTCAATTTGCAGTCAAACCACGGAAGTTTGGTGGTGTTAAAAGCACCGCACCTGTTTCAGTGCTCTGCTGTGATCTTTCCTCCAGAATGATGAGCAAATTAGTGTTATACAAACTGTGAATGAATTTAAGGCAAAAACTAAACAGTGCCTGATGTTTCAGAGGTACTAAATATTTATGAAATCCAAATCCAAAGACATTATTTTAAAATGGAAACCCTCTTTGGCAGAGTAGTCCCACTTTTACCTGAAAAAGTGTAACATCATCTCAGACATTATTAAAAAGAGCTTAAATTGAGATACATTAAATGACTCTTTATGAGTCATAAATGACTCTTTTTTGGCCATAGTCCAAAAGTGATGACTCTGTTCCTAATTGGATATTTGAATGCTGTGTTCCCAAGTGCTTCTGCCAGACTGAAGATGTTAGTTGTTTGCCCTTAGAGCATACCTGGGCCCTGTGAACCTTTGCTCGTTTCTCCTTTCTTACCGGTCTGACACACCTTGTTTCTTGACTGAATAGAATATGCAAACTCACAGAATAATATAAAACCATTACATTTTTCTTCTTACTGCCTAATCAAAAACCAGAATAGTTTAATGAGTTCCTTAGACTTTTTGTTTGTAGATGCATACCTCAAGTTTTTTGGAAGGACCCTTACTTACTGGCTTTAAGTGCCTTTGTTTCATATAGGTATGGAGTATGTCTATAGGAAATAAAAAGAAAATTCAGAATCATGTGTTAAGCTCTCAAGACATTTAACAATCCATGACACTCACTAATGGTCTGTAAAGCTAGCAATATGTTCCATGGATGCAAAAAAAATGCCATGTTGGTTGAGACCTCTCAAGAAGTAAAAAGGAAAGAATAAAACAGATGCAAAGCTAAATATTCATTAGTTTAAATAGCATAGCAGCAAAAGTCAGTTTACTGTGAGACTGCAGTTGTCTTTCTGAACACAGGATTAGCTCCAACGGAACAATGATGGATAAAACCTCTGTATAAGGGCAACTTGAAAACATAGTGATCTAGAAAATGGATGAAGGACTTGTGTGTACAGTGTGTAATATGAGGGTAAAGAACAGTGATGTTTGCTTCTTGATAGGGAAAACGACTGAAATGTGGTTGTGTTTTTTAGTCAAAGAGTTTATTTTTGCTTTTCATTTTACATGATAAATGAGGAACCTCTAGCTGAAGTGAGTGTCAGTGAAATGATTACAAAGTTTATTTTCTATTCATAATCATCTATGAACTAGCATTTTAGAGAAGTGCTTTGTCCATCAAAAAAAAGTTGTTCTACCTTTCTGAGTATAAATTAAGATCTATCAGCACAGCTCCATTGCTAGATTCCCTAGCAAAACTGGGAAATAGCAAGGTTGACACTTGCGATGTTTCCTTGTCTTATTCCTGAAGAATTCACATCATTTTATGTGATCTTTAAATAGCTCTGTGAACCAAAGAAAGGGCATAGAACTCATGTAAAATATGGTTTCCACATTCTCATAGACAATATTTACATTTTATGTATCACATTTGCATTTCTCTTGTGAAATATTGCATGTAGTTGGCAGGTTGGCAGAACATCAAAGCTACTTCCTCTTACAGCTGCTGCCTGGTTAAGGAACGCACAACAATAGAAGCAAGGCTATACCACCAAGAGGAAACTCCCCACAACAGCAAAATCTACAGACCTTTAAAATGTGCACAGCATTACCAAGACATCTGCTTTACACAGCACCTTAATATGACCAGAGGACTGAAATAGGAGCTCCTGCTTTTTTGTTTGTTAACACCAGATCCCTCCTAGGCTGGTAGAAAGTATGTAGGTCACGTATAGGCTGCATTAGCATGACAAAAGTCTTGGGGGGACGGGGAACTGTTTTCATTCAGTTCGGTTGCATTAAACAGTTTACATGATATATACGCATATACACACAGGGAGGCCAAAGATCGGAGTCAGGAATGAATTTGACCTTGGATGTGTTTGCTTACTGGGGACTCACATATATCTCTTTACCAAAAGGAGCAGCTCTGGTTTCAGGATCAGCTTAATCTTTAGCGTATGCCCTAGGCAATTTGGCATCTGTGGAAAGTGAGCAGAAGCCACTCTGGAAAAAAGCAAGTAATGAGTAACACACAAAACAGGCAAAATTTGAAAATGTTTTATTCTCCTTCTCACAGAATTGCTGGAAGTGTTTAAGGGTGTCATTAGATCATGCAGAAAGAAAATTAGAGAGGTGAAAGCTCAATTAGAAGTTAATCTGGCCACTTCTCTAAAGGATAATAAAAAGTGCTTTTATAAATACATTAATAGCAAAAGGAGGGGCAAGGAAAACCTCCATTCTTTATTGGATATGGGGGACAATATTGTCACCAAAACTGAGTTAAAACTTAAGTACTTAACACCTTCTTTGCCTCGGTCTTCAACAGTAAGACCAGTTATCCTCAGGACAGCTGGCCCCCTGAGCTGGTAGACAGGGACAAGGAGCAGCATGGATCGTCTGTAATCCAGGAGGAAGTAATTAGTGACCTGATGAGCCACTTGGATGCTCACAAGTCTCTGGGACTGGATGGGATTCATCCTAGGGTGATGAGGCAGCTGGCAGAAGAGCTCACCAATCTGTTCTCTGTCATTTATCATCAGTCCTGGTTCACCGGGGTGTCCCAGGTGACTGGAAGTTGACAAGCGTGACACCCATCCATAAGAAGGGAAGGAAGATCCAGGGAACTACAGGCCTGTTAGCCTGACCTCGGTGCCCAGCAAAGTTATGGAGCAGATCATCTTGAGTGTGATCACACGCATATATGGGACAACCAAGGGATCAGACCCAGCCAGCACAGGTTTAGGAAAGGCAGGTCCTGCCTGACCAACCTGATTTCCTTTTATGACCAGATGACCCATCTGGTGGATGAGAGGGGAAGGTTGTGGATGTGGTCTACCTGGACTTCAGCAAAGCCTTTGACACCATTTCCCATCCCATGCTCCTGAAAAAGCGGGCAGCCCAAGGCTTGGACAGGTGTACTCTGCTGGGCTAAGAATTGGCTGGATGGCTGGGCCCAGAGAGTAGTGGTGAAGGGTGCTGAACCCCGTTGGCATCCAGTCACTAGTGATGTCCCCTGGTTGGGCCCAGTCCTGTTTGTCTTTATTGATGAACGGGATGAGAGGATTGAGACTACCATTAGCAAATTTGTGGACAACATCAAGTTGGTTTGGAGTGTCAATCTGCTGTAGGGTATGAAAGTTCTGCCCAGGAACCTGGACAGGCTGGATCAGTGAGCTGAGACCAATGGTTCAAGTCCTATACTTTGATCACAACAACCCCATGTCATGCTACAGGCTGGGGACAGAGTGGCTGGAAAGTGGCTCAGTGGAAAAGGACCTGGGGGTGCTGGTTGACAGTCGGCTGAACATGATCCAGCAGTGTGCCCCAGTGGCCAAGAAGGCCACTGGCATCCTGGCCTGTGTCAGGAATAATGTGGCCAACAGGACTAGGAATGTGTAGGAAAGGCCTAGTGCTCTGTATTCAACACTGGTGAGGCTGCACCTTCTGTACTGTGTCCAGTTCTGAGCCCCTCAATTCAGGAAAGACATTGAGGTGCTGGAGTGAGTCCAGAAAAGGGCAACGGAGCTGGTGAAGGTTCTGGAGTGTGCATCCTCTGAGGAATGGCTGAGGGAGCTGAGGTTGTTCAGCCTGGAGAGGAGGCGGATCAGGACACCTTATTACTCTCTACAACTACCTGACAGGAGGTTATAGCCAGGTGTGGATCATCCTGTTCTCACAGGCAACAAGCGATAGAACAAGAGGGCACAGTCTTAAGCCACACTAGGTTGGACGTTAGGATGAAGTTCTTCACAGAAAGGGTGATTAGATATTGGAACGGACTGCACAGAGAGGTGGTGGAGTCACTGTCCCTGGAGGTATTTAAGGTTGTGGTTGTGGCACTTAGTGCCATGGTCTAGTTGACAAGGTGGTGTTTGGTCATAGGTTGGACTTCATGACCTCAAAGGTCTTTTCTAACCTAATTGATTCTATGACTTAAGTTTTTGTAGTGCTGAAGCCTGAAAACCTATGATTCTGTGGTTCTGTAATGTCTTGTACAAGGAACCTAGTCCTTGGTGTATCCTTTTAGAAATATCACATCATGAGAGAGATGGCGGAGGGATGGAAATCTTTCTTGGGCTAAACCGTCTTTGATGCTTTGTATTAAATAGTGTTATTTACAATATACAATTTTCTTTTTGCTTCTTTCATGATATATTTTAACTTCAGCCTGAAAAGCAATGGTTGATTTACTGTGAAATTGGACAACTTCTTTTTCTAAAAGCAGAACTGCCTCTCCCTTTTTTTGCTTCTTCATTTTTTCTAACAAAAGTTCTGAATTAGTCTAGTGTTTGATTCCCTTAAGGAACAAAGAAAAAGAAGTAAGACCATTGTTGTGTATCTAGTCCTATCATGAAAACATGCCCAAACAGTTTTGAGGAATGAAGACTTCTCAGACTGAGGTGAGGGCAAGAGTGATGGAACAAAGATATGATCTGTACAATCCCTGTTATTCCCAGATGTTAATGCTTTGGTTCATAGCGGACGCATTCTCTTTTGCTTTTTGTAATTTTCAAAGCAGAAATATTTGATGATTTGGTTACAGAATATTACAGTCTTTGAGGCTGGACAGTGTTTGATGGCAAGAAAGCCATCTTAGGCCAAAGCTTTCTGGCTCTGCAAGATTCTGGGAATCTGATGTTTGTTTGAGGTGGATTGCTCTATCTTTTCCTAATAGATAAATAGGAGGAAACACTATGCCTTGGCAAAATTATTGAAGAAAACCTACAAAAGCTGAACCCTTATCAGAAGCTGAATTTTCAACTGACATAAAAAAATGCAGAAAACAGTGAAGTTGCAACCAGAAAGTCCATCCCTTACACGGCAATTACTTCCAATTGGTTTAAAACTTACTCGTATGCTTTGAGTCATGCTCACTTGTGTTGCTGTTGATGTTTAGGGTTTTTTTATGGTGTTTTCAGGTCCACAGTTCAATCTTGGAACAGATGAGCAGAAGAGCCCGCTTGAAGACATGCCATCTTCGGACACTGACATCAATTTGGAAATACCATTTGCAGAACAGGCAGCTAATCTCAAAGACAGCTCAGCAGGCAATATGTACAAGGGTGGAGGGGGTGACACTCTTCTCCCGGTAGGTGTCTCCTAATTTTTCCGCTTTGTTTTTATTAGAATGTTGTCAGATTCAGCTTTGTGGAGGTAGAGCTTCTCAAGATAACTAATTTTTTTTAGGAATAGTATTCTCAATAACATGGAAATAAGTACTTTTAAAGTAATTTATGTCATTGTCTGACAAAATGCACTCTATATGTAAGCAATGATGAACTGGTAATATTAAGCTGGATTAACGGTTCAGTGGTAGTCATACACAAAATGTGTCCTTTCTGCATTTGTTTACACCTTTTTTTTATGTTATCTGAGGTGAGTTGCTTTACCTCTGTAATAAGAAACTCTGTTGTCAATTAAAAAGGATTGGTGGATGCCTGTAGAAACCTTATGCAGTTATCCAATGCAGGTAGGTGAGGGATGAAAACGAAGAACAGAATGGTCTAGGAAATCAAATGGCAGGAAATTAAGGAGTAGTTTGAAGTCACTTTTTTTTCCCCCAGCTCTTAATAAAAAATGTCTCTTTCTGAATGAATCCATATAAATACAAAAGAAAATTCTCCAAGGGATTTTGTTGTTGATCCTTAGAAATCTCTTTGAGGATCTCTCTCTGCCTAACAGTTCAGGAACATGCAGTTATGTATGACCTATAAACTAATGACTGGAGTGAAAAATTCTTTTTTTTTTTTTTTTTTTTCCCCCCCCCCCCCCAACATTGTATGCAAACATGTCTGAGTAAACACAGTTTCTGAAGTAATGTTTCACAGTTCTTCAAACACTTAATTTAGATAAGGACATGTGCAGTTCTTCAAGTAGTAATTACCCAATGTATCCTAGTTTAAACATTATAAACCAGACACTAATGGATATTTAGAAATGGATTCTAAAGTGTTTGAGTCATGTTTCTCTAATGCAACCTATAACAAGGAGATGAAAGGTATACTCTAACTTCTGTATATATGCATGCATATATATATATATGGATAATACATACATTAGGTCTGCTTCTAGCTAGGCTTGTGAAGGATTGCTCAATATTATCACTATGGGGTTTCTTTTTCAGTGATAAAAGGAGCTGCAAAATGATAGGAAAATGGAGTTACCTATTTAATTCTACAGTTTGTATTTTATTTGTTACACCTTTGTCATTGGCAGCTACTTTTAAAGTCATGTTTGTGCAAGTCAATGAAAGCTCAAGGTGGGAAATGGCTACATATCCACCATTGGTAAATTATGTTTCAGTATGTGCCCTTGTAGTCATGGACCATAACCACCAATTTATCTGTGCTATTGCTGGGTTTGCGTAGAAGGAGAAAATAATTCTGGAGTATAATACATCTTTGCAAATGGAAGAAAGTCTTGTCAACCTTCCTGCTTTGATTCATGTGCACTGCTAATGTCAGGCACTGGCAAGAGACTTCCTTAGAATCCTGCTGGTGTGAGATGTAGTTAGAAAGCTTAGTGAGCTGGGAAGTCCCTCTCCCTCACCCTTTCAACTAAATTCCTTATACTGATCTCTGACTGCAGCCTCTGAGCATTTAGTGCAGTAGAAATGAGCCGTAAAATATCCCCCTTCCCTGAGAACCCCTTTATTATTATTTAGGTGGCAGTCAAATATTTTATTTTGTGTCCACAAGTGCAGAGGAATTTCTATTCCAGTTGTACATGCATAGGATTGTTTATGGACAGACATTTTCTCCACTATAAACTGGGAAAGGATGCAGAAGTGGGAGGGGTGAGTAGGTGGTTACCAGCAGGACAAAGCCAGACTCTGCTTGGAGGTACCAAGTAAAAGGACAAGAGGTAACGGACACAAGTGACTAGTGGAGAAATTTTGTTTTGCAAAGCAAAGAAAGTCCCCATGAGAGCATTCAACACTGAAACAGGTGCCCACAGGAGTTACTGGGAGTTTTCAAAATTAATTTGAACAGCACAACCCAATCTGACTTTGAATTTAGCCTTGCTTTGAGCAGTCAGTTGAATTAGGTGACCTCCAGAAGTCACCAGGAATGTAAATCTTCCTATCGTTTTAAGATCATCTGCTTTTCAACCTCTCTGGGGATTTTCCTGTGATTTAGTCAGTAACAGCGGGCTTCACAATGAAAGTTTGTGCCCTGAAGGAAGCACAGCCTTTGAGCTAAGTAATTTGTCATGACTTGGATTATTTACCCTGCTGCAAATCTCTGCTTTTAGAATTTCAGACTGCCGAAGGACAAAACAGGTACCACAAAGATTGGTGACCTGGCCCCTCAGGACATGAAGAAAGTCTATTCTTTAGCACTGATTGAATTAACTGCTCTCTATGACATACTCGGGACAGAATTCAAGCAACAAAAGGCTGTAAAAATCAAAACCAAAGGTGAGTCAGTATCTTGTATTCTGAACCAACTGTTTTAATCCAACAAAACAAATGCACCCAGTTCAGAGAATCACAGAATTTATATTTAATATATAAACAGTAACATAGGTTCTGAGCAGCACTTAATTGCACATCTTAGCTCAAGGCACACTCTAAACAATTTCACTGACATAGCCTCTCCAGCTACTGGACCCTTGCTCTTTGTCTAAAGTTAAAGCCCAAATTAGTCACTGAGCAGATAAACTAAGGAGTAAAGAAGGGTAGCATCTTAGAAGCCTGCTCTGCAGTAAGAATTGCTTCACAGAAGTTTGGATGTGGTGATTTATTCCCAAAGAGCGTGTGTATGTGCTCTTTGTGGGTATTCTCTTCCAGCTTTGCCAAAGGTAAGTACTGGACTACTTTCACAGTTAGACTCAATGAGCTTAAAGGTCTTTCCCAGTCCAAATAATTCTGTCATTTTGTGAGTCTACCTGATTTTTTTGCTTTCATTGTCCTTGGTGGGAGATGGTGGGAGCTTTTGTCACCTACTTTCCTGTTCTGTCCGGGACAAACTTTCCTGTGTCATATAGGCCTTGCCCATTCAGTATTTACTTAGGCTATAATGCAGTTTTATGCTGAGTGGCATTATATTAAGTGGAAGACTTAAGCTGTAGCAGAGGATATAGAGACAGCTGCACGTCATATTGCTTTGCAAGTGATTGGAGCATATTCATAATCACAGTGCTTCTCTTGGGAACACAGAAAACACGGAAACCAGTTTCAAGATGCTAGTGGTTTTCAGTGCTTTGGTTTTTTTGTTTGGTTGGTGGTTTTTTTCCTTTTTTCTTTTTTTCTTCCTTTTTTTTTTTTCTTTTTTGCTTCCGCTAAATGCTTTACAAGAACTTGAAATGTGTTACCAGTTAATCACAACCCTGCTTTGGCCATAACTCTATTGTCAAGGTTCAGTGAATGTGACAGTACAATAGCTCACTTTAAATAATTGAAAGCAACAGAGAGCATTGAGAGATACAATAGATTCTTCGGAATACACTCTTCACTTTACAGTAGTAGAAAATAGCTTTTTAAATGCAAAAGGCATATGCAGAAACATCTACAAGAACTTGATCCCTTAAACGCATTTTCTTCTTGCAGAAGTGCTTGTGCTGCCTCTAATAGTTATAAACAAAACACTTTCTTCTCTTGTATTTTGGGTGTTTGTTTTAATTGCTTCTTCTTACAAAATTTATGATAGAATTTCACTCAGCTTTATTATCTGAATGGCAGGCATTCATAAAAATGTTGACTTGATTAAAAACTTTTTTAAAAGGCTAAAAAAGATGGGCTAGACTCATGGACATGTGTAGGAAATAGGCAATGATGTCCCCTTTTCTGACAAGCAAATCTGCTTCTGCAATGTACTGTCTTCAGTGCCTTGTTGCTTTACTTAACCCTCACCTCATCACCCTGAAATGTTGTTTGACCAATTGATTCTTATAGTGGTGGGTCTATTGGCTGTTCCTCTTTGTGCTTGGCTATGTAAAAGATGATAAAACATAATTCTTATGGGAAATGCTGTGCTGTGCCCAGACCTGCCTTTCTGTTGACCTTCTGTAGTTTGGATTTTTCAACTTCTTCTCAATGGAAACGCTTACTATTTTCAAGATTTTCAACATAATAAAGCTACGGGGTGTGGATATTGACTGTATGTATGAGTTCCTTATATTTTATAGGTAGAAGTTTTATGCTGACAGAGATACAAGAACTGAAACTGGCTCTGAAACTGATCTTTGTTTGATATATATCACATTTCCTCAAGGGCTGACAATTTTTTTTAGTAATTGCAGGTGTTCTGTGTTCAATATTGGCATGGAATCACATCAAGCAGCAGTTTTTAACTACATGTAGTGTTATATGCTGTTTCAGAAAAATTGCACATACAGCAATTATCAGTACTTCTGACAGGAAAGTTCTGTGTCAGCAGACTTTGAGTTAGTCATTACTAGTATAGCTCTCTTTTAATGGTCATTCACTTCTGGGCCAAAAATACATGGGAGTCCCATTTACTTGAAGAATAAGGTTGGTTTTGCATCAGGGCTAGATTAACTGTGACTGGATTCCCTTTTTTTTTTTTAAATTTGCGTTGCTTAGCACTATTGTAAAGGCTGTTTTCTAACCAAGAATTAACTGCACTTTTGCTTTTTAAAAGAAACAAACAAACAAAACAAACCTTTGGTGAGTTGATTATCTTGCTATTCTGCCGGTGTTGTATAATTCAAACCCAGAGAAGTTGAAAAGCTCTTATTTCAAAACCCTCACAGAGTTAAGTGTTCAGAGTAACTCTGGGTGATAATTATGTTTGTCTCATTTTAGTAGCCAAGTTCTGGATATTTTACTCTTGCCATTTACATCTTAGCTATAATAAGTGATGAAGATCTGCATTGCAGGGTCATCATCACACCCATTCTGCAAACCAGAACCATGCAGATGGTTCATTTATGCGATTTGCTTCAGTGTGCTGCAGAATATGTGGATGTCATTTCGAAGTCAGAACAGAAGACTCCCAAGGAAGAGATGAATGAATCATTTTAGCCGGAATGCTTTGTGTAGTAACTTGATGACAAAGACATTAAGACACTTTGAACAAAAGGTCAATAGCTCTGAATGTATTGAATAGACTTACTGCTTCAGAAATGTGGGTTTATGCCATTATCACATGTACTGGAACAGATGTGGATGATATCTCAGTTTCTTTTGCTTTATTCTTCAGACTCTGGCTTGTTTGGTGTCCCACTGTCAATTTTACTGGAACAGGATCAGAAGAAGGTTCCAGGAACCAAGATCCCACTGATTTTTCAAAAGGTAAATAGGCATGAACAAGTCAACTTGTTACATGCCTGCAGATGACTCATACATAACATTTTGTCCTGGATTTATTTGCTTCCTGTAGCAATTTTTAGTATAATACTCTAATCCATCAAAGTTACTATAACTTTTATTTGCAGCTTTACTTACTAATTCAGTAAATGTGATATGTTGCTTTGCATCAGACTTATTTTGAGTAAAAGGAATAAATTGCATTTTTTATTACTTTCATGATTTAGACAAGTTCACTAATAAGCCTGTGAAAACTGACAATCAATACAGGAACCCAATGCAGCAAAATTCCATTTCATAAAGGTGGTGTAACTTCCATTATCAGTAAGGTTGTCTGTCCCTTTTTTTTTTTAAACCCCCTCAGAGGAAATACTTGAAATTCTGTAGAAATTCCCAGTCCCACAGGCTGAATCTATATTTCCAGCAAGTGATTTTCTCCTTTCAGAAATTATTTGAGCCACAAGGCAGGTGTTAAGCGGGTGGAAATCATGCTGGATAACTGCTTGTGGTGGTGGCAGCAGTGCTTTTCCAGAAGACTTGTTGCTTTAGTACATGGGAGTACGCTTTGACCCATGTCATCTCATGGTAATGGGGAAGGTAAAGAGGAAGATAATGGAGACCCTGGATTTACTGCCCATGCATAGTAGGTCTCATTTCATGAGAAGAAAAGAGACCACAGTGTGTGAACCTGTCCTAACACTCACAGAAACTCAGTGCTGTCTTGTCTCCATTTCAATATGTTTGTGTATGGCCTTGTTAACTTGTTTTTTGAGAAACAGAAAACTCAAAGTAGTTTTGTATCATTCTCTGAAAACTATTGCTGTATCATCTATGCCAGAAATTACTTCCTCGGGATCATAAACATATATTTCTGGAAAAGAGCCTATCAAGAAATAAGAAATCAAATTGAAAAAAGTGATTGATTACTGTGCTATCCTAGCACCCTTGTAAGCATAGTTCTTCAGGAAGAAAATTCTACATAAACATTAATAGCTTATAGATGTGATTTGTTTTGCAAGGTGCAGACATCATTTGGAATACAGTTTTACTTTAAATGAGAATATGAAAATAAAAAGTTTCCCATTTCTTCCACACGCTTTCCAAGAATAAGGGATTTATATAAAGTGCAAGAAGGAACATTTTTGTGCATTCTACTTTTTAAATGTACCTTGTTTATAACTGAAATGAAACAAAGCAAGCTAATAGGAATGCTCCTTAATTAAAAACAAAAATACATATAATTTTTATTTAATTGAGGAATTTCAGTTAAAAATAAGGACATAATTTAACCTAGTGGTTTTCTGACTGGGAAATCTGAGGGTAATAGCAGTCCATGTGTCTCCATCAGAAGTTTCTGCTGACAGTAATTCAGGTCTCTGGCCTGCTGATGAAGCCATGCAAAGCAGCCCTGATAGAGATCAAGAGGGGGTTTCCCATGGGCAGGAGGCTGGTGGTTGCCAGTGGCCACCTCTTGCTGTTGGCCAAGGGGATGCTTGTGAGTGTGTGTGAAGGAGTTGTGGCCACCAGCAATGCCACCAGACCTTGTCTCCTCCAGACTTAGTGATGCTGGCAAATCACATAATGCCCAGAGCGTCTTCATGTCCAACAGACTGAGTAGCAGCCACTGATCTGGTGTAAGCCAGATACAGTGAGATGTGGATGGGGTCAATTAGCACTTTTCTTTTTAAACCATGGAAAATAAACCGGGTGACACTTTTAGGGCTGTTTTCTAACTTAATGGGTTTTTTCTGTCTGATCTTTCTGATCTTTTTATGGTATTTATCTGTTACATAAATACAGTGGTAGGTAAAGCCCCTTTAATTTCTGCAACGGTTGAAAACACAACTGTGTTGCATAATTTTTCTTACTCAAGAGCTGGCACAGGAAGACATGTAACAAAAGCACTGCCCTAGTTAAACATTGGGAAAACTATTTGTGCTAAAATGATGTCATCAGCTTTTGACGTTTACAGATTTCTCTTGAATACTCTTAAATCCATCCTTCAGTGAATACTTCTACGCATACCTTCTTGATGAAAAGGATTTATGATATGTGTTTGAAGTCCTTTCTGCAAATTTAGCCATGTGTAGGATTGTAAACTGTTGAATTTGTTAGGAGAATGTCAGAATTTGGAAATCAGAGGTTTCTTTAAAGCCTAGAAGTTCTTAGTTCTTCTGTAGTAAAGTCTTAAAGAAGAGTATTTTTGAGAAAGTTAGTACTGCTTCTCTAATGTTACCATAATTGTTTTGATTTGGAGACATTTTACAGGGGTAGTAATTGGGATTTAATTTTGAAGCCAGAGTAATTTTTGACAAAAATTCTTTGGTCTTCAGAGGAGACTTGAAGGAACTAAAGAACATAGAGTTTTCTTTTTTACTAAAATAGACAAACTCTTCTTTAATAGTATTCATAAAGAAAGGTAAGAACCATACTAAAGTTTTCTTCCACAACAGCTGTAATCCATTTGCACACTGTGTGTGTGCCTCCACTTGTTACCTATCTGTGTGCACAAATGCATGCATATGCATACAGAGATGCAAACATAAAGGTTCCAGTATATCAGAACTGTCTGCCACTCATTTTCAATTGGCATCGTTCTTCATGCAGTTTGGTTTGTGTTTGACAGCTGATTGCCAAGATAGAAGAAACAACTCTGGAAACCGAAGGACTTCTTAGAATACCAGGAGTTGCAACAAGAGTAAAGGTAAAACATTGAGCAGACTCTTAACATCTCCCAAAATGTATCTGTATTTGCTGATTTTGTTTTGTGATACAAATATATTCTAGCAACATGTTATGAAAATCTTCAAAAACAGAAAACAAAATCTCTTTAAAAAGAAAACTGATTTATATTAGCCAGAGAGCTGATGGTTTCATCCAGTGTAGTCCTGGGGAAAAGACTTGTGTCCAATTTTGAAAAATTCAGTTGTGCCAAAATATCGTTAATTCTTGGCATGAGCTTTGCAGCCTTTTGCTTTTTCCCTGAACCAGCTTAATTATCTGAACTGTTCCTACACAGTCTTTCTACCCCAGGAGGAAGCTTTTCTCTGTCATTGTGAGCGTATTTTAATAGCTAGACTTAACCTATGTTATAGGGCAAGGCAGCCAACGTGCACTGAAGAACCCCTCACATTTATTTTTATGAACAGCAATATAACTACTCGCCTCACTAAGCACAATCTTGTTAGGCACGTCTGTGCACACCGTCACTTGGCAGAGTGAGTACCAATTACATGCAGACTCTTCCCCAGTATTTGCCTTAATGCAGGAAGCTAAGTACACAGTATGATTCATGCCAAGAGTCAATGTGTTAAAAAGTCTGAACTGGCCTTAAATTCTAAACAGAAAGGACCATTTAAGTGGATTCAGCTGTCCAAAGATATCTGCCAGCCTCTGTTGTGTAGAACTTGATCCAGCAGCTGGTTCATTACAAGCAACTAAAAGAAGGGAATATTATGAAAATTGGTTTTATTTACCAGTACCTAAGATACTTTTTTTCCCCAATTTTCCACCATTCTTTATTTTCCACTTCTCATTAGTTCCGCAAACTGGAATGATTTCTGAGTGATTTTGTTTATTTGTTTATTCTTTGATTTTATTAGTTTAATACAATTTCCTAGGGAGGGGGTCATTCACTATTTGGCTTTCATTAATTTTTTACTTTTTTTTTTTTGCACAAACTGCTTCTTTAAATTAAGCAATTGTTTTATTAGCAAATATGTTCTTTTACTTATTCAAATAGAAAACGTTAAGAAAAAGAGAGAATTTGTCATACTAATGATAAGATTAGATAATGATTAGACTGATGTTTTTATTTTCTTAAACTAAAAAAGAAACCATTTTCCTCATTATGTAGTTTTATAGAAAGACACAAAAAATATTTTACTATCATTTTCTATAGATTTTAGAGTTATTATTAAAAAATGTATTAGATATGCCCCATAGTTAAATACATTTACTTTGAAGTCTAAGCATTGGAGCACTAGGACACAGTTGAAACTTCCACTCTTGCCTCTCATTTAAAACAATTCATTTTATCTGTATGTTTAATGCTGCATTTGCTGCAGTGATTTTGTCTGAATGTGGATGAAGGACCTGATGAACCTCAGGGAGAATTTTCATCTCTGTTTCTAAAGCTTGCTTTTTTTGATGATCAGGAAATCATATCCATTTGACTTCAGACATCTGAGTTATGACCATTGCACCTTTGAACCCCCAACACAGTCAGTGGAGACAGAAAATCTCTCTTGAGGGCAGATGAGAACATCCAGGTTTTTTATCAACCTAAGTGTCCACATTTTCTTTGGAACTTTCCATTTTGGCAAAGTTAAATTTAACGAGAATGGTATCTTAGGAACCTATCTAGTATCCTCTCTCCAATGTGCCCTTCTTGTCCAGATAAATAATTATGACCATATTTTTCCATAGCACATATTTTACCAAACAAGCCAATGTTTCTGTTATCCTTTTCTATCCAAAGTAACCGAGACTGGAAAAAGGGAGGGATTTGTGAAAGGTGCCCAAGGGCCATTGTCTCTATACTTTCCATGTTGTCAGTCTAGGAAATAAATGAAATGGATATGAGGCCTGGACTAATGCTTAGCAATAGACTAAGGACGACTTGGTCTTTGCAGTGTGTTCCCATTTGTGCATCTCTGATAGCCCGGTTGTAGCACTGCCATGGTAGCAGGACAGGTATATGGTGAAGTCTGCTGCCAACAGTATCTCACCCCTTCCCAGCCCCAGAGTTAGGATGTACCACTGAGACTTTCAGTACTGTTTATTCTGCTACATAACCTTGTGATTTGCAGTACAGTCCCCTTCCATAAAAGGGTATGTTTGACACACAGTGCTCAGCAAAGCTGTATGTGCCCAGTAACATGAGCTTCCCTATAGATGGCGAGACACACAGCTATTCAGTCACATGTGTTGTAAAAAGAGAACCAGCCTGACCTTAGTGTGTATTTTGATAGGAAAGTGTGTCAATACAAGTAATTGCTGTATTTTTTTTTTTATTAAATTGGCCATACATACATTATAGCAACACCTTTGATAGTGGTTTCAGAATTGCTATCTATATTAGTTATAGCCTAATATTTGAGGGGAGGGGAAGTAATGACTCTTGTGTACTTGAGTGTGTGATATCTGTTTCTTATTGTATATTCCATTATGGCCCTGAGGCAGGCCTTGAGACTCTTCCTGTATGATTTGGCTACTGCCTATTACTATGTGTTTGCTTGCAGCACTTCTGATCCCAAATTTATCTTTTTTGTAGTAAAAGATCAGTGGCAGCTGAACTTAAGTGGTATTTCACATGTCCTTTTCCCCCCACTCTTTCAAAGTATGGAAAGTATTGCTGTGTGTACAATGGGTAGCTTCCAGCAGCCAAGTGTTACTGGTGCTCCCTGTATCTACTGCCTTTCAGGGTCTTTGCCAAGAACTGGAAGCAAAATTTTATGAAGGGACTTTCAACTGGGAAAATGTAAAGCAACATGATGCAGCAAGTCTTTTAAAACTCTTCATCCGTGAACTGCCTCAGCCACTCCTCACTGTAGAATATCTCAAAGCTTTCCAAGATGTACAGAGTGAGTAGAGTCCTTTCTGTTTCAGCTGAAAGAATTGATACCCATGCAGATAAGCACCTCTATGCTGTAGCAGTATTTTCACTAATAACATGTGAAACTGAGAAAAAAATTGAATAACAGCAATGTGAGTTCTCCTGAGAAAAGACTGACCATATTTTTACTAATGGACAAAAAACATTTCTCATGCAACAACTATTTTAGTAGTTAACACATACAGTGAAAGCACATTTTTATTTTCTGATGTTTCCAATAGTCTTTAGGAGGTATTAGAAGGATTATAAGGAAATTGTGTATGACAGTATCAGTTTATAAATAGTGTTTGCTTCAAAAGAAAACCACAGCAAAGATAAGTAGTTTTGCAGAAAATGTAACAAATGATAATTTATATTGTGTAGGGTCTTTTATCCATGTACAACAGGAGAAATTAAAGCACAATAGCCAGAATTACCAGTTATCCATGGTCCCTTGAGAGCTGCAAGTTCCTGTGAAAACATAATTTAAACAGAGTGGCTTCACAATAATGAATCAGGGGTGAGATACCTTCTAATACTCCCCACTCAACAGAAGCATACACATTTTATTTTGCTTGTCTGCAGTGGGAGCAATGGTGCATTTTTCAGAGACACTTTCACAGGACATTCTGAGTTGGAAAGGACCAACAATGACCATGAAGGTTCAACTCATAGGTGAATGGCCCATGTGGGTATCAAACCTATGACCTTGGCATTACTAGCACCTTGCTCTAACCAACTGAGCTACTCTCAGGGCCTGGGAGTGTCCATTGACAGGCAGACAGATGAATATTTTTAGAAACTAGGCTCTATGTCAGTCTCCCAGTTGCTGCTGTTCAATGTCTAGGTTGGTGGGAGTAGAGGGCTGGTGTTTTGGCCTGCTACATAGTGTTGTTGATTGTGCAGTACTGAGTGGCCAGTCAAAGCTGGCCAGAATGCTTTCACATGATGCTGGCAGCAAACAACTCCACAAGATTGTTCCATTGACTCGATAGTGATTGGAGCCAAGAGGGTTTATGCTTCTTGCTCCTGAGCTGTCTGAAGGCTTCTGTGGTTTTACTTACCCAGAAATACTCAGGTGCCAGGATCCAAACCACTTTCTACATTGAACCAAAGGATTTGATTCAAAACAGACTCAGCACTTCATAGCCTATCATTGTTTAAATTGTCTGCCGGTCTTGTTGATTTCTTGTAAGAAGATTAGGTGGTAGAGAAAAAGCACTATCTTTGTGACAGTAAGTGGTGTTTTTCATGATACTATGATTAAGGAGCATGGTTAGAATAAAATATTTAAACAACATAATTTGAACAACTTAAGTTGTTAAGTAATGTAAGCAACTGAAACTAAATTGTTATTAAGTGAATAGACAGAAACCTCCAATTTAAGTAATGAATTTTAATTGTTTTGCAATTTTATTTTTGCTTACTTTCCCAGGAAAAGGTTGATTCTCATTGCTTTTAGAACACTGTGACATATGGTAGTTTGAAACTGAGTTTAAGCTTTACTTTTAATCTAGAGCAGGTAGATACTCTAGTCTCACTACTTGATGACTTAAATGGCTATACAATTTGCCACTCATTTATTCAGATCCTTGGTATTTATTATGGTATAAAGTAGTCAGTAAGAGTTTGGGTTTTTTTTCTTTTTTTTATTTCATTGATGAACTTTTTGATTTTGGTGTCTCCCAAAGTGATTTGGATGAAAAGTGCTTGAAGTTGCAATTCAGTTGAAATCCCAGCAGGATGCATGAAAATAGCCCTGTTGAATTTTGAAATAGTGTGATAAAACTATGTCAAGAGCAGGTACCTCCTTCTTCACTTGTTTTATTTATTGCCTGATTCATTAAGAGTGTGCTGAGAAGACTTGTCAGACCATGTCCTCTAAAGCATGACAGGAGAAAGTTTATCACAAGTGACAAATGTGAGAGAGTTGGGGCTTTCTGCTGCTGTACACTGCCAGAATGTAGGAGCTCTTCTAGGAGGTGGAGGAGTGTAGGGATGCACTCACTGCACATTTTGGGTGACTGACACACCACTGAACAACTGGTAAAAGGCAGAACCAATGTTACTGTTCTTTAATTATAGCTTGCATCATTTGGTACAGCATTCACTGCTGTAGTTAAGCTTCTCTGCTCTTGGCTTTATCCCCACTGGTTTGCCATTGCAGCTGCTGCTGCTTATGTCGCTGAAGACCTGCCTGATTCAGTAACATGTGGTATTCATTCTGTGTGGGTGACTTGGGAGACCATGCAACTGTGAAGGCAATCAGAGAAACTGTGAAAGCAGTTTTGAATATACCCTTTCATATGTTGGGGCACAGGCTCAAAAAGGGAGGAACCGTTAGCTGACTATTTCTTCTTGTAACATTGCAAAATAAAGAATCACAAGGCAACTAGAAAACATTGCCAGAAGACTGCTGAGTCATATAGCAACTGAATCCTAAAAGAGCATTTGGAAATGAGTATCAGAAAACCAGGATCTGCCAGTCCTTTCTCATACTATGACAATTAGCCATGTGTGTGCATTCAGCATTTTGCAAGAGGTTTCCACTTAGAACTCGCTTTTTGAAGAGTACAAATAACAGTTTCAAAATACTGAGGTTCATGTGCTTCACTGGCAGATCTTCCAACGAGGAAACAGCAACTGCAAGCTTTGAACCTTTTGGTTCTCCTTCTACCTGAAGCAAACAGAGACACTCTAAAGGTTAGAATTGTTGAAACTATTTCCCTGCACAAGTATTTTGTTTGTTTCTATGAATCCACTGTTATGAATGCTGTTGTCTAATATTCTTTTTTTTTTCAGTTTGAAGTCAATGCTGAAACTAGTGTTTTTTGTTTTTTTTTTTTCTCACATAACTTCTGGGAAAAAACCCCAACCCTTAGGACCCTAATTGCTCCCAAATGACTTTTAAGAATGTGACTTGAAATTTTTCCAGGAGATTGCAGTAATAATCTCCCAGTGAGCAACCTTTTCTCTTAGAAGTTTCACTCCCTTTTTTTTTTTTTGCAACAGCAGTCATTATTTCCAATACAAAAAATAAACAGTGTTAGAATATTATGGATGTGAGTTTGTTTTTACAAAGTGGGTTTAGCTCTTGATTTTTTTTCCCCCCACTTTCCTCTGTGCTAGTTGTTTCTACTCTCAGTAAACTAGAAATGTACCCTTCCTGTTGCTATTTATAGCATGTTACTCGGAGTCTTCCACGTTGTGTTTGTCCTTTTGAAGCAAAGCTGTTAATATTTTTTCAGAATATGCTTACTATTAAAACTGCTATGATCAAAAACAAATGCAGGATTTGTGTAGTATGCAGAACATCATCTATTACAGGCAAAAAACCCTACTAGGTCTTATTGTTCAAACAAGACTTTCTTTTTGAGTTTTTTTTACTGTGTGGAAGCAGTCAAGAGGACTCCTGAGTTGAGTTACAACTATCTGGAACTGAATTAATTGACAATTGCCAGTTTTGAGCTGGCTACCTGTCATTCACAATGCAGTGCTTTACTCACGAATTGCTTACCTTACAGAACTAGCCACTCCATGTTTCCATAACCATGACAGCTGGCACTATTGTGTTCACTTCCAATTTAAGAAAAGCCAACAGTAATGTCTTCACAAGCACCTGTGGGAAGCTACTTATGCACCTACACAACAATGGTTTTGAAAAAAATCTTACTGTGCACTGCTTCAAAGTCACATGAATGCTTTTGAAAGTGTTATCCACAATGATAACAAGAATGTTTTACTTCGTTACTTGAAGGAAACAAAACTTGCGTTACAGTCCTGTGAATAAATATATACACGCTCATATTATTGATTGCTTTTAATGTGATTTCATTAGGAATTAAGAGCTTTTTCAAAAAGTATGTAACATCATGGTTCCCTTGTACATTCAGGTTTAATTCTGCACATTTCACTTTTCATGTGCAGAGCTGAGCTGTAAGTTCTGCTCTTATTTCAGGTACTGCTTGAATTCCTCCAAAGAGTAATTGACCATCGAGACAAAAATAAAATGACATTAAAGAATGTTGCGATGGTGATGGCCCCAAACCTTTTCACGTTTCATGGGTTTGGCTCAAAGACTATTGAACAAAGCGAGTTTGTTATGGCAGCTGGAACAGCAAATGTCATGCGCTTTATGATTCAGTACCAAAAACTTCTCTGGACAGTAAGTGTATTTTTAAGGGTGGGGCGGGGAATGATAAATTTCACAAACAAGGTATCTGAACAAAGAAGTAATACGAAGTTACACCATGATTTAGAGGCAGATCAGCCCCATCCAGCTGGGTTCTTGCTCTCTTATGGGGGCAAAACAAAATCATTACATCTGATGTTAAACTCTGATGGTCAGAATTTTAATATTGTATGTACTATATATGAACTCAAAAATAAGTCCTCGGGGGATATTTTTATTTGGTCTACCAGTATACATTGTTATGGGGCAATACCTTTTGGCTTAGAGATAGCAGAAAACACAGTATTTTATTTCATTTCCATTTTGGGCCAAACTTAATATTATATAAAGCACATTTTAATAAAACATGAAGTTGTGCCATGTTCTCAAGCAAAGCTCTAACTTAGATAGAGTGGAGAAGCTGAATCTTTGTTGTCCATTAGCAATTTGAAAAAGTTTTGACCTTTGCTGCATGTGAGGAAAAGTAACTATCACCATTGTACACAAGAAGTGTCGAGTGAATTGTTTTGGCTAAGTGAAAACACTGTATGATTCCACCTCTCTTCCCCCACACACAAATGGAGTGGTTTTAAAATTGTTTCACAGTTTTATGTTATTGGAATCTTTATTACTGGAAATAAATACTATTTTTTTAATAGTACCTGATAATTTGTCCATTTACAAAGTTTTGATAAGTTGGTTACTTAAGAAAATGACATAGCTATTCATATTTCCTACCTGTATTCACCTAGATTCCTAAGTTTATTGTTAACCAAGTGAGAAAACAAAACACTGAAAGACAGAAGAAGGAGAAAAAGGACAAAGCTATGAAGAAACTTCTGAAAAAGATGGCATATGACCGGGAAAAGCATGAGAAACAGGAGAAGACTCCTAATGATGTAAGGAAACATGCATCTGAAATACTTTATTAGTAAGACCATAATTTATAGTGAAAAAGTGGATATAGCAGAAGGGATATCTACATTTATTTAACTGAGAATTTGAATAGATAGCAAATTAATGTGAGTTTCATAGTTGAGTGGTATGAAAATAGGATTGGAGTCACAGTGAAGATTCTGGTGAGGTAGAGACATCTTGTGGTCGCTGGTAGAAATTCAGCGCTATGAGTGTTCCGTGGCTTTCTTATCAAGTGTGTGTATGAGACTATAAAAAAAAAAAAAGGGTTGTCATAGTCTCATAAAGGCATTTTTTAAGCTTTTAACAAAAAAAAAAGGCAAATGAATATGCTATAATATCCATGAAATCTGGTGTGCTGCCTTTTTTTTTTTTTTAATGTGTAAATAGCTGGATTCTTTGAACAACTCTATCCAGAATCTGCTGGAGACTTATATTTCAGTGTTCCTACCTCATTTTGTATGCAATAGTTGACACATATCTTAATGTCCAAAATTAATTAATTCCTCAGGTATCACTTTGCCTTACTTTCATATATATCTATATGAAGAAATTAAACACTCTAATTTGCTTTTCTCAGTCTAATAAGAAAATAATTCTTTGAATTCAGTTCAGTTGAGTTATGATGAGATGACATTTAATGCTGCCATCCTGTGTTCAACATAGAAATAACAGCAAATACACTGAAGTAGGCAAATGCTGTTACAAGTTCAGATACTGGATTTTTTTGTAGTTCAGTGCTGTTGGTCTTTTAGAGTAAATTATGCCTTTTTAATCCACTGGGGAGTTAGGACTGAGGTCTTTTAGAGTAAATTATGCCTTTTTAATCCACGAGGGAGTTAGAACTGAAGCCTCATGTAATACATTCTTACTCAAATGTAAATGTAAAGTTATGCTTCAAAATTAAATGGCACAATTTTTCACAAGTCCTTCATGCTTATTTGAAGTATTCAGTAAATTTGGGTGCCTGAGAACATATTACTGTTAAAATCATTATTCACAAATTGATAAGGCTTCATTGTGAATGATAATTTTTATACATTTTTTCAAGTAAAATATGGATTCATTCTTTAAGGAAATTTTGTTGTGTTCCACCCCCCTCCCCCCCCCCCCCTTAATTAACAGCTATTATTTCTATGTCTTTGGAAATATGAACGACTACAGAGACTGTTCTCTCACTGCTCTACCAGAAACAGCCACCTGCAGACTAGTTAAAAAAGGAGGGTATAAAATTATTATGTTTCTACATGTAAAGGTTTGGCATTAAAGTTACATTTACTATCCACTGTGCAACATCGTACACAATAGCATCTCTGGAGGTCATTCCTGCTAGCTAGTGACAGCACTCTGAGTCTAGAGGGTATGAGTCTAAAGAATATGCCCGCTTTTAAGCAGGTTTTCAGAACAACTCTGTGAAGTGGGCAGAGGGACGAAGCACAAATGTAGGGCAGCACTGGGCAGCACGTGTCAGGAAGGACACCCTCAGTGTCCCGTTTTTGGAGGAAGAGCGATGGGCGTCTCTTGCCCTTTCTTCGCAGCAGTAAATCCATTTGTTACGACTGTAGATTGTCCTCTCAGATAGACACCTGCACCTGTAAATTAAAACTGACTTCATAAAATAACCAGTTTCCTCAGAGAAGTCAGCACTAATTTTTTTTTTTAATTGATTGATTTAATGGGCAATAAATGAAAGTACAGTGACTACTACAGTATTCCTGGCTGGATCTCTATCAAAAATTCTTTATGTTGACATAAACAATATCCGTGACCTCAAAGTTTCCTGAGTGCTGACTTGAAAATTAAAATTCTCATTAAAAGAAATTAAAAGCTCCTCTAGTTCTTCTGGAAGTAACTGATGCACAGTGAGTTAAGTGATTTCACCAAAGAGAGACAATGGTCAGGTCATTTCCTTGAGACCCTTGATATTACATGTGAGATACACTTTTCATTGTCACCAGCTACAGTGGTTCACAAGGACATATGATATGATAATTTAAGGGGTGTGATGGGAAATTTTCATGGAATAAGGAACCTCAACACGTTTTTCGCATGAATGAGAGCTGGATGCTTAACACATACCTTGATCTGTATTTCCACTACGAGGAGTTAAACAATTAGAGGATACAAAAATAACAATAACAGCCGTTCACTGTCAGTGTAGGGTAGAAATCAAAATGCCTTTGAGAATGAAGACAGCTCAGGTAATGTCTCTGTCTCGTTCCTCTAATTTTTGACAGGAGGATGTCTGTTATTATCCAGCAGCATTGGAAAAAGGCTTTTTCCCCAACTAGCTCTATCAGAGTACACTTCTCTATCACTTCTTCCCTCCACTGAGTGATAGCTGAGTTTTGGCAAATGTCTGCAATAAAACAGCTTCTCTTTTACAAAGCAAAATAAACAACACATGGTAGATTTAATACAACTAATCATCTCCCTCTGCAAATGACTTTCATTGCATTTTCTCCTGATAGTGACAGCTGTGTTTAATGAGCTGGAAGAACAGGTCAATAAAATATATATATGCATGTTGCTTAACTATCTATTACATATGTGTAGACATTAAGGCAGCTCATGGTGTTTACCCTACTGCAGGATCTTACCACAATGACAAAGCACCACAGGTTCCATCAAACCAGATTAGACACAATTTCCTCCCACAGTACTGCTAGGAATTCCTGAGAATTTGAAATTTATTTTTTAAATCTGTAGATTAGTACAGATGACAGAGACCACATCAAGGATCTCTTTGCCTGGCTCTGTCAAGCTCATTCCTGAAACAGAAGCCCCTTGTCTGTTCTGATACTGGTTCATGATGGAGATTTATCTCTCAGAATCAGCTGCTCTGCACATTTTAAAAACACAAATAAATTACAAAACCAGGTTTGAGGGTTCTCCCTGTAGAATACTACAACATTTGCCTGCTTAAGCAAACCCAAGGCATTGGTACTAGAACCCAGCAGCAAGCCTGACATTACCCAGCTCTTCCACAACACTGACATTCCTGATTGTATATTTATTCTCAGGTCTTTTCTTAGCCCCAGAAACTGGGGGTTTCTTAAATCAATGCACTCAAAAAGGTTCAATAAAGGCACAAGGTCATCATTTCCCTTTTTAAAGGGCGTTTAAACATCATTAGCCCAGTCAAGGATATCCTCAAAACTGAGAGAAAGTAAAATGCTCTCAGCCAAGAATCCAGAAGCAAAGCCCAGCTTAGACCAACAGCTCAGAGTTTCTAATTGCACTCTTAGAAAGAATCCTGGCAAGAAGGTTCTTAAATTACTCCAGCAGGATAATGATCCTCAAACTAGTGTGGAGGCATCTGGGATTGGGACTTGAAAGAATCAAACTTCTTGGCTCTATTCTTTCATGTTCACATATACATCTGAAAGAGCTGAACTGATCCTTTCAGAAGTGAAGTTAATGAATTAAAGCGTAACAGTGAAGAATTTATTAAACATTAAGAAAAGGATCGGAGTGAATGAGCCAAATGCTGTTTCTGTGAGAGCAAAGGGAACGTGCAATTAGCTGTGGCTTTGCACTGTCACACAGAACCAACCAGCACACCTTTGGGGTTGCTCTCAGATAAAAACCATTCCTGAAATGTTCCTAAGAAATCAGAATTTGGCACATTCTGAATGAAATGACTGACAAAGTTTGCTGGTGTGTCATCTCACAAAGGCCACTACCCCAGATTCCAGAGTACGAGAAGAATCTTGACAGTACATTAAGCACACTATAATGTTTCAGGTGAAGAATATGCAGTTTTTGGATGTCTCTATAAGATAAGTATTACCAAAAGAGCTCAGAAGGTGCAGGCAGTAAGGATGTTATCAGTCACCTACTCCAGTCCCCAGTACTATTACAGAAAATAGAATAACAATAACGATTTCATTACATATGGAGTCAATCCAACCAGAACTGGGGGTTCACCTAAAGTTCACACACTGGATAACAAGAGGCAAAGATGGGAAATGGCCTCCCTCACGTGTCCCAGAGAGCACTAGTAGGCTGGAGACACTGCACCGAGTCACACCCGACAGGCCAGTTCAGCTCGCACACCTTCCAGCTCTGCCTAAGCCTTACAACAAGAAATTGAAAATTCTTATTAATTCATCTCTGGGAGAAAGCGAAATCTGCCCGAGATGGTTTCAAATTTAATTGTTTGTGAAGAACATCAGGCCCCAAACACAGCAGTTTAAAGAGAAGCGAACAGCTTTCAATTTACCTTGCAGCCTATTATGATCCCAGGCTGCTGATGCAGAAACTTCTGCGCTCCAGCATCTCTGTGGAATCACCGTGGCAAGAGAGAGTTGTGCTTATTTATGCAGAGCATTCATGGAGAGCAGTGGGAGTGCGGGGAGGAAGGGAGGGCAAAGTCACCCCTGTCCCCTGAAGAGAACAGCTCCAGAGCCCTGAGCTGCTGTGTCCAAACCTCCAAACGTTCTTTGACACCCTTCGTATTCATTAAGCACAGGACATTAAGAAGGTGGCAGAGTCCAAAGGGCAAAAAGGTTTTAGATGAATTCAACTCCTATTCTATGAACTAACCAGGTTAAAGGAAACCCAAACGGCCCCCTTGAATACTGAACAGCTTCCAAGGAGGCTTCAACAGAGAGGGGGCAGATTTCCATCTCTCTCAGGGAAACAGTGGGGAGCTGAGCAATCTGAAAAGCCAGTTTCTTCCCCAGAAAAATGACCTGATTTACCTTGCTCCTCGCAATCTCTTAAGGGAGACTACAGACAGTTCGTTGAGATATGCCACAATTTTCTTATATGTATGTATTTATGCATGTGTAATTTGAGTTTTGGATGACACAGTTGAGAATTCCTTGGAAGCTGTCATAGGAACTCTGCAATCTTGTTTTAACAGATTTTCCTTTTTAAAATTCCACGCCCCAGTGAAAGTCATCTAGATTGATCTGGGGTTCTACCATCAAAGGAAGTTTCCCAACTTCCCTGTTTGTCCTTATAACAAGTCTAATAATTTAGTAACAAGCTGGTGGCATTTGCTGTGTCGTTTCACTTGTCACAGCTCCACCAACCATGTGCCCCCCTTTCGCTGTGACTCTGCAGTGCCTGAAAGGCTGAATGCTGAACGGTTCTGATTTCAACTTACATCTCAGCAAAAGTTACACCGGCGACTCTGTTTTGAATGCTATTTGGTAACCACACAGAATTTCCAAGTGGATTTTGAGCCACCTGTCCAGCAGCAATTCAGTTTAGTCCCAGTTATGGCTCTGGCCAAGGCATTTTAGTGCTGTGTAAAGTTTTCCTACCGAGCACCTGAACTCTGCACAGCCAGGGCATCCTCCAGCACTAGGAGCTCTACTCCATTTAAGACTCCACTGCAGAGTCTGGTGCCTCCTGTGGCACCACTGTATTATATACTATTGTCTGATAGTGGGGAGATGACAGAACTGCCAGACAATATGTATTTTTAATTATCTAAAAGAATATTTAGAGAACAGTCAGTGATTCTTGGTAAATTTGAAAACTGAGATTCATCACGTTAAAGGACTGAAATGAATGTATTTGATATGGAATTTTAAACTACCAAATAAAGTTAACAAACCAATTTTCATGAAATAGCAGGGAGGATTATCATGCTAAAGAGCAACTAGGGTCCTGTTCAGGCCTTATTAATGCAAGGAAATTTCTCAAGAAGATTCTGAATTGCAAGCTCAAGCACCAATAGCTCAGTCAATATTCTTAGCCTGAATCTCTCCCTTGTTCACAAAGCTTTGAAAATCAAAGGTGTGCTAAAATCTACAGTTTTTCAGTGAATATAGAAACATAAATCCATGGTTTCAGCCAAGTAATGTATCCTGGGAAAAGAATGATAAAATACTCTTTGTCGTTATATTTTAAAACAGAAGGGAGCCCTACATTTGGCTAATAAACAGTTAAAATTAAAATCTCACCTATTACAGTATCCTAGAAAATATTTAAGATAATCTACATGACAGCAAAACGCTATCAATTCTGAGTGGAATTTCCTAATGTATTTTTATTCAATGATAACATTGAAAAAATAACAATATGATGTTGGAGCCCCAAACTGCCAGGGCACTTCAGTTCTGCACACCTGGACTTGGAACCTTGTGCAGCCAAAGGTGTGCACTTGAACAGGTATTTAACTGCTTCTCTCAGTGGCTCTTAATGCATGACTGTCACAGACAGAATAAAATGTGCCTGATTAAGAAAACTCTGGAGGGAATCTCAAAATTAGTCCCTTAATGACTCTTATCATTTCAAAAATGAGGTAAAAAAAGTTACAGAAATTATAAAAAATGAAGCACCTTACAACGTGTGCTTTTATTGGGTCTTTGATTAAGCGAAATCTGAGAAGGCATGACCCGTGAATAATTGTCAGTTCATTTTAAAACTTCTACTTTTCCCAACTTGTTATTCAGCCTCCCTGAACTTCTAAAGTGCTTAATTAAAAAAAAAATGATTGGACCAAATCTTTGGAATAATTCTGTAGACCTTGAATGCTAAGACTAAATTACCATGTACCTTTTTCCACTAGCAAAAGAGTAGGAAAAAAATCACTCCAACTTGGTATTTTCCCTCAAAAAGCACTTTCCTGCTGGGAAATAGCACTCAGGTTTATACAGAGAACCAGGCCCAGCTCCAGGGATTTCACTGGGATACACCCGGAATATGCAGGTGAATAGGACCACGTACACAGCCACATTTATTTTCCTACTGCTTTATCTTGTCTTGGTATATTTGTTCTACTCTCAGATCAAAGCCATAAAGCAACTCTTAATTCCACAGTGCTCTGCTCGCTCCCCTTGGAGCGTCTGCTTTGCTCCCAGAGCAGGGTTTGTCCCTGTCCCTGCTCTCAGTAACCAAGGAGGATTCCCAGGACAACCCTCGTCCTTTCCTATCCCAACCAGAACCTGCCTGATGTCAGCCAAAAACTTCTGAACTCCTCATGTCTTTCAGGATATATTTGTGTCTCCAGAAATGATCCTTTCACTGTAACGTGTGTTACGATCTATATTTACTTAGAAGAGACTGAAGCATCACTTTGGAATGACTTGAGATAAACTATCAAACAAGAGCACCTCGTGTGATTAATACCAAGACTTGTTCTATTTTCTGTTTAAAGGTTCTTCAACTAATGTTAATTACTAGAGCGGACTGAATAATTTGCCAAGAGTAACTCTGATGAAGATATCTGCGTTTCATACTTGTGGTTTGCCTGTGAGCAAGTTCTGATTTCTGTGAACACATTTGTAACATCACAACTTTCAGTGATTTACTTTTACCCATTTCCCTGCTCTGATGGAGCGAACAGAACTGGTTTCCCCGCTGCCCGGTGTGTGGCAAGGTGGTGTTTGGCCAAAGGTTGGACTCGGTGACCATAGAGGTCTTTTCCAACTCGACTGACTCTCTGAACACTGACGAAGAGCTACGTTTGTGTCCACTGACACCAAGACCAATGATTCCCACACCAGCCTGCCATGGGATCCACCCAGCAGGGCACAGCCCTCGGTGCTCTTGTCCTTGCTCAGCCTGACACCACCAGGGCTGAGACTTAGGGTTCATTTCTCATCAACATCTCTAACTCAACTATAAATCTCTTCCTGGAAAACGGATGCAAAGAAAGAGTTCTAGCTGGGCATTACTGAGTATCGCACTGATAATTCATTATTATCACTTTTGTTTCCCTATTTCAGGGCGTTGGGACTTAAAATTTGACTACAGGTCTCAGGTATTCAGTGTCTGCAGAGAAGGAGAAATGTCAAGCTACCAGTACAGATGAAGTTCTAGAATATCCTGTGATAAAGTGCTTGGGCAAGTCCTTAAGTTCTTGAATTGTCCATTAAAATCAACTGCTTTTATGAAATACTTTAAAAAAACAAGAACATGTGCAATCTTTCCACAGCTCGAGGATGGCCGGTTTTAATCAATGTCACTGTCAGAGGCCAAGCTACATTGTTTATTTAAATATTTCAGCTCTTTCAGAGAGCAGTACATGATGTTTTGCTTATTTTCTTTGTTTACCACTTCTCTTTCTGATTCAGGGTCTCAAGACCGGTAAAACTGAATATATTATCTACACAGAACAATCTCTTTTGTTGTGTGTGTCTCTCTCCCCACTCTGTGAGAATGTTAATTCTGTTGCCAGGTCAGCTCTGGTGAGCTCATGCCAACTCCCCAACCTCTATATATTTCCAGATAATAAATTTTTAAACAATAAAGATAAACCCAATCATAACACCTTTTTTTATAAGTACCCAGAAAAAGACATATTTAAATTGCTGCACTGACTTGAAAGTCCAAACAAGCAGAAAGGAAGTGATTATGCTCCGAGATTTTCAGATTTTGATAACGTGGCAGGCACACTGACACTGCAAACATGCTCTGCCTCATAATGCTGCACTTCGTGATGAAATTTAAGGACATTTTTAAAATTATATAAGGAAATTATGGATGAGAAAGTCAAAATACTCTTTATAGACATTATTGCTAAGTTTAATTAATGTTTCCTTCAACCTTGATCTAGATAATTCTATCCCTTGGGAGGAGGGTGAGGGGAAATCGTTCACAGAAAAAAAAAAATCTAAAGCTCTAAAAAATAAACTTTTAATTAAGACCGAGAAAACCCCACCAGTCACAAAATCTGAACTCAGGACAGAGATAAAATGGAGTAATTTGTATTTTCTAGAGTAACTTCAGGCTATCTGCAATCGATGCACAGGATGTCTGAACGCCCAAGTTCTGCAAACTGTGCTCAGCACTAAGCCCAACAGTGAATTTTAGATAACACATCAGCCACCTCAAAGGTCTATCCTTGTGAGAACTAAAGTCCAAAATCTACATCAGTCTATAAAGAGGGGAAAATTCTGGAAGGTCAAGATGATCAGGAAGCTTTTAAATAGCCCCACAGTGGGCTCAGAGGAACTCCAAAGGCTGGGCGTCACACAGGCAGCAGAAGATGCCAAGGGAACAGTGCGGGAGCAGGTCTAACATTCAGTGCTAATTCCTCGGTATTTGTCCCCTGAGGGCTTCCTCACATTTCAGTGTCTTGATATTTATCTGACCTTGACAGGTTTCTCTTGCATGAATTTGTCCAGTCTCATTTTTAATCTGCGTAAACTTTATCAAGCAGAAAATCTGACAGGAAGAAATGCCATGGCTTAATTAGGGGTGCTGTTAATAGGCGGCTCCCTTTGCTTTGAAGCCATTGCACGCAGCAGCAGCAGTTCACTTTGGGGTGTCCTAATTCTTGCAGGGGAAGAGACAGTGAACCATGGTGGTCTATTAATGCTCACAGTTTCACTCAGCTTTTATAGGTATTTGTCATGAACTCCCTCAATCCCCTTTTTTCCTAGGCTGGGGAGTTTTGTTGTGGTCATCCCTCACACGGATGTTTGTTCACACAATGAACAACGGTGGGATTGTTTACGATCTTCATGCAAACTCCACACATGTGTCCTAAGTTCAGTTAAAGTCAAATGAAGGAGAAGAGCAGAGCAGGAGGTTGAGGAGCACCCAAGGGAGCACCGTGTGATTAAGGGCAGCCAGCACAGATTTAGGCAGGGCAGGTTGTGCTCAACCAACCTCCTCGAGTTCCTTGAAGGTACAGGTGCTGTGACAGATAAGAGAAATACTGTGGGTGTACCGCATTTCATTCTTCCAAGAGCATTGGAAAACAATCCATATCAGAGATCAATGGCTGGGAGTCCTGGGCTAGAGTGAAAAATAGGGCCCTGGATCCAGAAGGAGGAAGGAGCAGGAGGAAGGAGCAGGAATATCACCCAGCCCCTGCCAAGGAAGGCAGCACGACCCTGCCCAGCTGTGCCACCACAGCCCTCCCTGGAACAGCCTTTTGGGAGACACGACACTGCAGACCTGGTACACTTGCAGGATCAGCAGAGCACAGTTTTCACGGGAAACTGCTGATTAATTTTATCTGATTGAAAGGAGAGGAAGAACGATGCCAAGGTGAGCAAACTGTAATTGCTGTGCCAAAGCAAGAGCGAGGTAGTTGCCTGAACAGGAACAATACACCTCTGTCTCTCATGTAAGCCACCAAACATGCCAAAAATGTATTTCAGGAAATTATCCACCCATTTCCAGTAGCCAGATCTGTGAGATCACGTTGTGGTACTACTTTAGATCAACACTTCCTCTAAAAGGCCTCAGAGGAGCCAGTAAAAATACTAAAAATACACCAGATTTTTTTCTGATGTATTTTTATTGTAATCACCAGAATGTGGGAGAAACACATGCTCTGGCATCCTGAGATGAAACCATCAAGGCAACCATATTTTTTCCTCTTTTTTTTTTTGCACAAATGAGGAAAACCTAGCAGAATGACTTTGTTTATGTAACAGTTTAGGATTTTTGTTATGGCAAGATTGTGTCACATTACACAAATATATGGGGTTTTAATGCACCATCTCAAAGCACTTGGATACTGATGTGCAGCAACGGAGGGATAATTACAACTTTTAAGAGAAGGAACAAAGAAATATTCCCCTACTGAGTGGTATAAATTCAGGACTAATAAGTAATGATTAGTATCACACATGTAGAACTGTGTAAATTATGCAGAAAAAAAAGTATTTACAGATCCATTTGGGTTTCCAAGTGAATTCCTTTCAGCCATATTATACTGTGCTGGATGTTCACTTTCATGAAAAATTAACGCTGTTGTGTTTTACTACAGAATCGCAGTTCGTGAAGGGGAAGTTTTAAGTTTCATTAGACAGAGATGTTATTGAAAACAAGTTTTGAATCTTCCCCAAATATATTCACATAGGTGCTTGTGTACCCAACCAATTAAGGTCTGGGAAGTCCATACAATGTTCTAAATCATTCATTGCAAGAATCAAGCTCAAATTTCCAATATGTACAATATATTTTAAGAAAAACATTTCTCAGAAACATGTGAATAATTAATACACAGCTGAGAGAATCTCAAGCCATTCTGCAAGCTGAAAAAAAAATTATTTGCCATGAATTATTCATTTAACTCTGCAAACAACTCTTTGCCTTAACCCAGGAGGCTTTACTCTTTTGAGCTGATTATCTGGCTCTGCTACACTGTACTTTCAGTGACGCCCTGTTTGTAACTCTAGATTGGCTCCAGGAGTAGATGCACCACAGACACCAAGAGCCTGAAAACCACAATAAAACAAAAACACCCCAAAAAACAAGCAAGCAACCGACCGACCAACAAGAGCACAGAAGGGAGATGTTTGGACCCTCGTGTTCCACCCAACCGAGCTGGCTGTCATTAGTGGGCTGAACTGCACCCTCCACCCTCCTGCTGCGAAGGTGTTTCAGCTGAGACACCGGCTCCAAAGTGTGAGTTCATTTGGTCAGTAACGTTTAGAAAGGACCTTGTTATTTGCCCTTCAGAGCACCTCTGTACAGGGATGAGAAGCATTGCAAACCTGCCGGGAAGCTTACAAACCTCTTAGTTTTTATTTTCTTTTTGAAGTCTGCTGGGCAGCACAGAAATCCTACACGCGCGACGTGTTGGTCCTTATTAGCCCAGATTAGCAGTGCCCGTTTTTGAAACAAAGATCAGATGACACGGTAAAATTTG
This sequence comes from Sclerurus mexicanus, assembly GCA_013396755.1. NCBI lineage: Eukaryota > Metazoa > Chordata > Aves > Passeriformes > Furnariidae > Sclerurus > Sclerurus mexicanus. The sequence goes on along the minus strand of VWZF01001848.1, from coordinate 424,038 downwards.
CTCACTGATGCAGCAGAAACCAATTACTGCACAGAAACAGGAAGACTGAAAAGCAACAACTTGTAACTATTTGTTCCGGCTTTTTTGGTAACAGAACAACCGAAATGTATTGTCATGTTTCAATCGGGGCTCTTTTTTTTCCACAGCCCACCTTTCCCCCTTCTTCCTTTCCTTGGAATGAGCTGCAGCTTTACCATGGGATGGAGATGCAACTCTCTCCAGAAACCCCCGGCAGAAAGAGAGGCTGGAATTTCTGCTGAATGCAGAGAAACAGCAAAACAATGCCATAAAAGCAGCCGTGAAGTGCATACATCAAAGTCAAAAGGAATCTTTGTATTCTGCCGCTAATGCTTACAAGGTAAAGTGGCATGCAGATTTCTTATTTAATAAATTCCCACAGAAAATTAGTTTTTCACAGTGGGAAGAATTTCAAGGCTTGCTGCGATGAACAGGCAGGATCTAATCGCTGCTCAGGCTTTGTAGATACACCAGGGTTTGCAGATATTTGAATGATCCAATTATTCTGTTGAGGCACAATCACCTCACCTGCATACTAATCAAGTCATATGCCAACATGAAACAACTCTGGCTTTTCTGGAAGCTCTAGACACATCCTGCTCCCTGGTTGACCTTCTGCCAATTACATTCATTTCAATTCTATTAGCTCATCTTTTGCCCAAAGGTGACATATGCACAAATCCATAGGGAAAATTGCCTGAATCAACTTTCCACTACAGAATAGTTGCTCGGCGATGTGAGTACGAGGCATTAATTCAAAAGCTGGATGCAATCAGACACTAAATAGCGAGTTTTTCAGGCACAAAACCTCTTCAGAAACTGTAAAGTTCCATTCCATAAAAACGAGAGGATTCTGTTTATTAGAGGAAACAAAATCAATTACTCAGTCTGACACCCTGCAAATGACAATGCAAAAGGAGGATGAGCAGAGCCCAGATCATCTCTGCTCTATCAGAATTTAGAGAGACTGTTGACTCTTGGGGATCCCTTTTGGGGGTTTCTTCACACTTGGCAGCTTTTATGATGTTCTACTCTGATTCTTTGTGACTAAAGTTATTGTTAAACTTATAGAATATGTCACTGGTAGAATTTTGGAGCACAGCCAACAGGAATATTTTTAGCATTGCATTTTCCAAATATGTTCCATTACAAAAATGCTTATTTGTCTAGATTTTCTAATGCTGGCTTTCTCCTCAAAATAACAACCTTTAGCAACCTTTCAAATATTTATTGGTATATATTCCAGGGAGTCATCTCGATTTCTAAAAGTCACCCGCACTTTGTCAGAACATTTCTGGTGATTAAACCTAGGAAATGAAGAAAAAACCACTGCATTTTTCATGCCTAACTAGTAGAAACATTAGCTGCTCTTTGCCTGTAGTTTATAGATATAACGTTAGATTATGGTATTTCTTATTCCAGCTGTAATGGTATTTACACCAAGTGCCTGCTCTTTCAAGAAATGTATGACCTTATACGGTGCTGCACATAAAGAGTGAAAGGAGAATGACAGAAGACCTGGAGAAGATCAAAAGGCACCGCAGTGTCAAGCCATTAACCTTGGAGCTCATCATTAACCGACGTGACAGCATTAGGAGCTGGAGATGATGTGGTACAAACAGCCCACCAAGGAACAGCCCTAAGTATGAAATATTGCTTGTGACTAACAGGACTTACTGTGCATTTGTGCCCTTACAGAAAACCCTCCGGTCTCTCTCTAGTGTCTCCTTTAAACTGTCATTACCATTTCCCCCTCTCCTAAAAGACAAGGGCAGGCAGACAGGCCAGCACGTGGCCAAGAACGTGTGTGGTGACTGTCAGACTCCCATCTCTGGAACTGCTCCTGTGTCTCAGCCATTCCTCACCTCTGGCAACACCAAGTTGGGGAAGCCCACCTTTATTCCTCCTGCACAGCCTCACCTGGAGCACCAGGCAAGGCAGCTCCTGTAATTACTGTATCAGTAGCAGGTTTAAATACTCCGAGGAGCTCTTTAGGAGAACTTAGCTCCGTTAAATGAGAGGGATAAAAGGCAGATGCTCTTCTGTTTTCCTTCAATTTTGTTTTTCACACAAGGAGCTTGTTCAAGGTAGTAAGGGAAAATAGCTCCTCAAGAACAATATTGAGGTGAATTTCTAATGCTTTTTGTCCTGTAAGCTTCTTACAAGGAAAAAAAAAAAGAATCAAATAGATTCTCTGGAAGAATTGACTTTGTAGAATAATAACACAGAAGGAACACAGGAGGAGGACAGATGGATAAGATGCACATACTCTTAACAACAAAAAGGATACCCTATTTATTTTTCAAGGCCATTTGTAATATGTGAATGTCCCTATGAAAAGCTTTCGCAAGGAGAGTGGAAAATACACGATTGGGGAAAAATCCTCAAGTAGTGCATATTTTACCAAGAGAAGTGTCTTGTCTGAAAAGACCTCTACGCTTGTTTTTGCAGCTGCAGATTACCATTTAAATCAATAAATAAAATCAGGTATAACTCTGCCCCCTCCTTACAGAACTGACACTCATTACAGCAGACGAGGAAATCCGTTAATTACACAACTCAAGTAATTCTGGAATTTACAACAAAAAATGTGTTTGTCTCCTGTATGGAATTCACTGGTATGTCCCAACAGTCGTAGCTGTGATGGCTTTGAACTAAAGAGCAGCTGACTGAGCTGCGTTCTGAAAGCACCTGATCTCTGCCAGAAGGGTCCATGCAGACGTGACCAAGCAGAGGGCACTCACTTTGAGACATTTTGTCCGTTTGTCTGGACGGCCTCTTCTTTAAAATATCTACTTAACCCACGTCCCACTACTTTATAGAATAGCTTTTGTGGAGGAAAAGCTGTTCACCCGCTGCACCCAAAACTCTATTATTGTGAATATTTCTCTTTTTACCCAAGTCTCCATTTAAATTTCCAAGTAGACTAGAGATTGCCAGGTGATCTTGAAACAATTAAACATTTTGTGAATTTCCTAAAGATGTTCCGTTAGTATTAGAACAGGACAGCTCATAGAATTTCAAAGGGGACTTGTTCTTTGCTACGTAGAGGAATTCAAACCAGAACATCCTTGTGCACAGACTCCTGGCTGAAGTGAGCAATGACCTTGTATGAGCACCTGCCACAACCTGCACATCAAAGGCACAGCTGAGATTAGCTACGACTCCAACAAGCTATCCCATATATCCTTTCTGATGGAATGCTTCCTATAAAAGTAACTTGTACAACAATTAAGCATTCAGGAGTTGAAAAACTAGGTCTGTAGAGCTCAAAGTGTCGACAGGCTTGATTTGAGAGAGATGAACCACCCTGTGATAGACCTGAACACAGCACAGCCCAGAGCTGGGGCTGGCACCCAGGGATCCTCACGGGCACCCCAGAGCTGGGCATGCTTTGAAGAGCTCAATTAGTTCAGGGAATCCAGAAGGGAAGAATTTTGTGAGGGAGAACAATTATATAATTCATTGCTCTCTAAGCAACTCGATAAAACACACTTTTTAGTCCCCTCCGGAAAGCAATGTCACCTGGGCATCGTTTGTACAGCGAGGGGCCCTGGAAGTGCAGTGCGGGGTGAGGGTGCAGAGCTCCACAGGGTGTCTCTCTCTTGGTTCTGAGTTTAGACAAATGAGAGAAGCTTTAAGAATTTAGTTATACCCAAAAGAGTTCACTGGACATTTTAGAGTAGTTAAAAATAATTTTAAAATGGGCAGCACTGAAGCAAATATTCTGTTGTGCGTTTTAAATGGAATTTAAACTAGCTATAGGTTGTTGAAACATTTGCTGAATCTGAGATTGATCACTGAATATGAACAGTTTAATTTTTGTTCACATAACTTGTTCTGTAGTAACAGACAATACAACTGGAAAAATAAAAATACTTTAGTTGCACACTTATCAGTGTCTTCCTCCCACAATTCCCATCCCTTCTTGTCCTGTCATTTGCAGATTTATCAACATGTAGCACAAAACACATCAAACACAAATGTCTAAATACTGCCTATTATGTCAGTTCAGTAGCACAGGGGACAGAGGCCTCCAGTTCCTTCCCCACACAGCATCACAAAGCAGACAAATGCTAATCAATCATTTCCTACCAGGTTATATTCATACAGATATATTTCCTAATATCTAGATTACCTTGGTTAACTTGTCTCTGATTTAGACGAGTTTCTGAAAGAATCTGGAGAGAAGGCTGGAGGTTTATTGTTCAAAGCAGGGCTGTAAAGGAGGTTACAGCCTCCAGAACACAAATGGGTTTCTGGTTCAAGTATAGCAAGTCTGACAGAGTTTAACACAATCAGAGACACTGTTTCGGTTTTAAAGCCCCTGATGAGCACTTGAATTCCCCAAGGAAGAAGCTCCCATGACCACGATGGGTATGGCAGTGACACCTTAAATCTTAAGGAAGGTGAGCCCCTGACTTGGACAGAGCACTGTGCTCTAATTCCCCTCCTCTGCTCCTGAACCGGTTCTACTGGGAAAGCAACTGTAAACTGGTAACTTGTTCTGACTGCAGGGTCTTTTCCCTTTTGATAAGCAATTTATGGATGCAGCCAGTGCACAATAACATGAACACCATAATGAAAACACTGCTCCTCTCAAGGCTCCACCAAACTGCCTGAAGCATCAAGGTCTGACAGCAAGGCCCTAAAGCTCAGCAGGGTGAATTTATTTAACCATCCCTCAAAACCACGTTACACTTTAAATACCAGGTGAAAAAGCACGCTGGGTTCTTTATGTTGGACCTGTTGTGCTGGTACCCTCTATGGGACCCATATTATATGCAGTATAACTTAATTCTAGAGCTTTCCCAAAAGATTGCACATATTTTTTTTGTTTGCTGAAAGAAACATTAGGGGTAATATTTTGCTAATTTCTTCCTTTATTTATATACAAGTCCACCCTCTCAATCATCCACAAGATTTATGACATTGAAAACAAAATAGATATTAAGGACCTACTTGCTTAGCTTTGATTTTGATTTTTTTCTTTTTGTGAATGCAATAGCAATTTCTATTTCTGCCAACAGCTGCCTGATTGTCAATATTTTGAGCCTATACACGGTGTGAACATTGGTGTTCATTTTACATGCTGTCACCCCACCACCAGGCACTGTTTTAGTGCTCTGATATGGTGACTAATGCTTTAAACCCTGGAGAAATAAAGATAAGCAGTGAAGAACACAGTCCTAGCATGGATTCGCAAGTGAACATTTCCCGGGGAAAAGCAACACAATAACTTTACAAATGTTTCCATAATAATAACCCAGATCCTTATGAGTCACAGTAGAGAAAACTTGCCACGGATTCCTTTGAAATATTTGCAAGTCTTATCAATTTCCAACCAAATAAATGGAACCGTGTTCTGAATCACCCCCTTGGCTGACTGTTACCAGGGAAATCTGCAGAAGTGGGAGAAAACCAACTGACAACTGGTTTTGGCTCATTTAACTCTTTGGAGCTCCCGCTTCCCTCCCAACATTATCCATGCAGCATTTCCACTGGAAGGCTGGCTGATTCCTGCTCTCTTTCCCCATCTTTTATGAGCTGCTTCCTTAGTCTAATTAAAGCAGAGAACCCAGCTGTCTTCCCCTCTGCTTCAGAGAGCTGAGGGAAGGACTCCAGGAAAACCACTCCTCAGGGACTCCACGTGGATCTGGGGAACTGGGAATTTAATTCTCAGACTCTAGATTTCTCAGAGCTAAACAGCAGCTACAATTGCAAGTTCCATCAGGGCCTGGTGCAAGCCTGGCGTGGTCTGACACAGTGCAAGAGCTCCCTGATGCACTCTTTCTGCTTCCCCTTTGCTCCTGCCGAAGGGGATGCTAATCAGGGTAGGGTGATTAAGGATTCCTACACTTTCTAGGAGGGGACAGGAGATGCTGCAAACCTGTTTTCCTGCTTAGAGATGACACCTGTCCCAAGGTATGCCTAATCTTCCCTGAGACCATGCAGCAGAAAGAACATGAATATGAATATAGCATGAATATGAATATAACATGAATATAATCACCAGGTTTTTGTGGAACCAACCGAAAAGCATTTCAAAATTACTCTGCAGTATAGACAAATTCTATTTTACACCTTTGGCAGACTAGCTTCATCAAACATTTTTTTTTCCCCCATGAAAGTTAGAATAAGCTTTGCCATGATCCTTCTCCGTGACTGCCCATGGGAAAGACACGGATCTGCAGAACTAGGGCTGGGAAAGCCAAGCAACATGGGAAGTGAGGATTGTCTCTGCAACCTCTTGTCCTCTCAAGTACAGAGCTCAGGAGAAGCAGGAAACGGGGCTGGATGTGCAATGGCCCCTTGCAGTGCTCCTTGCTTCATCAAACAGGACGAGGGAACTCCAGGCGGGGAGCACCAGCCAAGTTCTGACTTGTCTCAAACTGGCATTTTGCTGCCCTCATCAGTTTGCAACCCTTGAATAATCCCTCCTTTCTTTGTGCCTGAAGCTGACCCGCGACAGGAGCTTCCCCCAAAGGGCTTGTAGCTCATTAAAATCTGCAATATCCAGTCAGCTGTGGATCTGGGAGAGGTGGCCTTATTGCATTATTAAAAAAAGTAAAATTAACTACTGGAAACTGTATATTCACTAATGAATTTCCTCCGAAATGTCATAGGTTAAATAGAAATGTCAACAACAGGATCCCAAGCTGTCCTCTATCTCATCAGTGAAACGGTCAGTGCAAGCTACTGGCTCCAAAGATAAATATTTAGAATAAAAATAGAAATGTCAGCGCAGAGAAATTCGGACTTTGCAAATCCAATTAAATAAAAGCCCCAGGATAGATTTTATAGTGATGATATCCCAGTAGTATTTCTGTACACTCCTGTATTAAATCAGATCAATATAGGAATGTACTTATAACTGATTTTTAAGAGCTCTAAGCAATACACAGTAGGGTAAGTTGCCTCTGAACACACTGAAAAGCAGCTACTACAGGTGAGAATGACAGAACAATGATCTTAATTTTACACTGTTGAAAACTCCCTGTCCTTGAAAGAAAGAACAGATCTGTATTAAAATTAATAACGTTCCCTCTTGGGCACAGGGAAGTTGATACAGCTTTCTAACATAAAGATCAAAAGTAGTTAATTACACCAAATAATGTTTATGGCTGCACCGAGGCTTAAAGAATAGATGTTTAGCACTTACAGTGTCACAATCCAGGAACTGGGTTCTTCTCTGATCACGTCAGGTGATCCATTCCTTACAGACCATTCTTTTTAATATACAGGTTGCAAAACAGACCAAAATGAACTTCATGGCTTGAATTTTGTCTGGGAATTAGCCACATTAGTGAACTGCTTAAAAGCAGACTGTCCCACATGAAGGGGTGATGCTGACAGGACAGAAACTGGCTTGGGATGAGGTGACATCTGCAAGGGAGGGTCTCTTCTCCTTTCTATGAGAAGTTCCATTAAATGGGGGATCGTAAACATGTGCTGGTTTTAACCATGTGCAAAGCACAAGATGCCTCTATCGTAAAAGAATTATGGCCCATTGCTCCTCTCAGTGCAAGACCTGCAGTGGTGGAATAGTTCAGAGAAAGCTGCATATCTGCCCTCAACACATCGGTTATTGACACCGCGGTGCCTCGTCTGGATCAACAGGATTTGGATTAAAAGTCATTCCCTAATCCTTCTCTTTGAAAGGCAAATATCTGTGCATTTAAAACATCATCTGCTTCGTTCCTTCGCTCATCAGAAGAGCTTATCTGCAGTCCCTGACAAGTGATAACATTCAAAGTTACGCGTGGAAAGCAAATTGGGAAAAGAAGAGTGATAAATTTGACAGTGGTCAATATGTTCAAAAACTTGAATCAAAATTGGAACGGTGTAAAAATAAAACACTCCCTAGTTACACAGTAAGCCAAAGCAGTTTTCCCATTGCTTTGATCTATTTAGCATTTTACATTCATAATTAAGAAGTGCCTGGTAATTCATTTACCTGAGAAGTGTTATGGTCACTCAGAGAATAAGGCTGCTTATTCTCGTTCATAAATCTGAAATTACCTGTTTTCTAAGGCAGGAGAATACAAATTTTACAATATTTTTTAATGAAAAATTATCAGTTGATCAAGAAAACTAACAGTTCTAAAAGAAAATGTACAATTAAAAGCCTCTCTCTGCTATATATTTACAGAGAAGGGTTGAAGTTATTGAACTGAGAACCCAAACTAATTTTTCCCATAGATGCAAGTAAAGTTTCTAAAGCCTAAATGAAAAGAGGAAAATCCACAGACCAGTCCCATGTACATGGGCAGTTCCTGTTCTTATATCTTGGAAAGGCCTCAGCTTTGAGGTCTGCTTAGTTAATATTTCACCTGATTTTGAATTACTAATTGTGGCTTTGCCTTCACAAATTTACTCTAATCTGCCCAGCTCAGTGTTTTGGGTTTTTTTCGTGAGAACTAAGACACGAATTCAGCTTGGCATTTTGACGAGTTCCCACTGCCAGCTCAAGGAAATGTCTTTGAGAGTCGTGGACCAGCTCTACCCCAACATATAGAATCTAGAAAGTATATTAAAATACACATAGAAAGTCACAGTTATTTGAGAGATCAGGTTTTTTCTCCCACAGTGTGAGTAAATCCCACAGAGAGTGGACTAGAAAAGCCCTACAATAGTGTTTGAGCTGAAGCAGAAGCTGGTCAGCGGGATATCCAGGATGGATAACCACAGCTTTCTTCACTAGTAGTATAGAAAAAAGATCGGGTAACATACCGATAGCCGGCAAACTGCCACGGGGATTTATTTGTTTGAGCAGCTCTCCACTGGTGAGAAAAAAAAATAAAACAAAATCTGATTTTTGACTACTTGAGGAGATTTTCCAAGCCAAAAGGCTTTTTTGGCTCTTTTATCCCACTGCTCCTACCAGGTGCCAAGGAAATCATAAAAACGATTTATCAGAGGGCAAATCACTTTGATGCAAAGTGGTATCCTAGAGTATCTAGAACTTCTGGAATTCTTATTTCTTCCTCCGATGAACATTCTTATTGGGCCGTGCTCTCCAGGGAAAACTGATTGCGGCAATGATAAATCATCAGCAATAAGTCATTAGAACACCTCGCACACAAACCGTTTTTATTCTCCAAAGTGTGAAATGTTGGAGAAACACCACAGATTGCTCCCTTACCCTTCCCTCGCGGTGCCATCATCAACCCAAGGTGTTGGCATTTGCTTCGGTGAACCTTCTCCCTGGCAATGCCTTTGCCCACGCGCCCCTAAAGCCTCTCTGCCCTCGGGAATGCCAACCAAAGTGCCACTTCGGGCCACCATGCCCTGCAGGGTTCCAGCTGCCAGCAGCATTTTTTTTCCCATGAAGGAAAACGCCAGCAAATTGAATTACTGCGCTAACACGGGCAAATAAAACTTGTTTAGAAAGAGAACGCTCAGCGAGATTATCTAATTAAAATGATTCCGGCTCGCTTTGCGCTGTGAGTGTCTGCAAGGAGGAGAGCAGGTAGTACAGCACCTACTCCGTGTGAATTTATTAGTGCTGAGCTTTAACCCTACAACTGTCAGCTCCGATTGGAAAAATTACATTCAAGGGGTTGTAGCAGGAAGTGATTAAGTGCATTTACAAAGTGAGGACATCCGTTCCCAAGCTACCTAACATCAATTAAAGGAGGCCAAATTAAATCGATGTTCTAATTCCACAAAATTAATGGTAACTTTTTTTTAATAGATGTAACAACATTTCCCTCAGGTCCTGTAATAAATTCTTAGCACAGCAACTCATGTAGAAAGTAAGTGGTTACCTACCCATGAAAATGCCATGTTTAAAATCAGTTGTGGGAATGGTGACAACAAGGTTTCCTGGTGGTTTCAGTGTTCTTCCAGGCATTTTATATTTGATTTATGATTTCAGCGTTTTTTGCCTTTAAGCATGAGGGAAGTATGAAGGAAAAAAAGATTCTTGTTCATTATACGGAGGAATTAATTTTTTGCTTTGGTTCATTTTAAATAGAGCATTCCTCTAAACTCATGGGATCAGGAACTAATTACGGTTACTTGTAATTACTGTTAATCAAAATGAAATCCTCTGTCTTCACTTTACAATATTTATTTTATACAAGAAGGGAGTTTTTTTCCTCTTTCCTCTTTTTTTTTTGCCTTTTCTTGTTTGTCTGTTTGTTTTGTTGATGCTGTTGTTTTGGTTTGGGGTTTTTTGTTTTTAAGAGGTTTGGTGACCAACAATTTTCCGTATCATCAGTCCCGCTCAGTATAGAGACCAAGCGACCAAGAAGATTTCAGAAGCGGTTTTGCAATGCAGAAGCTGATGTGAAGCCACCTACTATTTAGAGAAAGTGTCCCAGTGAGAGTGGTGATAGGTGATCAGGAGTTGGGGACCACACCATCTGTGAGTGAAGGAGCTAAATTAGTGGCTCATATGGCTGCTAAACTTGCACATTCTCTCGACCATAATGCACTTACAACTAGTAGAAAAGGCACATTTAACTACTCTCTGACTCCTTTGATTTAACAATTAAAGCATTAAGTAAAGACCCATAAATCAAAATTCCTGATGGTTACAGCCACATCCAGGAGTACTTGTCACTGCCATTAAGTCTCCTTAAGTATCTATAGCATCTCTCCCAAAACACTGCCCTGAGCAATACAGAATCATAACTGACTATATCATGCAGGTAACAATGAATAAAGTGTTTATTAAAAGTCAGTCTCCCTGTTTGGTTTAGCTTTCTACTTATGGAATTCTAGGCCTTAACTGCTCCCAGGCTTCTCTTCTGGAAAGTGCCATCAGTATTCACCGGGCTTCTCGGGTTAAATCAGTGCAAGACAAACTAAACTAATGAATAGAACTCAGTTCTTACAACCCTGACTTAACAAATTAAGACCATTCTTGGTGTCTATTTCGAAAGGCCTGTTTTTATAACACAGGTTTTGCAGCGACGCCTCAAAATTCATTAAACATCACAGATATTTCCTCCTAGAGCCTTCTTCTGGTCCCTTGACAATCGGTGGCTTTACCAACACGTAATCATGGCTGTTTATCTGTAGGTGCCCTTGTGTTATTTGTCAGAATAAATCATCTAGAGCTGCAACACGGTGCTGCTTTCAATTTCATGTTTTCAGAAGTCATGCTGAACATGAAGGGCTGTTCAGCTGGGAACTGCTTTGCCTCCCCAGAGAAGTTACAGCAAACACATTCCCTGAATCCAGAGCAGGAAAGAAATCCTCTTGTTGTGTTTGAAGTCTAAGAATGTAAAGTCTGCATGAAAAAGTAATCGAATTCAAAAGACTGAACTCACTGAGCATCTCTGGATGATTTGGGATCTACTCTGAATTTCTTCAAATCCTATGCACGACAACAATCACTGTGTTCTTTGGGGACAAAGGGCACTAAGGAAGAAGAAAATGAGATACAGCAAGGAAGAGCAATTTTCAAACCAACTGCTGGGAGTTACTCTGTTCTGTAATGGAAACCCAGTAAAAATGACTCTGAAGACTTCAGCCCAGTCTCAAAATATAAACTCCCAATCAAACAGACAGTATCCTTTGGTTGGAGAACACTTCAGTCTTCCAGCAAATAATTCACCATACACGAACAATGCATCATAAGGCAAATGAACCACTTCCAGACTATAAGTAATTGGAAACTCTTTATCAGAACAGAAATTAAACTCCTGTTTCAACAGCAAAGAAATGTGGAACTCTGGGGCAAAAAACACCTCAACAAGACAATTGCATACCCTGGGCTGCCTCTCTCATTCACCCTTTAGTAAGGTGAAAGATGCAGATCTTTCCAAGGCAAAGAGTACCTTCACCCACAACAGATATTCTAATTATGACCTCTCAGAAAACTCATGAAAAGGCAATATTTTGTGTTTAACAGTGAAGCGTGGGGACTGATTATTAACAATTTCAACTCTATTTCTTCCCTTCTGCCACCTTCTACCCAAATTGAGATCCCATTCCCTGCTCTAAGAGCTGGCACAGCTCCATTAAGGCCCAGGGCCATTGAAGTTCATGAAGCTCTGCCAATTGACATGGCAGAGAACTTGGCCTGTGGTTTGTTTAAAGGTTATAAGCTTTGCCTGCAAGTATTACAATTCCACGTGGAATTCAGCTACTCTTTAATTTATACAGCTGCCCATGTCAGCCAAAAGGTTCTTTAGACTGCCAGTGAAATAGAACAAGGAAAATGTTACCCATATTTCTGTATTCTTATAGGTAGCTACAAATTTTTATCACATTATTTTACATTGGACCTATGAAATTTCACCTTTTTCCCTTGCTGTAATGACTTTTTTCAATATTAAGAGCAAAGAATACATTTTTTCCCCCAATTAGAGGAATAAAATGAAAATATTTTCCAGTAACAGAATTTCCAGTGTATAAACTGAATAACCAACTGTACCCTTGCTAACCTGGTTCAGAATAATTAGTCAAAAGAAAGAGAACAGTCCCCAAACAAATCTCACTAGGCCTGAGGATGGAAGAAAACCTCTCTAAGAGTCAGAAAACAGTTACTTTGAAACAGGTGGCCTCTTCTTTTCAATAGCCAATGGTGAATATGAATGGATTTTCAACTAAAATTTCCTTTTGATGTTTTTCTGGGACTACACTCGTACTGTTAACAATGCATTTCGCCAACATGACAATTGTTGCCCAGGATTTTTCCCAGCATATGGCCGAGGGATGCATAAGATTTTAATGGGAAGAGTAAAGCATGCAGAGGCCTTCTGAATGTTAATCCTTGCAGAAGGAAGAGATTTATCTTCAAACAAAGATCTACTTAAATATGTTTGTGACAGCTGAGGAATTTATCTCCAATTCTTCTTGCCCGTAGTGTGCCACACTGCTATTTTCCCCATAGCAACATGCAAGAAGCAAACTAAGATGTCATATGCATAATACAGAGATAAAAAATGACCCTATTTCCATGTCCATGTGATAAATGGAATGAAAGTTCAGTGAACACATATTTGCACATTAATTGAACTGCATGATTCTGTCCTGTTCAATCAAGTCACTACTGTATGCCACAGGAAATTTTTCCCCAAGAACCATTAAACCAACTTTATCGCTCAAACACATACACATTTTCACCTATTTATCTTCTTGCTTTGCCAAGAAAGGAAAAAAAAAGCGACCTCTGCGTATTCAAATGATTGAAAACACATCCACGGGAATTTATATATTGCTACATCACATCAATACAATTGAGAATCCACACTACGTGTCACTGCTCACTGCAATAATCAGAGAACAAAGGTATTTGATCAACTTTCGCAGCCTACAAATATTTAGGAGACATTTGGGTTTGGGGAATATTAAGATTTCCCTTAGAAATCTGGTTTCCTTTGGCTGATTTAATCACCAAGATCAACATGGCACATCTCCAGCTCTGACAGTGTGATACTCTTGAAATTCCCAATAAAAGGACTGAGAAAAGTGTGATTAATACAGCACCTTTAAAACCTTCATCAAAACACGCTCACATCCTCCTATAGGCAGTGAAAACTTACAACATTCAGCAGGACAAAGAAATAAAGCAAGAAACAATCAATAAACAAAGTGCACTTTCGAGTCAATACCAACCCTTTAGTGAGATGAGCTTACATTCACGTCTGTTGCCATTAAATTACTGATGCACTTCCATCAAACATACTCTTGAGACACATATTCATAAAAATATCCACAAAGATGGCTCACAGTTGTCATTATCAAATTTAATTCTCCTCAGAAGCCTTTTAGGAGTCCTGCCCAAAGACATCTCGGCGGAGGTTGCTGTGCTGATGCAACCTCTGGATCCTGGAAGGAAAATTCCCTTTTCATGCTCTGGGGTGTGTATTAATCCAAAGAGCAGGTCAGGAGCTTCTGACAGCTCCCCCTCCAAAGTGCTGTGGCCTCCAGTCTCAACAAAACACCACACTTGGCTGTTCCACAAACAGCTTTGGAGTCCTGACCAAAGGACTGAGCAGCATTTGAGTGAGAAAAGGAGAAAAGAGAAGCCTAGAGAAACTTCACAAAGCAGCGCTCAAAGAGAGGAGTTCAAAATAAAATAAAACAAACCAACCAAACAAAACCCACCATCTCCTCACCCTCAGTTAGAAGACCGTTTCCAAACACTGAGACCTTATTAGGGAAGACTGTGCAAATTGAAGTGAAGCACATTGAGGTAACGGAATTAGTCCATGGACCATTTTTTACAAAGATGCAAAAAGGAAAAGTCCAAGTCAAAACCCACATAGGCAACAGAGTCTCAGCTGTCAGAGCCACACAAGAATCCTCATGGTATAGTAACCATCAAGATTTTAGTCAACAAATAGTATGACCTTGTTTTGCAATCCCCCTCCTAGAGACACCATAACACACCTGGGCACCCTCCAGGCTGTGCTGGGGCAGCTGGAAAAGCACATTTTAAGGAGCTTACAAAACCCAGGCTTTTGCCACTGGAACTGCATAAAGATAATTTGTGTCCAAGCCCTTGCCAAACTGGATGACAGTTACTGCCAAGCACTTATTTAAAGAAATACAAAATGAAGGCTAAAGTTCCAATCACATATTTTATAAGTGCTCTATTTGATAATATACAATCAGTACATTAGTCGACCAGTTGTGTCTAAACTGATGTATTGCACGATTCAATATATTTGGGCTTTTATTAAAGTTTGTAATTTCCATTCATTATCTTTTGTTGAACTTCTTGCTGTTCAGTGGTAGAAGCTTCTGCCTCCACGAGTAAAGTAGTCCCCAAACCATAAATTATATCCTACAGTTTTGACATCATTTATTTTCATACCATTATACATGCCAACCTTTTGACTACTCAAGATCAAAAGAGTTGCTCTCCAGGCTCATATTTCACTACAGCTCTCATATTTTATGCAGCAAATTAGGTTTTACAGTAGCAGCTACAGCGAGACTGTCTCTCACACCGCACAGCTTCAAATGACTGCAGAGCATTTCGGATGGAAGGAGCACAGTCCTAGATATTCATACCCAAGTAAAATATGGATGAAAACTTATTATAATTCCTTCCCATGCATTTGGTGCAGTTTTTATACAAATATATGTAACTAGTGCTGGTTAAACCTCAAAACTATAAAAGGTAGTCAAGATTCTGCCTTTGGTAGTAAAAGTTGGAGTGGGATCTATGAAATCCTGATGGTATTTTTCATATGAGAGGAGGAGGCACCCCAGTCCCGTCCCAGGGTCACCTCCCAGGAACACTCTGCTTGGAATTTCTTCCCTGCCACATCTGGAATGTCCATATTAACATGTCAGGACTGTAAAATACTTTTTAGTGGAAGTTACTGAGGAGACAACATCAAAATAACGACTTCTGCCAGTTCTAACTGTTCAGTTCTAAAGACCTGACAAGTAAAAATAATTTTAACATATCATTCTTGATTTTGCACTTTAAATTATAGGTATTATTAATAATATAGTATGGAATTATCAATTTATTGCAATTATTTTTTTCAATAATGGTACTTGTTTAGTCACAATTGGTGACAGCTTATGACTCATCCAGATTTGAAGGGATTTCGACAGATCAAGCAAAAATTATGATCTTATTGCAGTATTTATCCTCTTGATAAATTCTGAAGTCCTACTTCAAACTCTAGAGGCATTAAACCCCTTAAAATAACAACAATTATGACCATAAGTAAAGCTTTATGCTATACTTATATAGCAATGTGGGGTTTTTTAAAAATGCAAATATATTCTTGCTCTAAGTAAATTGAAGATGCGAACATTAAAAAAATACTAATGGCAAATTCTTTATTGCTCATTGTATGCCTCATCCCACTTTTAGGGACGAGGAAACAGGCAGCTGGATAGGGTTAACAATGCACACGTTTGGGAAAATGGAAAGTGGACGTGGAGGTTGGGGAGACTGAACGACATGTTTTTATCTATCATGGATTTTGAATGCAACACCTCTAATTTACCCTGACAGCACCCAACCAAGCATTCATGTTTCCCTAACTCAAGTTTCCATTGATATCATGGTTCTCCCATAGAAATCAATCAGCCACGAGGATTTAAAACTCCCTCCTATACCAGCAGGAAGAATTACGAGTCTCCCAGGAACGGCGCAAACGATCAGACCGGGAGCAGCACAACAACACTGGGCAAGGCATATTTTCTGAGCAAGTTCTGCTGCCTGCTTATACACACCCTTTTACTGACTGCTTTTCAAAAATCAATCAGAAAACATGTATTGGCCCTTCCCAAAGCACGCTGCTCCCTGGGTCTGACCTATTCCTGCCATGCAAGGGAAGCGGGCGACTTCAAAATGGCATTTCCTGATAATCAAGGACCTTATGGATCCCGGTATAAATCAGTCACACTTTTGTTGTCATCAGAGCCGCAGTCTGCTCACCATTCTGAGGTTTTCTGTAAACTCTGATTTAATGCTCTCCTTGGCTCTGAGCTGATTTTGATTCCCAGTTTTACTGAGACGTATAGGCAGCCTTTTCTTTATGAGAGTAAAAAATAGGCTGCCTTGACATTCCTCACATAAAAGCAGGCAGGGAACCAACACACAGTTACACTAAACTTGTATTTCAATCAGGCATGACCTCTCGCTTCTCACAAGAAGGCCTTGAACTTCACTGGATTGCTGCTTCAAATACTGCAGAGGAAAATGGGAATCACAAGCAGCTTTCTATCCTCTATTTTGGTAACACCATTTTTTTCAGAAAGAAGAAGAAATTCTGCTTCCCCCAACACAAAGATTATTTATACTAATGGTTAATTAGAAAGAAGAACACCCTGGAAAGTCACATAGTTCAGTGAGACACCTTTTGGTGGGGACAAATGTACATACAAACAGCAATAAAAGGACTAGATAACATATACCTGTATTAGACAAAGTTAAAAGGACTAAAAAATTCATTATATTGTACATGGTATGACAAGTAATAAAGTGTGCAGCTGAGACTGTTCTCAGGCCCATTTTGTAATGACATTAACAGGATCTCTCATGTGTTTGAGCAAGAAATCAAGGTAACTTGTGATTAAAATCTTCTTCTTTGACTACCTATGCACAAGTTATTCCTTTTTAAGATGCCTCTAACTCGCATATTTCCGAGACTCTGACACCAAAAGACACAGTGTAGGCAGATTTGGCAATTATTCTCAGAAGGCTGTGCTGCCTACAGCTCTGACTCTGTCACTATTTGTTGCCCCTTTGTGTTAAAAGACAGAGGGAAGGTCTTGGGATCACTTGACAGCTTACTTGAGATGTATTTGCTTCTCTACAGCTGGTATGTGGCAACGAGCATTTGGAAAAAAACCGACTTGTTTGTGCGTCCCTAAAACATAGAGTAGTAAGGCAAACATGCTCAGTTTTAATCCAGATTTCATACAAAATTCAGTGAGGGAACATCCTAAGAACACACCAAAAAAGGAATGAACAAATTGCAACATTACTCAGACCAACAGTTCAAGAACAACCAAGTAGCAGTCCCAGTAAAAGAGTTTAGAAAGCAAACAAAAGCACTTCTTTAATTTAAAAGCAGACTAGAGATCTTGTGGCACAAGCACTACAGCAGCAAACAGAGGAGCTCTAATGAGGTGAGATGTGATGCAAAGGTGAGCCAGAACAAGGGGTTTGGGGTTTATATTTCTCAGAACTGTTCGTAAAAAAATAAAATCAGGCAAAACACAAGGCCACTATTCTCCCACCTGAGGAAATGTTTTGTATGTCTTGTCATTCACACAGTTATTTAAGGTGTGTTAGCCTTAAAAATACAGCAGAATATATACATACCTTGTGCTGTGTGGGTCTCAGGACTAAACCTCAGGAAGTTTGCCGTTGCAAAGGAGTCATTTCCCTCAAGCTGAAGATTATCCCTCATTAAAACAATCACCAGCCAGCTCTGCATGTCTACTACCTTTTCTAGTTTCTATTCTTGCGAGTTATTCCACTGAATTCGGTCAGACTAATCCCAAACAGCACTAAAGCCTCAATTCAGGAAATCGCTTAATTATCCTTTACCTTCACTTAGGATTTTCCCCCTACTGGGGAACTTTGGCATTCCTTCTGAGTACTTCCATGAATGGAAGAAGCAACAAGCAACAACCTCTTAAGGCAGATCTGCACCTGCAAAGTCATCTGGTCCAAGGGCTGGACCAAGGTCAGTGGAAGAAGTCTTTTAAAGAACAACCAAGGTTTTCAAATGGTTCAAGTACTAACAAACAAAGCAACTCAGCTGAACTGAGGAACTTGTGTGTATAAAATTCTAGGAATATTACAAGATTAAAAAGTACATGAGAACATTTTACAAAGAAATAAGAGAACAGACTGCACATAAGGGAGCAGAATCAATGGCAGTACCTCTAGAGTGACAAATCTCCGCCCCCAAAAACCCCATTACAAAACAAGAAAGTGGAAGTGACTGTTTATTAGTGGGCTCTATTGATACAAGAGCACAGAGCATTTAAACAGTGCACCAGTGAAACAACAGACACAAATCCTACTCCCCAAACTCCCTGAGACAAGCCAAGTATGCAATTGAATCAGACCAACTAAATTGAACACTAATATTACAGTCTTAATCTAAATAAAAATGAATGATCTCATTCTTTTGCAGTATGCAAGTGAACTCGTGTCCTTGTTCTTTGAAATAACTAGCACAGTTTATCTATTCTCTTTAATAATGCAATTTAATTTACCAAAGGTTCATATTAAAAATGTATCTGGCTCCGGCAGTCAGAGTCACCTAGACATTTTGTCACAGTTAAACATTAGCTTTGGAGTACATCACAAATTCCCCACTGTGACTCCGAGAACTGTTTCCTATAAGAACACTCCGAGCTTCCAGCTGACATCACATTTAAATGAGTCAGGAGCTGTGCACCGAATAAAAATATCTGTCACTTATTAAAAGTGCAGTGACTTGTTCAACAGCAACATTCAGCAGAGACAAATGCAGTCTAACAAGTTAGTGGTCACAAAGGAGTGACATTTTTGCTTTGGCAATCAGCCATTCAAGATATACTCCAATAACAATATTTTCACCTCTAAGAAGACCATTCAGACCATGTAAAGTACTCACACATCAATAGAAAAGCTGACAAAATAAATGAGAGTCCGAAATAATCAAGCTAAACTACAGCAATGTCAAGCACCCAAGGCAGGTGACATAAAATACCACCAGTGACACTCCAGAATGTAACAACAACTCGGCTAGCAACATTCTGTCCCCAAGTTAAATTTCTCTTTTATATCCCAGCTATGGAATGGACAGAACACAGGCCAAGCCCCAGAACCAGCTCTGGAACAGGTACAACACCTGCTTGGCTGGGAAGCAAAGTCAAAAAATGGGAGGCCGTGGAGCAAAGTTTGGACAAGCACCTTGAGTGCGTGGGAAATGAAAGCCCATGCTGAACAAACCCCTGATCTGCAGTTTCAACGCTGTGGAAACGTGCAGAAAGACCCGCACAATGACAGAACCTTCCTAGCAGGCCTTTATCAGCTTTAAGGTTGTTGTAACATGACCAGAATTCCAAAGTTGGCTCATTAAACACAAGAAGCAGCACAAATACCATTCCAAAGCAACTTAAATGCTCAGCCCCAAAACAGTGAGCAGGCTGGCCCCTCCATCAAACCTGCAGACAGCTATTTAACATTCCACCCGGATAAGACAGGATTTCCTACCTCAGCTTCGCTGGCATCCGGCGTTGTCAAAACCTGAAAATTACAGGGAAAATGCATTAGTATTGATTCAGCAAAACAGGAGCGGGATTAATTGGCTTTTGAGGTAACTGACATCCAATTGGTTGTTGTGGCTTGAGGGAATAGAACTGAAGAGAGCTGTCTTTCACACTGAGCAGCCTGGTCAGCTCTCATGCCCACCAGAGGGCAAACCCCGGTATAAATTAAGACTAGGGGAATATTCAGGAATATTAGGGAAAACGTACCGAAACAGAACAGGAAAAGCATTATGTTGCTGTTTTGACTAATTTTTAATTTATTTCTGAACAGGGATGACGGGTAATGCAACTATAAGCTATTCCAACACATCTACACAATTCCCAGGACACACTTCGAAAGCAAGCTGATTCAGTTCCATGGTGAGGGAAGCAACAGAGAGCTTGAAGACCACATTCCACCTAAAATGTGACAAAGAAAGGTTTGCCAGGACGGGCACAGGAGCTGGGAGGGCTCCAGGTCTGACTTACAGCAACCAAGGCTGCCCTGAGCACAAACAATGGGTTCCCTCTGCCAAACAAGGGTTAGACTGAGCTTAGTTATGATGGTGTCTAAAGCCAGGGACATAAAAAATTCAACTGCTATAACAGACTTGCACAAAATGTACAGATATAATTGTCATTTATATTCAAGTAACTTAACCACTTTAAATAGATGTAGATACACTTCCATAATATAGGTCAAACAACACACATGAAGTTAATAAGCTGTTGTTAGACTAAGACCAGGCTGTTAAACTGTGTTTGAAAAACAAAAATCTTCGTTAGAATTTTATGCCAATATTATCACAACTTTAGCAGGTTGAAAACCCCTTAGTAGTCTCCTCACAAATTCCAGAGTGACACCCAGCTATCATTCTGTCTGCAGGACAACAGATTTCTCTTTATATTGGTGTTAATCATCACTTCTAAAGGACATCACCAGTTGTCCCCAGCTCTTAGGAGAGGAGGGAAGCAACCTAAGGAGCAGGAGAGGGAGTGACCAAGAGTGATTCTGTGTGAGGAAGGGGAAGGAGAGCACAGTGTTTACTGAATGGGGCTCAGCCTGGACAGCAAAAGAGATGATTTGTGTGCAGAGCTGCTGTTCAATAAAAGGCATCTGTGGATTCATCAAAAAATTGCTTCAAAGGAATTTAGGAATGGAAATGAACTCCTATCACATCACAACAAGGTACCTGCAATCACAAACAGTTATTTATTTTAACCTGATTCAAACCCAGGTTCAGCTCCATTTGAAATGTGTATCCTTGTCACTAATGGGATTCTTGAAGCTCTTCAAGAATTTCTCTCACACCAGCAGAACTTACCTTATTTAAATTCCATTTATTTCCCAACAACCTATCACCTTTTTCTGTTATTCCTCTTCATCAACATTATTCAGTGCTGGCAGTTATTTTTGCTTTCCAACACTACCCTCATGTAAAGTCATCACATCCATTCCCTGCCAGCATTCCGTTAGGTCACTCTGGTAGTGTCCCCTCACAAGGAGATCTTTCTACTAATAACCTCAGCAGAGTTACACTCTGCTTACCACAATTTAATTATAACTTTTTTGGGGGCAAAGGACTAAAAGCATGTATTGTAGAGGATATACCCAAACCTAGCTTAACTTAAACCACCAGAATCTGGAGTGGAGTTTGCTGAAGCTTCCATAAATCCTATGGCAGCTTCTCCTATCTCCCCCTATCAGCTATGCAAGTAATGCGAATAGAGCTGAGCAATGCGACTATTCCAAGCCAGGACTCGCTAATGCCTTGCAAGGCAATTACTCTTCTATTTTAATAATTCACCTTACATGTCCAAAGACAGTATTTCTCTTTTATACAGTTGTACCTTCCTGCTGCTTTACGGTCGACCATGATCAGCTGGACCACTGGACAGATTATGCCCCTATCTTTCTTCTTAAGTTATTGTCTGATAAATCTCTGTTCAGCAGTTGAATTCCAGTTAGTTCCTACAAGCATGACCTTTTACTTGGTATTAATAACATTAATTCACTTTTATTTCCATCTGCTAGACCATCCATCTCTTCCTGGATAACATACCCGGCTCCTCTACGTTAGCAATTCCTCCCAGCTTTACATTTTTATCAAATTTCATTAGCACATTCTTATGCCAAGCATACTAATGAAAAATTATCAAATGAAATGACAAATAACTCAATACAGTGACACTGCTAAGAGAAGTGTTACGTTGAGCAGTGCAGACACTGGTACAGCAGGGCAGGGTAGTAGGCAGTCACATTGGAGTTATCCTCATGAAATACTCCAGCAGCCCAAGCTATCAGCTGAGAAAACTCCTGGATCCAGGCTGGACACAGGGATGTGAACACATCCCGAGTTATTTCTGAGAACTCCATAAAGTGATCCCCATACCAGAGGCATGATGATCTTTCACAGTACAAATGGAGACAAGGATGGAGGGTTTCTATTTAAAATAATGACATTCCTCAAGTTAATGCTTAATTAATAAACAGTAAAACACATTAATTTAATATTATGGGTCAAATAACCCTCGTGAAACTAATGAGCTGACTACTGTTCATCTGTGAAGACCTGACAATTACCTAAAAGTCTCAACAGCAATCTTTGTTTATGTGTCTTAATGCAGTAAATTATCACACTATTTGTATGAGCGATTTCTTCCCCTCCCTCACCCCTACTGCCTTCCCCCACTTTCTGAAACTTGTAATTTCCAGACCAGCAGCTGTGTCTTGCCACGTCTGAGAAGTCAGTGAATGAAGACACAAGAGCGGCACAACGTGTATGACAAAGAACTGTCATCCTTTTTTCCTACTTCTGCAAGCCATCCTCTGCTGCAGGCTTCTGAGGAAATGTCTGTGTGTCACAGTGTGATCACTCAATTAAATCCTCTCAGAAGGCACTGCCAGGTCTCCTGAAGTGGAATAACCCCCTGAGATCCGTGGCCAAGCCACCCAGGCGCAGCACAGTTTCTCCACGCCCATCCTGGCTATAACTATGCCTTGGTAATCGGCTAACTGTTCCCGAAGGAGGGAGTGGGGACAAACCCCAGGAGAACTGGGCTTCCCAAGAGGTGCTGTCACTCGCTGCCCTTGCTTTGTGGGGCTGGTGGCTTCCCTTGGAGATCATCCCCCCGCAAGCGCCTGTCGCTCCGGCCCGTGATTTGGGTGGAGTATGATATCCGTTTGCTGCCTCCTGCTGTCCCCCTGACATTGGATGTACTAGTTGGGAACACAGCAATTTCACCAAGAGAAGTCACGGCTTGGGTGAGGGAGCCCTGTCTTTCTCACAATAATCCCTCTGTGACATAACAAAACCTGGGCTTTATAGCGCCTGCTCACGGAAGCTGCAATTTATTTTTCTTGTGCTAAAAGCTCTACGTGACTGACAGGGAAAAAAAAAATTCTTACAAATGGCTTTTTTAGTACTTCTGAAAGTTGCACTCGATTGGGAACTTTCCATTCTACATAAGCAATCCCATGAACACTGACAAAAAGGGAGATATGCTGATAACACCGCAAACACAGTGAAGTCTTTTAAACCGTCTTTACTGCTTTTAGCATTTAGAAAGGTCTTATCTTGAGGTGCATGCATACACAGTTCCTCTCTCCAGAATGAACAGAGGACAATATTTGCCATTCTAATAGCTGCTATTTGTTACATATCTCAAGCCAACACCTTAGCAGAAGGAAAGAAAGGAAACCCTCTCAAATAAAGCAAGCTCCTGAAACAGGAAATTGGAAAGATCATTTAATGTCATTTTGGTATTAAATATACATTAAATGTCCTCTGTCAAATTTCAAAGACCAAAAAGCAGAAGAAATTTGAAAGGTACATGTTATGAGCCAGGATCCTCATCTATCATGTGCCTGAAAGTCCATAATAGTTTCACTGAGCTGTCCCATGTCACCCACATGTCAAGTCCTCTTTTTCTTATTTTTCTAGAAATTATATTTTCTCCTTAATTTTCCAGTATCTCAAGTCAACCTGAATCCTGTAAATTTTTAAAAAAACACAGTTTACACCTTTAATATCTTCCCACCTTCCCAGATTACTATGGAATGACAGAAGGGATTAAAAAAAAAAGTGCTGCAAATAAACATTTAGAATAAGCTTAAGAAAACCATCTCCTGGACTCTGGACTTTGGACATTTGCTTGGAATATTAGGCAAAGAGGATTTTGAACATGAAGAAAATATTGAACATGAAAAAAATAATTAATGAGATTGGAATTGTCAATGACAAGGCAGAATTGGTTTTATTAGTTTTTCTCCCATCACTGATGTTAAGAGAGCTTCAGCAGATAAATATTCCAGAAAGTAATTTTATTAGAATACACTTTTTTGATGCCTGTAAGCCACCTCTCATGTTTTGCAAGGCTGTTAGAAGCCAAATACAGGTATTTTTCGTCTCATAGGAATGAACTTTTGCGCAGCAACAAGTGGCTGAACACGCGTGTTACTTCAAACAGTTTTATATCTTGGACACACAACATCTGACCAAGAGACAACCCTGGAAGGGCGGTGTCACCACACTCTGTTAACCAACCCCTCCACTGCTTAACTAGTCCTGGAGCTGCTGCACCGACCCACCTGCACGGGAGGGAATCAAGACGTGCCCCGACAAGAGCAAGGGCACAAACCTGCCAAGGGGCTGTGCACGCCCTGGCGTTTATCCGAGCAAACGTGAAATCCTGGCTCGTCTCACCGAGCTCAGGCACTAGGAAAAATTATCATTTGATAATCACTCTGTGCAGCCTTTCATTAAGTTGGGAATCCACCTGTGGGTCGGGATGGCTCTAAGACTGCTTGCCCCCTGGCATCTCCCCTTTTACATCTGCCTGGCTCCTCAGGATTCAGAACATATTCCTCATTGTGATTCCCAGTCCCGGCCACTGAGCTGCTGGAGTGTTTTGTGGCAGGCGTGCAAAGGATCCAGCCTTCTGCTGAGTGTTCTTCACTGCCTCTGCACTCCAGCATGTGAACAATTACCTGCAATAGCGCTGCTTCGATGTGATAAACAACAGCAGGGCAACAGGAGGAAAAAAGAGAAAAAAAACCCCAAATCAACAAGCCTACCCTTTCAGTAATATTGCAACGTAGCGTCTGGCACTTTCAGTGGTGACAAAATTTAAAAAATAAGCAAAACCGTATTGTAATACTTCACTTCCTAAAGCACTACGCCTTTGAAACATGAAATTCTAACATGTCTTGCCAAATTTAGTGAAGTAATCATGATAAATAGAGCTATAAATCTAAATTGCTCTTTTAACATATTTAAACATCTCCATCAAAAGCACAGAAAAATACACATGCAGGAGAGATCACCTTCTTGCTAACTCATTAGTTTTCATTCACTTCCTTCTTGTTTCTAAAAGCAATCCTGGAAGGCAAATTAAAATTCACTTTTACATGCACGCTCCTGAGACTGCCAAGACCCTTTATGTCCTGTTATAAAACTAATCCTTAATGCTCACCAAAGTTGCTGAGTATCAGAAAGGTGAAACATGATCCAAAAATGTTATCTCATGCAAGTTGTTTTCCTTCACTGGAAGGAACCATTGCACTGGCAATGTTTGTACCATTGCACTGATGAATGCTCAGATAAAATTCTAAACTAAAACGGTTTTTTTTTCAAATAACATCTCAGATATTTTATTAAAGTGGCTGTGAAGGCACTAAGAGGTCTATTTACAGCACTTTGTGTCTTCACAACAGTAAACAAGCCGGCCAAACTGAGACTCTAGAAAACAGACCTCTCAGATGGATTATCGCCCGGGACACGAAAATAAACACCTAGATTTTTAAAAGGTTTAACTTCTAAAAGTCACCTGGAGGTTAAGGCAACTAATGAAATCTACGTCCACACAGAGAAACAGTTGAGAAGTGGCTGGGATTTACTGCAGGGCCACCTCTCTGGGGCTTCCACAGCACCAAACCGTGTCCTCTGGCTGCCACACATCACTGCCCATTAAAAAACCCAATGTATTAAAGACATACATGATTGGAATATGCTGAATGGAAAACAGGGGGAATCAAGGCTCACATTTCATAGATACGTATCTTTAATTAAATTTTGCTCAGTTTATTTACTGCTATGGATAGCAGCATTAGATTGCTCCAAATTTATGTAAACTCAGTAAGTATACAGGCAATGATTTTAGCAGTTGGAGAAAACTATCTGCCCTTAACTACTTCCTAATAATATTTGTGATGTTCAGTTAATATTGGCTGTTTAAGATCTTTCAACTAATTTTTTAATATAAATCAGTATGCAAAAAGTGTACTTATCATGGATAATTCACTTAATGTGTGAAGTCTCAGTCCTAATGTCATCTTTCCTAAAATGTCTGTAGGGTAACCTGATCAAACTTTGCCAAATAAGTAACAAAAAGAGAAACAAGGCTCCAAACATTTGCTTTCACTAATATATACCATGATTTTCATGACCCATGCTGTATTTTCGTGTGTCTGGCACACAGCAGTTGGAAAATAATATGGTTTTCTCTTGGAAATTGGAACTCCCTTTTACCAACAAACTTGCACTGCACAGAACTTGCCAACACTGGGAATAAATCTCATTACTCTTATAATGAGACAATGAGAGATAATGAGAGAAAGCATCAGTACCTAATAAATTAACCATAAAAATACCCAGGGTTTGTATGTAGTGAAACAAATGGTCTTTGCTGTCCTTTTAAAAGTAAACCTAAGCCTCCTTCATCCATACTTTTAGCAAAATTGCCACATGTACTATGACCTACGATAATCTTGGCAATTCCCATAAATTAACCAAAACTAGGATTTCATACTTCTTAGATGGTAGACGTTCAGGAAAAATCCAGAGCGTAACTGTAATAAACTAGATCTGAAATTCAAGGTAAACAAAGCATTTTCAAGTAAACTGCTGAGCCACTACAGCCTTTCCATAAATTCAGATAAAAATGACACTGATGCTCCCTGCTTAATTTAGCAAGCAAAAAAAAAAATTAACTGGAAGAGAAATATAAACAAAAAAAACCCTCTGGTGGGTTTTTTTCACATGTCAATAATTCTGTAAGCCTGCAGAGCACTGAGGCAAGAGGACAGAGTGCAAAGCCAGCGGTGAAACAGCTCCCTTGCCACCCCTGCCTCACAACGCCCAGCAGCACCATTGGCACTATCCATTTCACCCAGGAGCAATCAACTCACGGGTTTTGGAATGTCCACATCAGGCCAGAATAATATAAAAATAGATGATGAAGCAAAAAGGAGATAGATTTAGCCCCGGTGTCCTGCAGTAGCTGCCATAATTGCAGAGCCAGCTCATTATAGAAAGGCAGTCCCTCGAGCCTGCCCTGTCCCAGTTAAGCGACAGTAATAGAAAGCAGCTGGATGAGGACATTAGGTCAGCACAATCATTAGCCCCGAAAATTGCATTGCCCATCACTCCTCTGCAGCAGCCAGGCCTTCACACGCCAGCAGCCCAAACACCATGAGCAGCTTAACCCGGGGACTCCATTAAGGGTGACCTGTGGCTCGGAGCTCCCGGGGAACCCACCCCTCGGGAAACTTCCAGAGTCTAATGAATTTTGGCTGTCACCCTGTGCCCTCAGTTCCCCCACCCTGGGGCTGCCCTGGGCAGGGGGCAGAGCTGGCTGGAGAAGTGCCAGTGCCCACAGCAGGGAACACCCATCACCTTTGGCTTCCTCAAGGTCTCATCACCTCTGTCTGGGGAACATGAGCTGGATAATGGCACTGCCATGGCAGGGACACATCCCAGGGCTGTCCAGCTCATGGGCACACAGGATGGTGACACTGCCAGCAACCACTGCCATGGCAGGGACACATCCCAGGGCTGTCCAGCTCATGGGCACACAGGAAGGTGACACTGCCAGCAACCACGGCCACAGCAGGGACAGGTCCCTGGTTTGTCACAGGAGCAGTGAGAAACACCCGAGTCCCACATGGTGTGATGGAGCAGCAGTCTGGGTCAGCTGTCACAGAGTTCACTGACTGTTCTGAGTTGGAAGAGACCCCTGAGGTCACCAGGTGCAGCTCTGAAGTGAGTGCACCGTACAGACACTGACAGGAGNCCCAGGGCTGTCCAGCTCATGGGCACACAGGATGGTGACACTGCCAGCAACCACTGCCATGGCAGGGACACATCCCAGGGCTACAGGAGCTGGGCAGTGAGAGGAGGCAGTGCCAGCAGTGCCACAGGGGGTTCAGTCCCCACCAGCCACCCCTGGGGGACACAAGCCACGGGCAGCAGTGGCCTCTCAGTCCCCCACCTGCTCTGACCGGCGGGGAGCCCACCAGAGATCCCCTCTGAAATAAATCTCTCTAGAGACAAAATATCCCCCTGCAACGAGCAGCTGCACCATCACACGTTCCCAGTTTGCTGGAGCCTGCTTGGAGCCGTGTGTGGGTTTGAGGGATGGGAATGGGAAGCAGCACAAACTGGGGGCCAGATCCTGGAGTGACTGGCTGTGCCGTTCCCAGCTGCCAGGAGCTGGAGAACTAGCCTGGTGCACACACAAATGCCCAAATTCCAGGGGGACGTGCTGCCTCTTCCATCATTTATGCACCTGTGCTCCGAGGCCGTGAGGCACAGAAATGAAGACTAAGCTCTTTGCCAGTGTTCCCATGTATTCTGATTAAAAAGAAGCCTGTGAAGGTTTCCTGAAGTCCAGATTCTCACTCCCACCTCTCCCAGGGATGAGTCTCCCCTGTGGGCCAACTGCATCTGCAGCACTTGGGCAAAGCAAGGCCCCACCTTCGTGGTCCTGATGAGTTTTGGTCACAAAAGCAACAACCCCTCTGTCAATGTCAAAGACTAAATAAGTTTGACTATATGCTGATGTTCTTCAAATTGTTTCTACCAGCAACAGTTCTGGCTGGTTTGTTTTTGGGAAATTAATGATGATACACCAAGGTCGTTGTACCTCTGCTGTAGCGAACAGATGTTAACATATTAGTGCCACCGTCCTGTGCTGCACTAGGGTAGAGCTACTCCTGCGAACCCAGCCACACAGAACAGCCCAGCCTAATAAATTCAGTCTAAAATGCAAACATTTGAAGAAAAGAGCTCCTGCACTTTCAAAAGCCATTACTCTGTATCATCCTCATCAAAACACACCAGTCATTTTATTAAAAAGCAACCCAGAGCTGGCAGAACAATAAGAAACCAAATCTTTTTTCCCCTCTCAGCAGTACAGACCATTTTCAATGCCATTTGTAAGCTGCCTATTTATCCCTGACATTCACAGCTAGAGTCTATCTCCAGATCACGTCGCTCTGTTACACTGAGGTAGAAATAATCAAGCATTTTTCCATCTTTTTGCTGGGAGAATCCAGAGCTGGTTGTGCTTATCCAGAGCTCTGTTAAACTGGTGTGAGATTACTGTGGGAAGGAGTAAGACATCACCCTTCCCAAAGACTCCAGTCAGTAGGGAAGGCAGCAGCTTCATGACTGGAAGGGAGGAGGACTGGGGTAGATGGACATATAAACTGAAATAAACACTTTCTTCTTAATAATCTCATAGCAACAGCACATTTCAAAGTGCACTAAAAAAGGGCTGGGGACAGATCAGCATGATGAGAGCACTGAGATGCTTCACCAGGACACAGCAACACACAGGCCCTTCCCTTCACAGCAAAGTTTCAGATTTTTGGTCAGCATTGCTAAGTTTTAACTACCTAAAGTACTTTCCTTCAATTAACTTCACTCTGTTTGGGGGATATCACTACAAGATGAATTACACAAAAGGCACCAGTGTCCTAGGAGTTAGCTGCAGAGAATATAAGTGCTGCGTGTCAGAAAATGCAGAATTTTGAGTCACATTTTAAAATACGTAACTTCTGACAACAAAACAGTCACTGGGGCTGGGAAACGGAGAGCAATTCTTCCATCATCCTAGCCCCAAACAGGGGACTTAACACCAGCACAGCTTGAAAGTCCATTTAAACTGTGACAGGGTTGTAAAAAGCCTTTAACAGAGGCATTTCCTAAGAGAAAGTCTCATCTGTTTCTAAGCTACAGCTGTCGTTTATTCCATACTGATAGGCATACAAAATAAAAGAGCTGTGCCACTCAGCCTCCAACCCACATGTAAACTGTTTAAAACCCTTTGCTCCTGATTTCTCACCCTCAGGAGGTTTATACCTGTCTCTTGGCTGGGTTTAATAGTGCAAGCCTTCCTTCCTGTGAACTATGGCAGTCGACGGGTTTGAGATTTCCCCCATAAAGGCTCCCTCAGTGCAGTACGAACCGACTCTGCAGCCTCCTCTGCCACTTCTGGCCATTACCCAGAGCTCACTGACACAACAGTTATTAGAATTCTTCACGTTTAGGAATATGAAAAGAGCCTTAATCCTTGGAGTGAAAGATCACTGCAAGAGATGCTTTTATAATTTCCTAAGGCAGTAAGAAAATAGTGCAATGAATTATGTAAAGTTCTTTAAAGACAGACACTACTGAAAGCCTTCAATTAGGAAGCAGAAACTATCAATAAGCAATGCTTATTCTCTTCATGAGAGGATCCTCTGACTTTAAAGGCATGGTTAAAAAGCAGGATAAAGTACAGATAATGTTCTGAACATTTCAGAAGTGAAATCTAAGCAATATAATAAAATGCAGTAAAAGGTGGTGTCCCTCAAAGGTTCTGGAGAAATGGTTTTGTCTTTCGGAGTCTTCTCTGTGTACAAAAGAAATTAAAAAACCAAATCAGCTGTTCTTTAAGTTCTCTGCTCTGCATAGGGAATGATTTAAAAAAAATTAAGAGTGCCATGCAAATGCTTTCCAACTTCAGTGTACCCCTTAAACATTGGTCAGCAGGATCCAATACTAAACGAGGTCTTGCTGAAACCCTTTTTCAAAGCAGGTGAAAGTTGTCCTGCCTGTGAACCCTGAGTCCCGTCTGTTTAGAGCAAGGGAACATTACAGGCCTCCATCAGTCCAAGGTGATAAAACCCCACCAAACAGAGTCTGGAGAGAGAAGTCACATGAATAGAAAACAAATGTAAGATCAGTTTCCCTTAAAGGAGATTTTAGTGGTAAGTTGCCATTTTAAGATAAAAATCACACAAAAGCATCACGGAGGGAGCACAGAATGCACCAAAGTACAGCCAGAGTGGAGCGGGAGAACACGAGTGCTCACTGAAATGGAAAGCACAGTGGAAAACCGCACTGTACGTAACTTGTGGGTACAGGTTGGCTCCATTTTTTCCTCCGGTGTTTAATTCTAAGGGAGGTGACTACTTTAAACAGGGGTCAAGTTATGAGGTGATGTTTCAGGAGCAACCAAAATGTAGCAGAGCAGCCAGGGCTGAGGTCCCAGACCAGCAGAAACAGGTGATAAAACAGTGGTGATGTTTAGTACAAGCCTTGGCATCTCAGGCAATTTCCACTTCAGCTGTTACTAAGAAACAAACCATCCAAGGGTTCTGCTTTCCACTTTTGTTCCTCTGAATAACCATCACCATTATTGCACAGGCTGTGGTTTGGTTCCACTGATGCCAGGCTGTTTGCCACCCTTGCAGTGCCATGGGTGCCCATTTGCCCAGGCACCCCATCCCCAGGGTCAGGCTCAGGTAAAGGAACCCCCGGCTAAAAGGGAGGGGGCACAGAGGACAAAGCAGCTCCTCCTGGCCGGGCAGCTGCTGAAAGACAAACTGGCATGACCTGGGAGAGGTAAATTGTGGCTCAAACACCACTCTGGATCTTGTTCCCGTGGCTGGGGGAAGTTCAGACAACCGAACAAATCCAGAAATCCAAGAAACCAGCGAGCTCCTCTCCAGTCTCAGCTCTGTGGGCAGCATGGAGGGCAGGGGGTTGCACGGAACGAATCCCCTGTGCAAGCCCTGCAGCCTTAAACGCTGTCTGAGATGTCAGATGTGTCTGTGTTCCCACCAGCCTCGCCTTCCAACGCCTTGCCTCCGTACACCAGTTCTCCCATCAGTCCATATGGTTAATTTTTTATTTCCCAATCAAGAATTCATGGAGGTTAGTGTGACATTGCTGCAAACACCCTCCGCAGCCCAGCAACGTAAATTACGGATCTGACTCCCAAAATACCAGCCAGCCTCTCGTTGTTTTGGGAGACTTAAATCACGCCTGCCCCAAGTCACCCGCTCGTAAACAAACGGGCTCCTCCCTGCACCGCACTAAATCCCTCATCTTTCAGGAAAATTCCATGTGTCGTGGCAATGAGATACTTTTGGTAAGTGTCCGAAGACATTTAGCTGTGACAGTGCTGCAAAGATGCACTGAGTGCAACTAGGTTGGGTTTTTTCCCCCTCAGAAAACACATTTCGAAACGCTAACAAATTTTCAGGAGCTCTGGTGAAGCTGAACACAGTTAATGCGCTTCATACCACGTCGCAGTAAGTCACGTATCCTTCTTTTACGTTTCTCCTCATTTCTGTCATTTATTTAAAAATCCTATAATGAGCAGCTACTATTGAGGATCCATTTGCCCTCCCATTTCCCATTTAACCTCAATGATTGCAGCCCCTCTTAGTTCCTTCCTCGCTGAAAAGTACTTTCACCAATGCAACATATTTGCTGCATTTTTTACTAATTAATTTTCTGTGAACTTTTCAGCACGACCCCCCCCCCCATTTCTGCATGAAAAATGAATTCTGTTTTCTCCATTCCCTTAGAAATTTACATTCTGAGCTCATCTGTGCCACATATTCTTTCTGGATAATGAGCAAGTCATCCTCACTTCGCTGTCACTGAGGCAGTGAAATGTTTACAGTGTGAGCTTTGGAGACTCTGGCAGCTTGGATTCTGGGAGTATTTCTTATTCACGACAATAAGCATTGCCCTAAATTTCTCTTGCACGTGAACAGAAAGGGATTGATTTGAAGAACCCTTGAACTTTGTTGACTCATATTAAAGCTGTTTTAAAAAAGGTTAGTTCAGATACCTCATGCTCATGATCTGGTTCATGTGATGTGACAAAGAGTGTTTAGTTGCCTTAACGTCTTGCAGAACTTTATGGGAGACTGGAAATATTGATTAATGGCGAGATAAATATCTTCATTAGGAAGTTTACAAACGAAATACACATTGTAGGACTTTTGAGCAGATTGTCCCACCATTTTTATTCTGGAACATTTTGGGGCTACACTATGGGCAGATAAAAGAAACCTTAGACATGAAACAGGACATTTCCCTAACTCATGGAAAATATTCCTCTTTAATTACCTCTCTGAAGTCATTCTTCAGCAAAGTACATGAGAATACACATGTTTTAAAGATCATGTTAAGATCTCATTTAGGAGCACAGGTCCAATCACAGGCTTGCAATGACACACTTAAGCCTGGTGGTTTTATTGAACCAGGGCCTAGAAAAAAATGATCTCTTATCCTTCCTTAGAAAGCCTCGTATAGTTTGAATAAATCTCTGAAAGGTAACCGAGAGAATCTCACACCAGACTGTCTTTGAAGTCACAAGGTACAATCCATGCAGATACAGTTCGAAGGTCAGCGCTGCCAAGTTTGGAACTTGGGCTATAAAAGATGGCAAAAGGGATGGGTTTGCTCAGGGAGGGCAGTGCCTGCCTTGCCTCCTGCAAACCTCTCCTTCCTAACTAAGCTCAGCTCAATTAACCTGAGCCTACGCAAACCTACGGGGATTGCTGTCTGCAATCAATGACATTTCCAGGTGTAATTATTAACATAGTCTTTAATTAAATGAATCAGATCATTCAGACACATTCTAAAGAAAAGTCAGTTATTGAATGTTAACAATTCAAATACTTCCAGTGCCTTTTGGAGGTCTCACTTAGAAAAATCTGGATTAATTCTCAAAGGTCTTTCCTGTACTGATTATTTCTAAATTAAGTTTTAAAATGTATTTAAACCTATATTTTCAGCATATTACTCTGAAACGACCATGAGATGTAACTGTATTTTCTAAAGTGAGGCTACTTCTGCTGTTTTAGGTGTCCTGGTGCTGTGACTTTTCTGATATTTCAACAGTTCTATTGCTTATCTTATTCCCCCTAGAAATCCACAGAAAGAAAAAGATACTTTTAGTGCCTAAAGTATTGGTAGAATGGGTGTAAAAGCAAACCTAAACCTCCCCAGATGTACGTGAAAATCCCAATCCAATGCAATGCTGTTTTCAGACAAGTTACAACACCAATTAACCTGTGATTCAGTAACATCTAGACAATAAATGAATAACGTAAAATTATTTCTTGCCAACGATACAGCCCCCCAGGCTTTTTACATTTCCATATTACGCTGTCATGAGTGAATCTCTCCCATCTGAACTGACAATTCTGAGCGCACAAACAGTATTCCAGAATCCTCCCTGGAATCCCTGGGTTTGCCACACTTTATAGTGACTGGGAAAGCGCTTCCAGAGAAAAATCATGAGAGGGGCCAGAGAAAGGAGAAGTTCTCCAGTCTGTGCCATCCTCTGGCCTTGTGAGGGTTCAATTCAAGACAACTGCTCAGCAGTAGAGCAAAACAAGCAGGCCTTTGTGTGAGCAACAGGAAACAGTACCTGGTATTTCTTTTTGTAAACCTAATGTGCCTCTACCTGACGTGGAACACAATTTGGAGTAATTACAGCAACAGCCAGGAGATAAATGATTAGAATAGATTTTCATACAATAGCACTACATCTTCAGAAAGGCTGCTGAGGACCCTGACAGAGATAACAAAATCAAAGCGAGCGAGAAACTAGCAGGAGATCCAGTCAAGATGAAAAGGTTACACAAGGCAAGCAATTATCATCTCTAGTCGTAGGTTTTGAGGTCTGTGTTCTCTATTTGCAAAAACAGACGCGAGTATCTTGAATCAAATGCAAAGAAACCAAGGAGCCCATTTTTCCAAGCAGCTAAGTCCAACGATCCAAAGGAAAAAGTCTGTGTTCCAATTCTAAATTGGATTTGGAGTGAGTGACTCAGTCAAACCCCTGCAGCAACATTAGTAGCCTCCTGCACCACATTTCAATTAAATTTCATTTATTATATCCCTGAAATTTAACTTCTTTCCTCTGAGACTCAGATTCCAGACCTGCCATTCCACCAGTGAGGAAAACTCAAGGTTGATGATGTGTAAAAGACAACCACAAGTCACAGATAAAAGAGGTACAGCAAAACACCCGAGATACACTTAAAACAAAAGTTAGGCTTTAACTTATATTAAAATCATGAGAAAAAGTCAAAGGCCACAACAGACACAGCAACTCATATTACAAGAAGTGAAGCATCCTCTGCATTCTGGTGACTAAGAACTTTCTACAGAGAAACCTGGGCTAAAACTTCTAGAAGAAACTGATTCCATTTTAATTCTGTCTGCATTTAGAGCACAATTTAAAAAAAAAAAACAAACAACAAATCCCATCCCTCCCTACCTGGGAGATTTAAGAGATTTATTTCCTAGAAAGTTTTGCACAATTAAATTATTTTTTACTGCTGTGTAGGCCACAGAAAACCAATTGTCAGAGAAACACTTCACATTTTTCTCCACAGTTGTTTTCCTGTGCAAAGAGAATTCAAAATAATTAAAACCTTTCCCTTGATTTCCCCACTGTAAAGGATACTAGGAAGGTCTGACTGGCAGAAAACCTGTATTATTGATTTTTCTGGTATTCTTACTTGTGAAGTGACATATTCTGTTTCTTTTTTCAAGAAGGGGATCACTGATAGCCATTATCCTGTTGTTAGAAAGGGAGGAAGCTGCACCTTCTATATTATTCCCCTGTACTCATACTTCACATGTTACCTGTTAGTGGAAACCCTTTAAGAAGGCTCCTGATAGAGGAAGGAGAAAATCAGAAAGCTTTCATCAGTACCAAAGTACCGATGCCTATCCAACTGCTGCTAACAGACCTCACTCCAGATGCTCGTGGCAAAAAATACTTTAATTTGGAAGACTGAGGTGACATAAAAAGAAACTCTCCTAATGGTGATTACCAGAAAACTTCCCCATTGTAATTATGACTTAAATATCATGGGCGTGGGCCTTGATTGCCTGAACAATTCCATGGATTACATATTAATTTCTCTTGAAAAACAAACCTGCTCTAATCTAAGACCTCGCTTTTTTAACACCATATAAAGCAAAACTGTAGAATGGTCCAAGCCCCACCTTGCCCCATCCCCAAAAGGACTCAGCCACCTCCCCTGCCTGTTCTGTGTCTTTTGCCCTCTTAAGCCCAGCTTATTTCATTCACATAACTAGTCTAGAGAACAATCAGGTAGACCATCCCAGAGCATCATACCTGAACAGGGAGAGGAGACCCAGCTGCTGGGTGAGCTGGAGGCAGAAACTATTTAATAATTAACACCCCCAGGTCACCATCAGCATCAGTCCTGAAGCCACAGAAACCTCATGGCATCATGAACTAGTTCTGTGCTGGAATAACCACACGGGCCTACGTGATGGGAGAAATCAGCTACAGCAACTCAGCAAAGCACCCAAACCAAGCAGTGAAGTCCCACACTTCCCTGAATAAGTCAGAGAACTGAAGAATTAAAGCAAGTGCTCTGTTCTGCCATCAGCCCGGTGTTACCTCCCTGCCTAACGCTGTCAAATTATCTTCTTTTTGTCTGCGGACTTCACACCATTTCCTACACTTGCACTTGCATATCAAGGAGTTGTCACACAGCTCTGATAATTACTGTGCAGAGGTGCTGTGCTATCTCCTGCACACTTTCTCTTTCTCTCCATTAATCTCTCCTGACTCTGCAAGGAGAGCCTGCCCAGAGCTGGATAGCAAAGTGTAAGTGCAGCAGCAGCAAACCTGCAAACAGCCAGAGAGATGGTATAACCCATTTTACACCGGTTTTCAAAACCCAGGATGTGTCCATTTGGCCCCTGGGGTATTTTGCAGTTCAGTGTTGCCTGCATGTCCTCTGAAGCACATCTGCTCTGCTCTCCTGACACAGCCTCCTGGCCTTGTCCTTCCCAGAATTAGCAGTCCAGAGGATTTAACCAGCCTGAAAACCGTGGCTCAGCAATGCCTTCACGGTAGGTGGGAGCAGTGCCTATGGCTCAGACACAAGCTGGAGGTGCTAACAGCTTCAGCGGCCCAATTTTGGGTTTCTTCCATGCTTGTCTAAGATGCCATTTTGGGAAATTCATATATTTTCATGCATTTCCTTTCCATAAACTGGCTAGAAAATAAGGAAATTATATGCTTTAAGAGCTGCTGGTGGCCTGTCACATTGTTTTGGTCAGGGTTGTCTGTTAGTTTGGCTCTGATTTTTCCATCATCTACCTGTAACTTAGTGGTGACCCCAAAAAGAAGTTTTGGGGCATGACCATGGAAAACGAGCAAAACCCTCTTTGTCATACCCTGTGTGTCTTTGGGAACAACACAAAGCTTAGCACATGTGGATTCAGAATTCAAAAAGAGTAAAAAAACAGCACAGCATCAAAATGCAACTCTTCTCTGCAACAGATTAATATAAAGGTCACTTTCAACCAGGAGTGAAAAACATTCCGTTTGGGGGAATCACTGGAGGTGAAGGGGAAAGAAATTAACTATTTGATTTGGGGGCAAATTGGTTAGACAGAAGGTGCTTCAAAATATAATCAAAAATTAATTAGAAAGAGGAACAAGCCAAAGGACAAACATCTGTGACAGAAGGATGTGAAGAGATAAACAAATCCTACGTATGACAGTTAATTTCAGTTAAGACCAGAATCCTGCTGGGCTACATTTGGAGCACTCTGTAAACACCCTGGGAAAAAGAAAACTTACATTGACTTCAGTGTGAATGGTCCGAAGTGAAGACGCTGAAAATAACAGATGTCAACGAAACCACGCAAACTAAGCCTAACAAATAACAGCGAAGGGAAACTGCAGCAATTAACAGAGCAAGAGTTCTTCGCGAGTCAGGAGGTAACAAGGCTGAGAAACAAATACACCTTACTCCTGCACTTGGGTTTCCTAAATACCACACATGAGGGAGGGGAAAGCCCAGCTGACACAACTCTGGAAGGACAAATTACTGCTCTAAACCAGCTGACTTTGGGGCTTACAGGCTTTTCTCACTCATTAACTGGGAAACAAAGGTAGTTTGCCAGAAGTGAGACCACACTACATGGAGCTCCAAGGGCGCTGCAGGAACAGTGAGGAGTGACGTTCACTCCACTCCCTGCCAGGAGTTATGTGCTCATCTTCTGCCCCACGGGATAGAAGGATGTTCCTGCAGCTTCCCAAAGGGAACATGCCCACCATTCCTAAAGAGACTGCAGTGTGGCATCCCCTCAGGAGGCCAGAGGAGTTTGGTGGGCCCTTCACAGGGCTGCGCACCACACAGAGCGCCCAAACCCAGGGAACACCACTTGTGTTTGCCAGCTCCCTTCTCTCCCACCCATCAGGGAAGACTAAGCGGAACAGTCAGTAAATACAAAATTCACTGTGGAGAAAGAGAGACAGGAATTCACAGTCCAAATTCTCCCAATATGCTGATCTTTTGCTTAGCAGAAGATGCTCACCTATGTTAACCACAGCCTGTGGATACAGCGTGAGCAAATACTCAAGGTAAAACAGTGGGATAATTGCGGCTGTTGGCTTAATGTGTTTCCTTCATGCAGGTGATGAAATAATTCTTATTCCGTATTTTGTTCAATGGACATTGCAAAGAAAAGCAGCAGTAAGATGTTGGAATGACACTGCAACCTTTTCAACTGAGTTACTGAAACAAATCAATGTGTTCTCTGATTAATTCTTCAGCTGAGTGCAAGTTTCTGAGCAGTCTCAGATATACAACGATATAACTCTGCCTCACTATAAATTAAGTGTTGTTATTAGCCCTATATGGACAATCAAAGTTAAAATGCTCTTTCTGCAACTATTCGGAAACATTTGTTGAAAACCTGCTGCCAGCATGTTCACCACATACCAGTCAACTCATCTGCTAGACTACTTGGGATAAGCAAACACAAAGCAGGTACAAATGAACTCTAATCAAATTTGTTCAAAACTTCAAGCAAATACTAAAGTTAGAAGATGGGGAGAAATGTGTTTTCCATATTTGGCTAACTGTAATTGCAAGTTCTATTCAGTCAAACCAGGATAATTAAGCAAAAGACTAAAAGGGATCTGGCAGAAGGCTGAGCAAAGTAACTATTGCTAAAGAAAGAGAAAAAACAAGACTCTAGTTCTAACGTAAATACAGTTAATAATGTGACGTTACTATAACACCAAAACTCCAAACAATCTAGAGCAAAGTGTTATTACAAAAACTTAGTCAGCACAACAAATTCATTACTAATACAATTATGGCAACAACTGGAATCAACTGTAATTTCAGGCTAAACTTAATAAGTGAACACCAGCTCTAAGAACATGAATTTGAGCAGATACAAACCAGGATTCTCCATACAGCAGATACCGTGGCCTGGATTTCCAGCAGCGTGCAGCAGCCGAGAGCAGGCAAACTGCTGCATCCCACTCCAAACATTCCCAGGGGCTTCCCACTATGTGCTTTATGTTATATCCCCCCAGCTTTATGTTAGAGTCAGCTGTCATCTCAATCCCATTCCCCTTGCACCAATGCGGGGTTATTTGCTAACACCATCACTGCAGCTGAAACGAATCAGGTGCAGCTGAAACGAATTAGGTGCAGCTGAAACAAATAAAACAGAGACTACAACTAAGCAGGAATGTTGGGTTTGGAGCAGGCAGAGAGAACGTGGAGAAGAAATTGTGTATTTAATAAAGTGGCTACTTTGCCTTGGAACACTTCCAGAATGATAAGCAACCCTGTTTAAGGAACATGGCTCCTGACTGCCAGCTTATGCAAATGATAAAAAGGAGCTGAAGAATTAAGTGTAGAATAGTGAAAATTATTTCCAGAAGAGATGAGCACTCCTTCTTAAGAAGGAAAGTATGAAGAGTAAACAACTTATCCCTATGAACAAATTACCTGCATCTTCCTTCTGGGGCTTATGTATTTGATTTTATTCTGTCTATAAATGATTTGACTTACACTGTATAAAGGTTGTTTAAATGTTTCCAGTACTGAAGTGCCTTTTACTGGCCTGGGACCTGGTCTTTGGCTATCTTGTTTGACTGAAAATATGTTTCAGCTGAACAATCCAGTGGGGCTTTCCAAGGAACTCACAGATGGACAGAAAGGAATTGAGTCATCAGAGGCAGGGGCATCATTCACCCCATTCTCTGAGCACAGGGGTTAACCCAGGCACACCACCCATGGAATGGGGGCTTGGTCAGAATGTTCTCGACAGATGAATAAAATCACTGCTCATTAGCTAAAATCAATTAAAAGCCTCCACAGCAAGTTAACAGCATTAGTGTTGTCTCCATAGGATTTTGAGGTGGGCGCTCCAAGAGCTCCCAGTCAGGGCAGTACACAGCACATTTTTGCTACAGATCACATCCCCCTATTTGGGAGGAAAGGACAGGGTGAGGGTGAACCCTGCAAATACCTTTGCTGTGTAGTAAACATATATCAATAACAGCAGATTCATAAACTAAAAGATACGGAAAAAATCTGCTGGCGCTGCCAAATTTTCAGATTAAATGAATTCTTTCTTTAGGAAATCTGTGGATTTCACTCAATGGTGACTTTCAGAAAACATCCACTGAACTTTTGCAATACATTCTATTTTTTCTTTCAGCCAACAGCTAAAGCTTAAGGGATTTTAAGAGCAGAGTACTAAAATTTAGCCAGACCTTCCTTATTAAAAGGAAAATCTTCAATAATTAGCTCTTCCCCTAACTGCTTTTTGGCTCTCATTACAAACGAAGTGCTATGTTAATATACCTTGTGTTGCAAATGTTTCACAATTCCTGCTAATCAAATTAAACTCAATTCTCAGCAAATAAACCCTCAATGCAGTTAATGGAAAACAAGGAACAGCGCTACTTTGCCTGAGAATGGGTCATTACCACAAGCTCCTAATTACAAGTACCTTAATGCATAATGTAAAGCACAGACTTATATGGGCTCTTAAGAATTAAAGCTGTAGCAGGATCAAAGAATTGATGTGTCCTTGAATTTTTTATATGTACATTTGAATACGGATGAAGAAAAGCAACAAAGAGAGACTGAGCAAAATACAACGGTTCATTCACTTACCCACCCTTCAAAACGTATAATAATAATAATTTATGCAGTTTATGAGACTGCAAAGACTGATTTTGACTCAGGACACATTCTGAAACCAATTTTCATTTGCCTCCTCCTCTACCCTCTTGATAGAGAATGTTTCACACCTACCAGTTAATGAAGGATTATTACTTTCCTCTAGAGTAAGTTGCAAATGCAACCAAGGTTAAAGCAAAGGACGTTCCTTCTGAATTAGGTTATATGATGCCATCAAACAGGAACACAAGTGATTGATGACATATTGCTATTACTGCACCAAGCATTTATCAATACTATGCTATGAATTATTTTCTGGTTTAGTTCTCTTATTGTCACATGATGGTATATTTTATCAAATTTACTTAACTGGGAAAAAAAAATACAGTGAGAAAAGCACTGGAAAGTGCACAAGCCATAATAAATCACGGTAACCAAATTACACAACACAGGCTCTGGTACTGCTTGGCAGGGAGAATTCCGCTGTTTGGAATGAACTTGTAACAGTTGCGTTTTTTCCTCTGAGATTCCAGAAACAATGTGCAAGAAGGAGCATGGCAGTCACTGCAGGCCAGCCCATACTGCAGGGCTCTTCTGCAAGCCCAAGGACTGGAGTCCACCTTAACCAAGTCCTCCAGAGCAACTCAGCTGCAATGCTACTACGTCTAAAAAGAACCAATCTCTGTTTCACCAGACCAAAAAGTGTTCCATTTTTCTGAAAATGTTTTGCATGCATTTCTTTGCCTTGAGAACTCTGGCATAAAGCTTTGAAACTTTCATCAAGATGAACGCTGTGCTCTAACTCACTCTGGTTATAAAGAATTTATATTAAATTGTGTCTGGTGCAATTGTAAACCTTCACAGTGTTACATTTGCAAAATTGCTGAATGCTGTTGTTAGCTTCATGCTGCCTCTTCTCATTCTCGTTATTGCTAACACAACACGTGGGTGCCTTTGCCTATCCCCCTGACACCATGGATTCTGTAAAAGCTAAGCTCTTCTTTCCTCGGCTTTGTAGTTGGCCTCTCCCTGAAGGGCATGAAACACAGATTGGGAATTACGGCTATTTGAAAGAAAATTGCTTCCTATTTGGGTATCTGTGGAATATCCCAACCCTCACACTGGTCTCATCCTGGGCCTCATGAAACCAAAAACATTAGTGTGAGTTTATAAACAGCAGCCAATAAACAGAGGCTCCTTCTGCACCTTCCACACACGACCATCCAATTTTGTTCACCTTTGCAGCTAAGAGGTAGAAGTAAACATTATTACTAGTAATAGAAAGGGTTTGTCCTAGGGAGTACATACAAATATTCAGAATTCAGTCAGAATGAGATGTATTTCCGTGAAGCCACTGCAGAATCCACAGCTGAGACAGACACCAATCCTCCGAAGAAGACAGACAAGGATGGGATAGTTCTCTTGAGGAAACGGTCTGAGAATTAGGAGCTGAATGGACAAAAATGGAACCATGCTTAACAACAGCAGAACAGCCAAATTTGAGCCCTGCCCAGTCAGTTCTGCTTTCTTTTGAGATATT
Organism: Sclerurus mexicanus; assembly: GCA_013396755.1. Lineage (NCBI taxonomy): Eukaryota > Metazoa > Chordata > Aves > Passeriformes > Furnariidae > Sclerurus > Sclerurus mexicanus. The sequence goes on along the minus strand of VWZF01001848.1, from coordinate 381,727 downwards.
CCTTATGCATTTCTGAAGTATTTGACTAAAATGTGTTATTAGGAACAGCATTAAAATCAATCAGTTTCTAACAAGGTGTTAGAAGGGCCCTTTGCACTGGCCATTTCTGCACAGCCAGCACTCACTGCTTCACATTCCTGGGCTGTTTTATTCACAACAAACATACTGAGCGCCTTATCTCACCAAAGTGCATTTCAGAATATTATGCAAATAGCTTGCAGACTACGTGTAAAATGCCCTGTATCCTTTGGCAAAAGAGCTGTAAGATTCACCTTCTTTCCTTACTTAAAGCTGTATTTTGTTTATGAATCATTTTGATAAAAGACGCTGAACTAAAATTCCAACTTACAAAGAAATAAGGACCGTGTGTTTTTCTGAATCAAAACCAAAAGCAAAGCTTAATAGGCATGTCAAGGCAATTTACAGGATCCAAAATTTCTGTGCCAGGGCATTATAAAATGCAGTTTTACTGAAAAATTTTAGGTTCAGCTCTACAGCTTTGTTGGGTATTGGATATATCCATGCCCGAGAAGGGGAACCAAGAAATCATACTCAATAAAAACTTGAATATTTATTTGTGTTTTCTCCAACTGCTGGGTAGCAGAAGTTTGCAGTAAATCAGCAGAAATACAACACTATTATCCCCCTTTACAGGGAAGTAGGTGTGTATAATCCCTGATGCCTGCAGAACCCTTTCAAAAATAGGTTTGTTTTCAGTGTCCCATCAGTCCATAGCCCTAATTTACTTCGGAGTAGCTTCTGACAGTTTCAGCTGCAACATCTCCTATTCCCACTAGCATTAATAAGTAAGATGTGTATGGTTTCAATTACTTCCCTTGAAACAGGCTGAAACCGCTGGAAGATAATTTCAATGAATTATTTATAAGCAAACAAAAAGATTTTCAAGATAACACCTCTCTCTCTTTCCAGACTGTTGTATGAATGACTCTCCAACCCCTGCACCGCATCATTCCTCAGGGGAGCATTCCTGGCCCACCAAGTGTTTGATTTCAATATTGCAGCATTACCTGACAGCCCAGCGATTTCCAGAACTCTGCAGTTCATTCTCAAATACAAGATAATTGAGCCCAGCCTTTTTAACCCTCGTCCTGTTTCTCAGACATCTGAGAAAGAAGGGAAGTGAGAATTACAGGCTGGTTTCCCTAAGTGCCTTTGGAGTGAGCACCAACCCATCCTGGAGTACCTTTGACTGCCATTCATTTTCTAATACAAACAAAGAGAGATAATTCTCAGACACACGTTGTTAAGTCATCGCTAATTACACACAATAAACCAGTGATACAATCTTACTCATATATTAATAGAAGGAGACGTTGCAAACACTGGGCTGAGATGCACTGGCAGTGGGAAGGAGATGTGTTAATTGGTGTGCACCGTATGATAGCACGAGCTCGATTTGCTCCCCTGCTTTGGGGGACAACAGACAATTATAAACAGGGAACTTCGCTTTCAGGTAATTCCAACACAAAGTGAATCAAACTATTAAAGCAACGGTAGAAAGTGCAAGTGGTGTTTTCAGAGGAGAAGCACAAATGTGCACACACAGAGGCTGTATTTGTAGAAATTGCCAGGAAAGACCATTTCTCCCATTTAATCTCATCAGAATAAGAGTGATGCTATTCTCCACCACTATTTCTGAGATATGAAGACACTTTAAATCTAAATAAACAACAGTCAGATCTGTAAACTCATCAGGAAAAGCCTCGGAAGAAAATAATCTCCCTTTTTCGTATCTTAGCACCTTAAACAGACTTGGAGTTCCACATGGACTCTCATATTTGCTGTCACTGTTTTACCATCAAAGGGTCTTGTTGTAAAACACTGGAGACTTCCGAGGCTTAAGCCAATATAAAAATCTCTGCAGTATGAAGTAATTTTATGTTGCTACTCTGGTTATTTCAGAATTGGCTGCAAATAAGAGCCTGAGGATGATTTAATGTGTCCTCGACCCATCACGGCCATGGTTAAACAAAGTAAACACATCAGTCTTTAGCAGTTATTTATAACTGGAAGAAAAGCACAAACCAGCCACAATAAACAGAGCACTGGAAAACATTCTGAAGGGGAGCTAAAAGTATCTGAAAATGTCTTTCTTCACATCTTGCTGTATTCCATTTCGCAGTAAAATAAAATCCCAATGACCATCCACGGGAGGATTTATTAGACCTAAAATCACCGTTCCAAATAAGATCCCAAGACACCACTGCTGAAGTGGAAATTTAGGAATTCAGATGTGATTACACACCAGCAAGTGGCACTTCTACTGCAGTTTTAAATAGAACAACCAGCCTTCAGACCTCACTGAGAAGATTTAGCTTTACTTTAAGATGAAAAAACACAAATCCTGGTAACTTATCCGTGATAATTTGGCCCCTGCAGCAGTAACTGTATCAGTGACCCAACCTTAGAGCACTGATGCCGTTCTCTTTTAAATGTGCTCACAGAGGTGATATTTACCTTGCTGTCTAAACCCTGCATTCCTGCAGCAGCCACTGGTTCCTGACCCCTGCTCTGGGGACTTTCTCTGGAGTCTGGAGTGAGGATTTGCTGTCAATGGGATGTGTAACCCCGGGACACGGAGATCCAGGCAGGTCACCCTCTGCCAGGCATCAATAAGCTGTTTGTTTGCAACGAGGCCAAACCAAGAGACCTGTTTACATAAGTGTAAGGAAGAATTGATTCAGGAGCAGCCATCCCGATGCAGCACTGAGGGGCAGCTTCATAAACTGCACTGGTGTCAAGGTCTTTCATATAGTTTCCTCTGATGTGTGTTTGCGGGGAGAGAAGAGTGGGATAAATGGAAAGGGTGTGTGCATCCCTCCACCATGCTGAAACTGCTGGGGAAAGGATAACTAAGATGATGATGCCACGATAAGCTGCAGGACATAAGTACACTTAAGTGTTCTTGTTAGAATGCAGACCTGGAAATTTCATTGCAGAGCCTCGTGGCTGCTGTACAGCATTCCAGACTTCTGTAGGAGGCACTCGCTGCTTCTTGGTACAGCAGATTCCCCGGGGGCACCCCCGGCCTGATCTTCTGAGAAAGAGTCACCTTTTCATGAATCCTGAGTCCCAGGCCAAACTGACAACTTACTTCCTCTCCTATAATCTCATAGAATTGAAAAATGTACCCAGATAGAGTCATGAATCTTAGTACCTGCCATCTAGGAAACCTAAAAAAATACCCCGAAACCCCCTCCCTAAAATAAAAACACACCACAAAAACCTAATAAATACAATCTTTCGGGTTTCTTCTCTCCTGGGAGGGGTTTTTTGTGCCTGTTTACCATGAGCTGGAAAGAGACAATTTGGCCAATATCACAGGGTTCCATTTTTCACTTGAATACCACTGTTAGCTTTAATTTAGAGATGAGGACAACTTCATTCTTATCTAGGTAGTTTTTGTATTATGCTTTCATAGTGGCTATAGTGGGAATTATTTGCAGAAGCAGTAGACAAAATTGTCTCCTGAGTGGTACTGCTGCATGCTTAGAATTGCATGATGAGCTGAAAAAACCTAATTATTCCCAGGCATGAAAAATAAACTACTGGAAACAGTTTTCCTAAATTCTGTCTGTCGTTCTGTTGTAATTTTCTGGCTGCGAGAGATGTTTGAAAACCAGTACTGCTTGTCCTGTGTTAGCTTTAGGATTGCTGTATTTTACCCGAGGACAGGAGGTCTTATTTTAGTATTAATGAAGCAGATTGCAATATTGGAAATCACTCCTATGGCAGCACAACCTTTATTCGGAGTCTAACTTCCCTGTCCTTTGTTACCTGCACTGGGCAGCCTCAAATCACAGCTAAAAACTTGAACAATTTTCCCCCATAAACATGTTCCTTCCATAGCTTTGGCAGGTCCTCTCTGGTCCCCTTTCTTAATCATAGACCCCTCTGGGGCAGCAGATGCATGTTGTTTTCACCAGTGAGAGATAAGAGATGTCAGCACAGAATTGAGGCTTTGCTATACTTAATCATAATGCTCCTATCACCTAAAAGGCAACAGAGATCTTTTTCAATAAAGCTATCGACTGGGATTCCAACATCAACACTGGATTTCGGCACATAAGCTTAATTGACTTTCCAGAAGAGATGAGCATCTCTTCCATTTAGGCTCTTCTGATAACACCATCCTTAGCAGCTCAGGTTTATGTATGCAATGACTAACTATGGGGGGGGAGGAGCCAGAACTGAGAATATATAAAGATCATTAACTTATTCTGTTCTTTAGAGAGCAGTTTGGAGAAAAACCCCACATTCTTCCTGTAAAATTATTTTCAGTGTAAGAATTCTCTGAAGTACCTGCACACGATACGCTGTTATCTTTGTATTGATTTTCCGCAGTATCACATTGAACTGCGCACGAGGCTTGTGATTTAATTGCCATTGCATTTCATATGAACTCCTAACACGAGTTACGCACCAACCTTTATAACGTCTTCTCTCCCTTTTTTACCTTATAGTTTTATTTGATCCTTCTTCTCCCAGCCCAAATTTATCTGTGCTCCCTTGCTTGTAGTCCAAGGCTTACAAGGTCGTGACACTGACTCCCATATTGAACGAGACACTGAAATCAGGTAACCCAGAGAGCAATTGATCCCTGAGGAGCAGGGGCATATTTCCATCTAGATGAGGAGAATGAGCTCTGTGGCTCACATTAAGGTTAATGGGGGTTATATAGCTGGGTCCAGGTGTATCATAACAAATGCTTGGCCCCTCAGCTAATCCATTCCAATCTTTGAGTACTAACAGGGAAAAAATATGGGCACAAGGGGGGAAATAAAAAGGATTGTGATTTAGAAGCAAAATTCAGAGCCGTTCCATGTTTCTTCACTAACTTTCAAAGTGTTAAAGCAGCACATTTCACCACTTTCCACTTGATCTGCAAAAGTGTTCAAGTTAGCGAGAGTTCTATGAGAACCATTAAAAATCTGTCAGAGAAGTGCTGGTCATGGCAAAACCATTTTTCAGAAGCTGTCAATTTGCCCAAATATCCATCAGCGCTCCCAGGCACAACAAGGGATTCCTCATTTAGAACGTGTCAATTCTTATTATTAATGTCATGATGAAAACACCTGCTAAGTGTCTGTGTCAGGCAAAGTGAGGCTGTCACAGGAAGGAGAGGGTGAATGCAGCTCAGATTAGTGAGCAAGGAAGAGCTGGAGGCTTCTTTTTAATGCTTACCTAAAGACAAACACCCAATTTTATCCTGAGCTGGCACTTGTAAAGACAGGATACGGGCAATGCAGCAAGGTATAACTGATGAAAGATAATGTGAAAATAGTGTCCAGTATTAACTGTTTGTCGAATTACACTTTTGGAAAGATGAGGTTCTCAGTCATTTGTTTTGTTTGCAGGTCAGCCAAGTCCCCAACACGGTGCTCACAAATGTCTAGAAAAGTCTCTCAAGCCCTCTGAACCCTGGCATGTGCCTTGGCTGTGACTGCCAGGCACAGAGCACAGGGAGAGAGAAAAAACGTCTCGTGGGCCTCACTGCATTCTATATTGCTGTATATACAGTGCCAAAAGTCAAATGGTAGCTGCTGCCTTCCTTTAAGAAAATAAACATAAATATTGTACCCAAGGGATTACGTGAGCTCCAAGATGATACCATTTCTGAAAGGTCTTCCTGCGTTTCCAAGGCAGGGTTTGGAAGAGAATTTCAGACTTCTGTTTTGGATTAAGACAAATCATATTCTGTAGGAAAGGTCCTCATTAAGGAAACTGTTCAATATTTCTCTCCTTATTCTTACATCCGTGACACGAGTTAAATATTTTGCAGCAGAAGAAAATAACGTAAACAGCAGCTGGCCAGGGCTGGCACCAAATGAAGATGCTTCACAGAGCACTTGCTGCAGGAACACCTCGGTGGGCACCAGCCAGCTCTGCATTCTGATGCTGATGCCACAAGGCACTTAAATACCTGCTTAACTTTAAGCTCATGGCTTTAAGCACGAGGCATTAACTGTAATGAGCGTTCTTATATTCTTAATCACATCCTTGGATTCATTGCCAGAGCAGGCATGAAGAAATAATGGGCCATATCTTCAGTTTGTGTAAATTGGTGTGACTTAATTGAAATGAATAGAGTTGTGTCAATTTATCCTGGCTGATACCAGATCCCAGGGGTTCCAAACCTCACCGAGTGCAAGTCAGGCCCCGGAGCAGCTGTTCCTGCAGGGCCGTCACGCTCACGCTATCAAACCGCTCTCAGCCTTCCACCAAGCAGGAGTTAATGATCATATATCTCTTTTTTGAGACACCCAGAAGGATAACCCCAGTGTCTTAGCCAGCACACTTGTTCTCTCAGTAAAAGACTCTATTATCAAGGCCGTGGGTGAGTTATTACCGGGAGCACTTTGGCTGTCATATCTCCCTGCAGAGCCTGCAAAGTCCAACTTACTGCTTGGTTGGGTGCCTGAAAAGTTTTTGCATGTGGCATTTCAAATAAAAACCTGGTTAATTTGCTTTTAAGTTGAGTTTATATAGATTATTTAAGTCTCATCTTTTTTCCCCTCTCAGCTCTTTGCTAGTGCAATTTAGCCCACGACTCCTGGCCATCCTGCTTGCACCCTGACCTGTATTTCTGGAAGAAAAGTAGGCTTTCAAAGCTTTACAAACTTAGCTGTTACAAACACCCTTTTGAAGCATCCTTGGGGATCAAAAAATTACAACCAAACCATATTTTGGATGATGCCATAGGACAAAGGTTAGCAAAAATGCCTATGAAGAACAAGAATGGTTATATATAACCAAAACATAATTATAACATTACTAGAAGGAAGTTTTCATCTATCCTGTTCTTACCATATTTTTTCACTCACATGCTCAAATAAACATTCTAAACTAATTCCCCCTGAAGAATTTCACAGTTAAAGAGATTTCTATTCAGGAAGGCACTAAACCAGTGCCCAGATTCATCTCACGCCAACAAAACACACCAGCAGTAAACAGTAAAATACCAGTAAGTACCAGTAAAACACGGCGCTTTGGTAGGATTTCATTGCCTAATCAAAAGTCCTGGTGTGCATCGCCCCAGCTTGGCCATGGAGGGCAACTGGGGTCTCCTACCAAGGCTGTGCCTGTCAGTCCAGTTCTACCCTTTATTCACTCTTGATGGAGCAATTAAATCTCACCCTTATCAATTGTCACAATGAAAACAACCAAGCTCTGTACTATGCACAACTAAATGTTAGAGTAAACTTCAAAATACAAATTGGGAACCATGCAGCTTTTATTGATAATTCATTGCTGGATGGCTTGTACCAAACAATCACATCTGACAGCAGTCCCAAATGTGTTTAAAATATGAGAAAAGCTTTCACTTAAATATTGATTGTACAAGAATATGTACTTTCGTTGGGAATATATAAATTTCCAAAGTTTTTATTTTTTAACTGTGAAATGTCACTACACAAACATTTTCCTTAATGCGCCCAGTTGGGGTTGGGGGAGGAGAAACTTTAAAGCAAAACCTTTCAAATATTCCAGGTCCCTTCAGGAACACTGTTTCCTACGGATTGAGCACGGATCTGCAAAAACCCCCTAGAAATTCCTTTCCTATATAAACCTGCACCAAAAGGACACCCAAATGCTGTTCTGTGCCAATGTCTCGAACAGAAAGGTGGATATTTCTATAGGTGATCACTAGATTTATAATGCTATGGGGTGAGGATGGCCTGAACATTGTTTCACCTGACCACGGGATGATCTGATTCCCTGAGAGCGCAAAGCTGCTCAGAGAAGGGACTGCTTCCAAATCTTTGGGCTGTAACAGCCACTTCCAGCCTAAAGGTTGATCTGACCTCAGCAGGATTGGGGCCCTGCTGGCACTGTCTTTCAAGAGAGTCCTTGCTGTTGTACACAGCAACATATTCTGACTCCTGCTAAGTGATTCTCACAGAAGCCAGAGTAAGGATGTTCCATCAAGGTCTTGTGCTCCAGAGGAGTTGCTGCTGCTTTCCCCAAAGAGCCTTTCTGTGCTCCAATTCCCACATGATCATTATCTCAAGTGTACAGGACACATCTTCCAGAGGGTGATTCAGATGCATTCCTTCCTCCACTTCCCAGCACAGAGAACTTTGATTTATAACGTCAAGTAAAACATCTGAAGTGCAGTGGTGCAGCTCACCCAGGGGAAGATTTTTACTTGACTTTAAAAGGGCTATTACAGATGAAGGTAGCTATACTAGTTGCTGTATCAAGGGGAGAAGCTCAGAATTTTAGGGACAAAATTCCACTTGAAAATCACCCGTGGTACTCTCATGGAAGCAGGCAAGAAGGTGGCGCTCTGTCCAAGGGAAAGGTCACAACAACTGATCACTGCTGGCTGCTTCCAGACAAGTGTGAGAAACCTTCCAAATCTGTCCAGCAATAACATCTTTGGGGTAGTGGGGATAAATTCTTACCATTTCCAATTTTATCAACAATTCACATGCCTTCCTTTAGTCTCTCGTAGATCTAAGAGATAATCACTAAGAAAGAACCATCACAGTGGAACCACCTTAGAGATGTTTAAAAAATAAGCACCAATAATGAGCAAAGCTTTCTTCTCACTTTTCTAGTTTCATGCCAGGTGTGTGAAACTCCAACTCAATAAACACATAAAATAGCACAAAAACCGTATGGACTTAATGCATGACAAAGGTGAACACTGAATTTGTTCATTCAGTCTAATCTCTTCTTATTTCTGTCTTTACCTCCACTCCACCACTCTTTTCTATTAATTCTTTAGGGAAGGGGTAGAACAGGACAAAAAACACGAGGTACTGTTGCTTCCTTATTTTACTGAAAAACTAGAGAATTTTCATTAAAACACACACATTAAAAAAATCTATCTTATTACAGAAAGGGTTTTAGGATAAACAACTTGAAATAAAATGCCTGGGTAGCTCTACAGACTTCCCTCCTTTAAGCTTGGTTCTCTCTATCTGTGTTCAGCACTTAGCACTGCCTCTGTTTCTGCAGCCCATCTAAAATTAGATCAGAAGCTCTCCAGGGTAAGGACTGTGTTATGTTTGCTCCACAGTGCCTACTGCCATTTAGATGCTTGACAAAAATAATAATGAAATGTTGTTATTTTTCTACTGTCATGTCTGAAACTCCAAAATACTAGGGAAGTCCTACCAAAACACGTAGAGAGCAGAGATAAGCCAGCCTGCTTTAATGACTGAACACACCACATGTTTAGCCTGTATTATTCACACGCTGCTTTTGCTGTCTCTTTATTGCTTATAAATCTCTGTACTTTTGGAGCATTGTATCAGTATTATTTTCCCAGTTAGCCCCTGAACCCAATTCCCAAGGGGAAAAAGGGAGAAGGACCCACCCAGCACATGACCCACCACTGCACCCAATGCACATATGGGTTCTATTCTATGAGTCGCTATCCTAACGACAGCTAAGCATATTACTGCCTAGAAAATTAACTCACACACTGTGAATAATCACAGAAAAGAAATTTGTTTTGCTACAAGGTTGTTTTCCAGCTGTTTTAATGCAGACAATTTTTTCCTGAAACGCAAATTGGAAGGAAGAAAATAAAAAAAAAAAAAGGAAAGAAAGAAAGAAAAAGACTTTGAAAATCTGCATAATTTGAAAGTGCTTAATGTAAATTAGATAGATCAGCCTAATTTTATTTCAGTACTTTTTAATTGCATTTATAATTAGTAAAATACATTAATGTGCTACACAGAAGGTCAGGAGTTCTGGTGAAAGAATCTAATTAAAATGCTCTGCTGCATTTCTGTCACACATGCGCTCAGTAACCTTGAGGCCTTTCTGCAGCAGCAGAGGAGGGGTTTGGACTTGGGGTATAAATAACTTTTGTCTTCAACAGAAAAGCCACGGCTGCACTGGTAGCACATGACGTGGAAGCATTCTCATCAGTCCCCCTATCTGCGCTAATTACGACGGTTTGCTCCATTTCATATTGCATTTTTGATGACAGACTGATAAACAAAGGCAGGCTGGTTCCCTTTCTAATGAGCGCTCCTGGATGCCCAGCTGCTGCCCACCTTCCCCTCTCAGCCACCCTGGATCAAACTCTGCAATGTGGAACTGCGAGACAAAGAGCTGAAGTTGGTGCCAGCCAGAACTGGAGTACATGCGGTGTCAGGTATTTTTCCTGACACCTGAACTCACTAGCAGCATGTATTTAAAAAAAGAAAAAAGAAAGACTGAGGAACAGCTTACAGCAATAATCAGCAAGCAATAATTAGTGATGCTAATTTTTCTACTTAGAACTCATATTGTGATTTTATTACATTTAAATTATACATGCTCAGGTGTTCAAATGCTCTCCTTTCATCACCCTCTTAGGTGGTAAAACATCATTAACATCCTTCTAGCACGGGCATGATTGCTCAGTGAGATTAGAGATCTCTGCCTCACCAAGTTCTCCACGGTCCCCTGGGACAGACCCGAGCAAAGCCCGAGGGGAACCAAACAGGAAGGGCACATTTTCCTATTGTACAGTCACTGTTAGCCCAGCTTTTGTCTCCCCACAAGTAACAGAACTCACAAGTTTTGGAATAATCACTGGAATTATAAATTCCTGCGCTGTCAGCTCTGCCTACAACAGAAGAAAAGTTACCTCAGTCTTCAGCAGGAAGGAAAAACATGAGAAAAATGATTGCTCCTGCTCAGGATGAAATGCTGAAGCTTTCAAAGATTTGTTGCTCTGTACCAGCCATAAAGGTTGGTCAGTGTCTGGGATCACTGTTTATTGGCCTCAACATCATAGGAAAGAAAATGAGGGATATAAAGTAGGCTAAAACTTCCATAAAACCAAACAACATTCACTCCTTCCTTTTATAACCTCTCCCAGCAGTTGTAAAGCAGCCATCAGCTCCTGTGGAAATGTCTCTAATAGTTTGGAAATAGAAGGAAAACGATTCGGTTCACTCACTATCTGCTTTTTCCTACTGGGCCTGGAGGGATTGAAGTCCTTTCTGGCATAAAAGGATGGCACACGCTGGCAGGGCTGCAGGGACTGAGCTACTAGGAAACCTGCTGCCTATGGGACACAGTTGGCTCTGCCGACCAGGGAGGTGGGCACGGAACTGGCAGCCCTGAATGCAGAACATGAGAACTGGCAGCAGAGTGCCAAGAGAATTGAGGGTAAGAACTGTGTTTGCAGAGCAGCAAGAGAGGAAATGACAAACCTTCAAAGCTGTGGAGCAGGGAGAAGAGTGACATTGACTCACCAAAGTTTTGCTTTGCCACTCTGACACAACTCAAAATATTATATCAGAGCTGGCAGATAAACACCGGCTTGCTTTGAGATGTCTGTGCTGAAATGCTGGCAGTCCTGTCAACCATATCGCTTCCTCTTGGTGTCCAGCTTCTACCAGGGGACCAGACTCGCTTGAATTCCACAAAGAAATGAAGGGACATTGAAGCCAGATGGCCCAAACCCAAAATAGTTCAGCTTCATGGCTTGCACTTTCAGAGACCGGCCACTCGTGCAGTGGAGGGGAGATCCCAGGAGATCCACAGGAAGGCTGGGAGCAAAGCCTGCTGCCCCAAACCACCAAAGCCACCCGCTCCATGAACCTCAGCCAAGGACACTCTGGCCTTCCCATGGAGAACAGTGGCAGTAGTTGCACACACCATCACTGCCTGCTGCAGTCCCAAATCCGTGCCCCTTCCCGAAATTGTCCCCCGCTCCCAATTCACTGGTGGCCGAAGAGAACCAGCAGCACGAGGAGCCGTGGCTGGAAGGCAGCAGAGGGTTCATGCTCAAAGTAATGGCTCATTTTCCCTAATCCAAATATTTTTGCTTGCTGCCTGCATCAAGAGATAGTTAAGATGCAAATGGGGTTGAAGCTGATGTGCTGGAAATTAAATGTATTTGGACAACAGGAATAGAAAACTCCTCAGAACCGTACGACTTATTTGCAATATCCATTAGATGCAAAATCATCTCAAATGGCAAAGGAATATTTTCTTTAAATGCATGTTCATTTGGCCACGTGCAGCTAAAAACACAAACTGCCCTGAGACCACTATTAATCCTTATTCCTGTCTTTGGACAGCAGATCAATTCTACACCTAAAATTATTTATAAAGTACAATTTATAAATTCAGCATTTCGTGCATTTCTGAGTGACATGAGTGGTCACCTTTTCAAATCCAGGTCATCTTGTATGTCAGCGTTCAGAAATTTTGTACACAGAATTCACTGTTGTTCCCGGCTGCAATTCCAAGACAGAAAAACTAGTTTAAAAATAATTGAGCTTCAATTATATAATCTTCTCTGAAGTGCTGAACAGTACTCTGGGGGGGACTAATCCCCCCTGCACACACTGATTCCTAGGAAAGCTTGCTAAGGTAGCTTCTTGGAAAGTGAAAACTAACCACAAGGAAGTATCCTACCCAGCCATAAGCTCTGTGGAGGTTTGAAAAAGTCACCTAATAAAGAAAAAGGGGGTAATTTTCATTAGATTTAAAAATATCAGCCTAAGGCAGAGACGGATTATCACGAAGGCTTAAATGTGCTAAAGCCCAATGTGCTGAAACATTGCAAGGAGCCATTTTCACGGTAATCTAACCCAGAAAGACTGGGACACTTAGGGAAAAACACAATTAGTGTCTCAACACTCACCACGCTGATCGGTTTCCAAAAACTACATAAATAAATACATAAAATTCCCTCTCACAGCCAGAGTGTACAGAGATTACAGAGCAGAGAAGGAAGCAAAACTCCTGCACTAGGCAAACATAGCCCTTCAAACATTGACTTTGCAGTCCAGAATATACACAGTGAAATTAATATGAAAAATAAAATCTGACACACGTGTAATATTAGTCTTTTTTCCCCTAATCATTCAAACTCAGATTAGAAGCACTACTGTCCCCAAATTTAGATGTCAATTTTTCATTACACACGCAGCCACCAGGTCAATGGTACAGCTAATGAGTGTCTGCTGGTGCAAATGCTTATTGTATCTTAGCCTAATTCTGGTAAAATTTAAATGGTCTATTAATTTTCTTAATAAATTTAGATATGGCTCCTGACTGCAATCTGTCTCTGATTAGCTAACAAAAGTGTATGAAGATCCTGCCAAGCTGATGGTTCAGAATATTTCAAGCAAATCATCATCTACATTAAAAAAATATAAATCTACTCATTTCTCTGTAGTACAGGCTCTAAAAATGGTTCAGCTCCTCAGGTTTAGCCTGCCCAGGCCTTCCAGTCCTGCTTCATCTACACTTGGTTTAAATAAATCAGTTTATCACTGGTGCAAAATCTCAAATGTGCACCAGTCTTTCTGACTGAGACTACAGGTTGTTAATTCATTTGGGCACGCGAATAACTTCAGACTTTTTTTCATCTTTAGACCCAAAAAAGCTTAACATTTGCTCTAAAATGGTGTGTTCTGCCCTGCCCAGCACAGAGCACAAGAGAGGGGATTCACTGCTGCTGACTTCAGTCTTCCACAGTGTTCAGCCTCCCTCCATACTCAAAAAAGAAGAGGAACATTGAGAAGAACAATTCCTCTGACCTGTTTTAGAGGGGTACCTCTAGGAAAATTATATTTATGGCAAAGCTGCTTCTGGGCTGACTATGGGAAAAGGCGGAACCATCAGGTGTAGAAGTATACATGAGAAGTTACCAAACAGATGAATTTTTGTCAAGGTTTATGCAGGATAGGACTGAAGTAACTGGGCCCACGTTAAGGGATTGCAAATCTATGTTGTTATTCAGGGGGTTGGGCTATTTGTAAGTGAAATTAAAAAAAGGGGAGGGGGATAATATCATCATCATCATCATCTCTAATCATCAGAAGGTCTTCTTTTGAGATCACAATATTACCTTCTTTAGTGAACAGAAACACAGAGGGACTGTGTCTACTGAGAAGACAAACCTGAAAAATACCGAAGCAAAGTGCAGACCAAAGAAGAGGAAACATTATTTGAACTAAACAACATGGTACAAAACCATATTAAAAAACATATCAACACACCAAGAAGAAGTTGAGGATTCCTCAGAAGAGGTTTCCAATCACTGAACGACCAAGCCTCTGCCACAGCCTCCCAGTGGAGCTTTGTACCTTTATAAATATACGACCTTTACCTGAGATACAGGGTCACACCCTTATCTTTTCATTGCAGATCAGTTTCTCGAGATGATAAAAACCAAACACAAGGTACCAGAAGCCAGGGAGATAAATCTACTTGTTATACAAGGCAGTGGCATTATCTCTTCGCTCCCAATGTGGCACAAAAGTCCAGTGGTAGCTGTAAAGAGGCTCCTGCAAACTTTTATCTTTGCTTGCAAAGCCCCTGGGGTCCTTTCAACAGGGCCAGAATAGAAATAAAGTACTCCCGTGTTATACTGCAACACTGACAAATCCCATAAGCATCAATACAAATTATTCAAGTGTTATCTGCATTATTCATTGACAAAATTCTGCACTAAGATGGAAATGATGATCTAAGCCCAGATCCAAACAACCCAAGGAAGTGGATGTTTGAAGACAGATAATATTCAGCTTTCCTCAGCACAGCAGTACAAAAGTTCACAGCAAAATAAACGTTTCTCAGCCTTAATTATCTCTGAACTGTTTTTTGCTTCTGTTTCTTGGTTGATTTTATTTTTTTTTTAACATTTTAATTACACTTGGCAACTCTGAGTCTCCTGCTGGTAGCTGTAATCAAAACTGAAAACTGATTAAATGGTGCAATCTATGCCACTGGACAGCACTATTAGACATCCTACAAACAACAATAAACCAACACACCATTTTAACATACAAGCCATATTTCAGCTCTCTCTGCAGTAACGAGTTCAGAACATTCAAAGCAGGGCTTGGTACCTTCCCAATGACGTAGGACACATCGTGCAGCACCTCAGTTACCCCAGCTATCCATCAGCTGTTCCCATTCCATAGGAGCGTCTCTATCCACAGGAAGTCACAATAGCCCTGGAATGTGGCAGGAGCTGTGTTGGTCACAGAGAGCCCCACAGATCACAACATTACAGATTCCTGAGTGCCATCTGCTGGCACCTGCACTGGGAGCTAAACCTAACAGCAAATTTTAAGTTCCCTGTGAAAATTGCTGATCCCTGGATATTCATTCTCCTTCCACTTCATCCCATATGAAGTTTAGATAAATTTCAGTGTGTACTTTTTATTTTTTTTCCATTGTGGTGTATTCACTGGAAAAGAACAGTTGTGACACAATCTGTTCAGACAGACAGCTCAGTGTCAAAATCAGCCAAAATGGTTTAGTCTCAGCTCAAGACTGACACGTGCCAGGCTGGACTGATTTGGTGCCCATGCCCATCCTCTTACAGACACAACTGTTCTCTGCTGGGTGTGTCTCACCCCATGTGTCAGGACAACACCTGCAGCTTGATGTTCTTTGTAAAACACAGATAAGGAGCCTGGGGACTCAAACAGAAGTAAGAATAGTGGAAATGACCAGCCATGTGGCCACTTCTTTAGGCAAAGAACCTTTGCCTTATTCAGAGGGTTGGTGGAGAGGATCTCGGGCATTTGTGAAGGAGCTCAAAGCTGGTGGCAGGTCCTTTGGGACAAACCTTCGGAGCACAAGAGCCCATCCTGGCAGTCAGGAAAAGGACACTGAGCTGGCTGAGCAGGGAAACCCTGACTGATCTCCAACAAAATAGGATGTATGCTGGAGGGGAAAGACAGGCTGCAGGGGAGGAAGATGGATGTGCTCGTTGCTCAAGCATGCAGGGAAGGTGGCAGGAAAGCCAAAACCACGAGCACCTGTCAGGGGCTTACAAAGATAAATCATACCTGACCACATTGACTGCCTGCTGAGCTAAAATGACTAGAAAGTTGGACTAGAAACTTCCCACAGTTCCTTCCAACCTGAGTAATTCTGTGATGCTACAACATTCATTTTTTAGAAAACACACTATAGGGGGAAAAAAAACCCCACAAACCAAACCAGTAAAAAAAAAATCCAAAAAACCCCCAAACCAACCAATCAACACAAAGCATGCCTAAAATACTCATGAAAAAAAAATCCCATACACATAAACCCCCCACATGAAATCACAACTTCAACCAACCCTCAAACACCTCCACTGTTCTCAAACTGGGGGCGTGGGGGGGGAAGAGTTTTCAAAGCCCACAAAAATGAGAAATAGGAATAATTTTCAGACTCGTGATTACTGGAGAAGGCGATGGACGATCTCCTGCCAAGCATTGCTGAGGCTTGTGACAAGTGATTATTCAGCCCATCAGAAGGATGAAAATGTCTCATTTGGTGAAAGCCATTCCTGAGCAGCTGATCCATTTCTTACATCCAAATGGCAGCTCAGCAGATGGGGTAGGGAAAACAGCAGAGCCCCTCAAGAGAGAAATCAGTTGACTTCAAAGATATTCAGTGGTTCCTTCTCCATCTAAACATAACCTGAATGGGCACCTTTCTCACAAACACTGGACTTCTTACAAATGGAATTCAACAAAGCTGGTGGTTTCTTCAAAGTCTTCTTGATCATGAGGAACATTTGGCATCTTTCTCCTCTCTTCTCTGGACAGAGTACATCTATTAATAGGGCAAAAGGTGCCTGACACTTGAATTTCAGGAATTGGACTTTTAGTCAGACTTCTGGATGGCCAAGGGAAACCATGTGCCAGTTCATGAACCGCGCCAGCTAACAACTGTGGAAAATAACTAGTAATTTCCTTGGATGGAAACACAGCAACTTCAAAGGACAGCTGCAAGATACTTCCCAAGAAGTGTTCTTGACTCA
Organism: Sclerurus mexicanus; assembly: GCA_013396755.1. Lineage (NCBI taxonomy): Eukaryota > Metazoa > Chordata > Aves > Passeriformes > Furnariidae > Sclerurus > Sclerurus mexicanus. Next base: position 364,968 of record VWZF01001848.1, on the reverse strand, counting down.
GGGATATGTGAAGTCCTGGGAATTTTAGGCCAAGTTTGTCTGAAATTAATCATCTCCTCACATCACAGTCATGACACTGACACCTGCCCATCTGCTGAGCAAAGTGAAAAGAACCCTCACCCAGAAAGAATTCACCGTGTGTGGATTTTGAGGATGTTCAGAAAACCAAATACACGTTTTCAATGTAACGGATCGACAAAACAAGGAATCAACAGGCAGGAAGAGACCTAAGACCTATCACACAGGTCTGGTTTTGTTCAAAACATGCAGAAATAGAAATCTAATGATACATGTTTCATGTGTTGTAGGATATATTTTGATGAGAAAACTGTTAGTTAGAAAGCCCCGGGGAAAAAACCCCTAAAGTTTTGATAAGAGAAAAGAAAAAATATCAGTCAGAGACCAAGATTAATACAAACCACTAGGGCTGCCTAAGATTTTTCCTTAGAAATATAATTTTCGGATCTGGATTATGGATGGTGCAAATATTTTTTTAAGTGTTTCGGTGGAACATTTAATCTTTGGCTATCGATGCTCAAAAATTACATGCCCTAAACCTGAAGCATTTCAGTTTAACAGTGTTCTAAATTGCGTGAAAATTCCTACTTTAGTTCTGCTCCTTCTCCCTAAAGAAACAACAAGCAACCAGAACCTCTTCACCAGCAAACCAAATCAAAGAGAACACGGGAACATCTGCACAGATTTATCTCTACGCTTCCATTTCTCGAAGACAACAGAACTACTATAAAACGATGACTTTGGGGGCTTCCATCATACTTCTCCTTGCAAGACTGAGGACTGTTAGGGACTGGCACTTAGCACATGGCTTTTGGGGCTGGGAAAAAGTGGGGTTTTCCACAGTAGCTGGAGAGGGGCTGTGTTTTGGCTTTGCGCTGAAAACAGGGCTGGTGACCCCCAGGGATGTTTTTGTCACTGCTGAGCGGAGCTGACCCAGTTTTGTCTTCCCAGGCCAGGGTTACGCACGATGGAGCCCGGCGGTCCTGGGGGGGCTGAACACGCATGGGAAGCGGGCAATGAATTCCTTGCTTTGCTTGTTGGTGTGGCTTTCGCTTTACACATCGAACTGTCTTTAACCAAACCCACAAGCTTTCTCACTTTGACCCTTCGGGTTGTCTCCCCCATCCCACCAGGGACAGGGCGGAGGAGCAGCTGCTGGTGCTCAACTGTCAGCTGGGGTCAAACTACAACACTGCAAAAAAAATGTTTTAACTCAGTATTTTAAACACAAGCAGTTTTATACCCAAATAGCCTTGTAATACAAGCATCTTCTCCATCAAAGCATCTCCAAAGTCTTGTAACCTGGAAATAATTTGGTCCTAGTTGCTCATGATTAGCAGTACTGCCTACATTCTCAGAGACCTTTTAGGGTTGCTTTTGATTGTTTTTCCCCTTTAGTTGGGTATCAGGATACTTACAAGCATAATTAATTCATACTTTGGACTCAGGATTATGAAGTATTATAGGATGGCAGCGCTAAGACAGAATGCTCTAATTCACCAGCTGTCATGTATTTAATTAGAGATTTTGATGAATCTTTCCTACTTAGATGAGCCTTCAGACTTTGTGTTCTATTAAAAAAAAAAAGGGAGAAAGAATGAAAGAAAAAAACTACTTTTGTACAAGGAGTCGAGCACTGATCAGCTCTTTGTTAGCGTGGCAGCCTTGTCCATCACACTCCTGTTAGACCTGGAGTTGAACCACTTGTCAGCTGCCACCAGTGACACTGAGAGAAGCAGGAGAGGGGTGCAGGCTCAAAAACATGAGGCTTCTGTTGTGGAGAGACAAAGAGCAGGGACAGAATTCCTACCAAAAACCAGGCAAATTTCATCTATTTCCACCCACTTTGTATTTTGTGTCATCCAGGTGTTAGAGCAACCAGCTTCTCTCCCTTGAAAAATCTAAACTGACTTTCCTTTAAGATCTAAAAAGTAGTTGGTATTTTATATATTCCATATGCAGTAAGACTATTCAGCATGAATTAAAGCTAGAGATATATTTAAATTGATCTGAAAGTCTGAGGTGATTGTTGTCTACATTATATTAGCAGTAGAGAAAACAAAAAGTTTGAAAGACAGTTATAAAAGCGACATTTATGCCACTGAGAGACATGCTTTAAACCCTTTTTCTATGAAAATGTCTCTTACAATGCTTGTGTATAATGTACAGCTTACACAGTGTTTTCAGTATCACTGTCTATGTTAAATGAAGAACTGGCACTGGAATGCAGTCAGCATTGCATAAATATTGCCATTTTTGCATTTTTTACAAGAAGCTATATGGTATCTATACAATAAATGGTTCAGTTCAAAAAACATCCTGCTGTGATTTTCCCTTCAATCTTATTTCCCTCTCTCAACACTCACATTAACAAGCTGATCCAGTGATCTGCCTTTCCAAGCTTCTCCCATGCTCCTTAAGTTTGGCGAGCCTGCCTTCTCCATGAAAATGTAAGTTCTTGATACCCATTTCAGTCAGGTGGCCTAATGACAAATCACTGATGGAAGGAAAACCTTTAGAGAGGGCAGAAGGACAACAGGGACAGTTTTAAAAGATTGTATTCATTTCAGTTCTCCTCTATTAAATAGCTCTGCCAGTGTGAGGGGATTCTTGATGTACTGCATGTTCTTATGTTAGGCTAGGAATTATTTAGTATTAATTTTTAATTAATTACCCTTATCTGCCTCTGCTCCTATTAAACTCAGCGCATGAATCAATATTTAAAAGGAGAAAACATTCAAACCCGGAGTATTTCCTCATTAAAGAGCCGCGAGGGGAAAGAACAAACCATGAAAGGGAACCAGAATCATTCTTCAGTGCATCCCTCTGCACGCAAAACTGGAACTGGACAGGGCAAGGGAGATGATAAAGCAGCAAACTATTTGCCTGACTGGTTTCTCTCAAATGTCTCAGAGGAAACATGCTGATTTTAGCTGAGAGTCACAGAAAAATGGAACTGTGTCACCGAGTATTACAGATTGGGCCATCTCAAATATTAACACACAAATTCATCTGCTTTATGGAAACTCAAATTGCCCTTTTGTTCCCATGGACTCAGTAGATGATTCAATCAATGGCAAAGTGCAGCCCAAGTAACCCCAGGTCCTGAATTTCCAGCTTCTCTGAGAGAATCAACTGCAGAATTAGGCTTCAGAGAGATTTATTACAGACAGAGAAATGTTACTAAACAATACTCTACAGAGTTTCCAAGAGATATCGGATATTCTTGGACCATTTAATAGTCTGATTATTACTGCTACCCTTTTTCCTGCCGTGCAATGTTCTTTCACAGATCGCTGTATCACATCCTATATTTAACTCCTGTCCTAAAATACTTATTCTCAAAACGTTTTTCCCTTCCCTTTCCCTTCATCACCTGCCCCTCTGCCTGTCCATGGGATGCAAACCAGCAGTGCTGGAACAGGACAGTCTGTTACGCTTTAAAACAAATAATTTGTGTCCACGATGCAGTTGGTAATTTGCATCACAGAAGTGGTAGATGTCTCAAAAATTCTTCTACGAATCTGCCACTGGAAGTGCTCTTTGCAGTATATTTGAGGATAAACCTCAGTGACAACCCTTCGGAAGGAAACTGTGGCTTTCTATTAGTTCTCACATATCAAAGAGTGATGTCAGAGACTATGAATAAATTAATGACCCCTTCCGTGGGATATTTGAAATGCATATTTTGATAGACCTATGCCTATTAACTGAAAAATAATACACCCATTTGCAATCCAATCATTCTTTATGAGAGCTGTGGGCACCTCTCAAAATACAGAAGTTCTGCAGCAGCATTTACAGCATCTCCACAGCACAAAACACACTTAAGCATTTTTGTGAAATGGAGTCATGACCCTGAAAGAAACCGAGGGACAGAACTGCCAATGAAGTATTTTTCTGGTGGCACATTACAGCAAAAAGCAGCCAACACGCCTCTACACGTTCCCTTTCTTTGTAAATAGAAGATATGCAAGAAGATTTACAAACAAGACATGATCCTTGCTAAATCTAGCCAGTTCATTGCATCATTTTCATTTTGTGCTTGAACAAGGATGATACTGCGGAGTAGGAGTCTGCCTCAAAGGCAACTCTTTTGGTGAATAAAAATAAAAGGCAAAAATTGCCTCTTTACAATTCTTTCCAATTTTATTGAAGAACACTTTCGATTGATTAACATTTTGCTCTGAAGTGTAATAAACCACTCCTTATGGAGCAAAACTCTGCTATCCCCAAAATAATAATATGCCATGAGAATGCTTGTCTGCCTCTTGATGTGCTTGTAGAATAACAGAGGATTGGAGGCTCCAGGAAAAAAAAAAAGGAATATTTCTTTGAAGGAATACATGAGATGGGTTCTATATACGATCGCAAAAAGATTTTTAAAACGCACAGTAATGGATTTCATGGTTTGTAAAGTCCTGACTCTGTGAATGATAATTAGTTTATGTATAAATCATATTCAGAAATATTTATGATGAAACTTCCACTCAAAATAAAACAGACAAATGTCTTGAACCTCATGAAATTGCACAGTAAATTATTTCCAAGAACATTCCAATGTCAAGGTAACTCACTTAATTATCCATTATCATAGAAATGTAGACATAATGTTAATTAAAATGAAGGGGCAAAACCATTTCCATTTTTTATGAAGATCCATTGGCCTCCTGCACAGCTATTAGCCTTGCTGTCAGGGTGAGGTGGAGGACAAAATCTACCCTGCTGGGGACACCACTGCAAGTCCTTCCAACAGCTCAGGGCCAGCAATGTCCTAATGAGGGGCAACGAGAAGCTCAGTGCGAGCACTCTGCAAACAAAGGCTTGGATAGAACCTGGTAAGACTCGTTCCCCACCCTCCACAGGCAGAGATTGGTTTTGGCAGTGGATTATCACACGCTGTAGGAAATGTTGCCTTCAGGGCTGGCTGAACAGCGTAGATGAAGGAGAAGGAAAAGCCCACGGACGTTGGAACGCGAATCGTACAGTTCTGCTTCGAGTCAACCACTCGGACTAAAGGAGTTGTAGAAATCAAGTGGCAATTTTGGGGAGCTTCTGCTTTACCTTGGGTCTGCCCATTCACTTACAGTTCCAGAGGAGATGACTTTTACACCTGTCTGATGCTGCTGTTATAAAGCAGCAAGCAACTAGTGCAAATCAGCTGCGGACTCAGAACGCCAGCCCGGCCCTCCCCACGTTACACCAACGTGGCAAAGGGGCTACCAGGACAAACCAAGGCTACTGCTGCCTTTATTCTTTATTCTGCTCACAAGATATACTTATCTAAAGAAGCTGGGGAAATTATTTCACAAAACCTGTATGTTTGGGACACAAATGCTTGTATAATTCTGGATTTCCCTCCCCTTTTTCTGTGCCATTCAAAGCCTTTTAAAAAGCCGGTGGTTTCTCACTAAAACATTTGCTTGAGTGGTTTGAATTATTAGGGTAACAGCACTCAGCCTTGTGCAAAAATATGTACTGAAAAGAAAGAAATTCAGTAATTTTTGTTTTGTTCCACACCATTCTGCCCCTGAATCACTGTATTAGTCCAGAATCAACTTCAAATTGCTTCTGTTATTTTTCTGATTTCCAGTTTTCAAGGTATACATTGTATAATGAAATAAAAGGGAACACTGAGGTGGGTAACAGGTGAAACTCTTGTCAATGCCTACCCTTGTATAATAAAGTAGCTTATTGCAATTCAAAAGTAAAGGTATATATGTTCCATTTTATTTCTTACTCTAAGTGCTAATTTGAAATGTCAGTGAATACCATATTATTTTACAGTAAATACTGCATTATATCCAAAAGTGCTTTAGAGATGTACTGATTTAAAGTCTTTTCATAAAGCACATTTCTACTCTATCACATTTTATTGTCAGACCAGCTAAAACCCTGCTCACCTTCTGCACATTAATACCACTCTTAACATCACTGGGGATTTTCATGAGTAAAGTGTTTCATGAAATTTAAAACATATATTACTTCCTTCAGACCTTTGAATGGTGAATTATAATTGCTTTAATAATTCAGATTGACATAAAAATGAATCTAAGGTAATAACCAGCTTGCATATTACCTACCACATATTGCACTTTAAAAGTAATCAGGGATAGATTAATTAACCAAATCTTTTTTTCTGACAGAAAAAAAAAAAAAAAGCAGCACAGTCACTGACAGCAGAAAGTTGCACTGGAGTATACTAATATTTCCAAATTGTTCGAATAATCCTTTTCCACAGCCCTAATAACCCTGCACTCCAAGAAATTCAGTGTATCGTTCAAAGTTTCTAAATGCCTAAACCTCTTAACTTTGAATACAGAATTACTCTTCACTATTATCTTACACATTTGGGTCGGGTTTTGTTTGTTTTCTTTAATCCACGCAATTATTTCTGCTTACCACGGAATAAGCTTGTGGTTTGTTTCTTTATTTCACACGCAACCCCTCCCGGCCCCAGTTTTGTAGTTAACCAATTGCCCGGATTCAATTTAGAATTCTGCTAAAATAAGGATCATTTTGTGGCACAGCACTAACCACAGTGTTACAAACCCAAGCCTGCACATGAACTAGAGTCTTCCAAGGCTTCGGATGCCACCGTGCTGTTAAATATAACTTTAGTTACTGCCAAAAGTGTTGAAAATTTCAACATGCAAGCGCACGCAGCTTCAGCACGTGAACCGCCTCGGAATGCACGGGAAAACACATCAATAAACCTGGGAATGCTAAGAAGATTCATCTCGACTCTCCTCATACCTGCTCAGGACCTTCTTGATGCTGACAACATGCCTGGCTTTTGTAGGAGGGGGATGTCCTGTCCTCCCTTCTTCCCAATAACTCCACGATGCCCGAGGAGCTCAACCAAACGTCCCAGTGCCTGCTTCCCGATGCACGCTATGACCTGGGTGGCACCTCAAGGGCCCCCTCAGCACCCACCCAACAGTCCAACCTTCCCATCCAGGCAAGCTCCCCGTGCGTCCAGCAAACTCCAGGAACGGGGAAAAACAAGGGTCAGCCCCCACCCCGCATGAGATTGGCGCAGAGTTGCAGCTCCGGTAACCAACTTGGGCACGTGGGAAGGGTTCCCACAGTCCAGGCCTCAGTTGGGAGAGTCTGTCCCCACGGTTATGCCCGCCGTCCATCCCGCAAAGCTGCCACGGGGACACGGCGACAATAGGGAGCCAACTCAAAGCGACACAAATCCACTACTCCTGTCCCAAAGCTCTCGGATTTCCTGCCCTGCTCGGGCTCTCAAGGCAGGCAAACCCCTCTTCGGCTGAAACGTCCAATTTCTGGACAAATTTCTTACCTGCCCCCCAAATATCTTCACAGCTCCTGTACCAGGGCTACCACCGAGGTACAGTGGTTACTATAGTAATGTCATTCTAGGAATAAATAACAACACTGCTTCTGGTTCCTTTCAACAAATAAAACAAAAACCCCAAGCGCGCTCTGGATTAATGGTATTTTTAATTTAGAAGCCCTCCCAGATTATTTATATTCAAAACCTCAAAACCACTTGCTGGGTCTGGTGCAGCGTTCTGTCTCCTCCAAGGGATCGAGGCTACATGGAATGAACGACGCGTTCTGGTTGCACCGGAGCCACAATGTCATTTGGGAGAAGGTCATGACTGGCAGTGCTAAATTAATGTCACACACCTCGAGGGCATCAATAGGGTTTAGGGACTCTGAGCCCACCCAGGGCCCAGGAGCTCGGCCGTTCCTCTTGCTTGTGCAGGTAAGGCTGACAACAAGGTGCCAGAAGCCTCCTTACACCTCTGGTTACAGGGGAAATGATTTTTAGCTGGGAAAGAACATCCTGAGGGGAAGGTCTGCTTGAAATGCAGCTGCATTAGTGATAGCACAGAAACCAGCCACTCATGGACTGATTAAAACCACACAACAATAACTTCAAAAAAATTAAACCCAAACCCATGATTGTCATGAGCTCTTCATAGGATAGTGCCTGCCTGGGGTATCGAAGCCCTCGAATCAGATCACCAGTTTGGAGCTTTGTATTTGACTCAGTGTAAACGCCATGACTTTTGCCAAACTTCCTACACTGATAAAGGAAAATTTAAACAGAACCGGCAGGCTGGGGAAAAAAAAAAATTATACTTTATCACAGTGTTTAGCTGAGGTTTAGTTTAGATGAGGATCTCAAAGCATTAAAAAGCAGAGAGTATATCAGAAACCACAGTAAATTGTGCTAAGGAATCCTCCATGGATGAGTCATCAGTTGTTATGCAACCACAACTCTTCTCAGCATACTAATGGCACCAACAGCACAGGATGGCCCCTGTTACAGCAGCTCTCATGGTTGTGTTTTGTTGCTTGTTATCTGCATTTGTCTAGTCCCTTTTTATCACTCTTAATCCTGTGCCACGAGGGGAGGTTCACCCTCAGGCAAACTCAAGCCTCATAAAAAACACATTGCTTTTTTTTTCCACATGAGAGAATAAAGTGACAGACAGACATCAGCTTCGCTCTGGTCAAAGAGCTACTGCACTTTCTAAATAGCAGCTGTGTCACACAAATATGCAAAGAGCAATTAGGCAGCTTCCTACACAACTTTTCAGGAGACCAGGTAACTGCAGCAAGGTCTGTTTGGGCAGCTTTCTGCAACAAATCCTCTCGGCCCACACGTACAAGGAACAGTGAAAAATCACATTAAGATAATGAAGGAATGTCTCAGACACCCATGTTAAAGTCCCCGAGGATCTTGTGATCACAGGCTGAAAGTGCTCCTAGTCCAAATGTGACCCCCTGGACTCAACTATCCAGCGGGAGTGTCAGAGTCCTTTGGTTACTGAATCGAGTCTCGTGGCACACAACAGTGATGCGAAGGACAGCAGAGAAGCTCAGCAAGGCATGTCAAACAGGTTTTCTACACATTGCTGCTCAACATAGGTCAAAATTGCTCCCCTGAAAGGCTGCAACCCAGTGCAAGGTGACCTGCAAGCTGAAAGCCACAATTGCAAGATGCTCCAGGAAGAAAGCAAGTTGCAAACTTGAACAAAGACAGGCAAACTCATAGGAAAACAGTTCAACGTGAAACGCATCAAATCAGGTCATCACAACCTTCCAAATATTTTGTTTCTTTCTTAAAGACAAAGTTAGCAAAATTCAAATTTTTCGCATAGCATTCCAGTTTGAAAAGAAAACTGATCAAAACATTTGTTGTTTCCTCGGAATGTCTGGTGTGCTGTTAAACGTCAGTTCAGTACATTGAGCAAAACAGCTCTTGAAGGCGTAATATATTGGGGCTTTGCAGTGAAAGCAGAGGCTGACCAAAACCACCACAAAAAATCCAATCTATTTTGGACTCCTGCACAGCTTCAGTCCATTCAAATATCTCCAAAGTCTAGGACTGCAGGTTGATGCTCTTTTACAAGAGGCAAAAGAAAAGTACTGAGTTTTAGAGTATTAAAGCATCTCTCCTTTTCTTTCTTTATTGCAAAACCCACTAATACCAGTATCTTTGCCAGCCTTTACAGTCTCAGTTTGGAACTAAATAAAGATGTGTCCTAAAGCTGAGAGGAACACAAGTGGCCAAATGATGAAAAAAATATGGCATATGTGAAGTGTTAAGCAAATTAAATATCATCATCTTTCATGTCCAATTCCAAAAGTCCCTGTACCCCTGCACAGGGAGAAGGTAAATAAGCAAGTCACCTCCAGGAAAGGTGCAAGGCAGCTTTGATATCTCTGCAGATAAAAGCACCAGGGATCCTCACCACAGCAAAGGCAAATAAACACCACCCAAAACACACACCTCAGAAAAACACTTGGTTTTTTCCTCTTTCATTACAGCCAAATCACCAGTTCCTCCAACTCTGACATGTTTCCAAAGCCTTTTAGACCCAAAAGGACCAGGCTGTTTTCTGCCAAATGGGCTGCTTTTTCATGGAAATGGTCAAAGTCTTGATGCAATAATTATCACTGGAAAAATACCTTTATCATTCAAATTTTTCCTGTTAAGAAGAGCAATAAATTCACAAATAAGAGGCGTGACGAACATTCCTAAGACACGGATTTGTCTGTCTTGAATGAAATGAACAGTTTGTAACTCCAGCAAGGTGATGGCACTAATAAATTATAAAGGCCTCTCCTCATGAGTGGGATTAATCTTACACATCATAAATACTGATTAGATGTCCTATAGGCAATACGGAAATAAAATGATAGGTTCATTGGTTCCAATATTGCGAATTATGTTCAAACTGATGTCAGGTCGTGTGATATAAAAACAGGGGCCATGATGAGAAAACACACGTGTCATGGCTACAACAGGAAGCCAAAGAGGCCACTGACAAACCTGCAGGGGCCCCCACGCCTGCTGCCAAGGAACGATGGCTCATTTCATCAACCACACTCCCAAATTAAAAACGTCACATCCACCAGCCCAGCACCACACCAGGAGTTCAGAAAGAGCACAGGGAAATACTGTCGATAATACAGTGGTAGCACCATTGTGCAAGCTTTATCTTCTGTACAGCAAACCCTGCCTGAACTCACTTGGAATCGTCCTGTAAAAAAGTGCCTGAGCGTGGCTTTAAAGACATCCAAATCTGATTTTAACTTCCCCACCAATAAAGAACTTTCCACAAGTTTTCTTGGAAGATTCACCCAAATGACTAATCACATTTACCACTGGAAAATTTGCACCTTTTTTTTTTCCCCCCGAGCAAACTCCTCCTGTTTTCAATTTCCCACATGAAACTTTTTTTCTGGTAGACTGGAAAACCTCCATTAGCAAAGTTTTGTTCCTGATGCAGTTCCTTCTAATTTGCGAGCCTATAACCTCCTCCTGGTTAACCTCATCAGACTTTGCTCCTGGAATCTCTCAACTCCAATTGAAAGTGAAGGGTAATTTAAGTTGGCTGAAAGTAATTACATCAGCTAGTCAGAACCACAGCACTAACGAGGCACTTTGGATGGAAAGTTCTGTGGCCCCACTAATGACCAGGAGCCCTCCAGGGCTCTTCATTTGGACTCTAAAGAGAGCTTCGAGTAGAGCAGCACCTCCGTGAACTCTGCTGGGACACAGGTACATTACACGCTAACTCTGTGACAAAAATCCTCTTTCCTGGAGTCCAGCTTTGCTTTACTTTTGACTTTGCCAGAAGCACTTGACTGATCTTCCTTTCTCGTTACCTTACGAAGCTTCCAGTTGTGTAACAGGGTGCACAGTGAAAAAAAACAACCCCACAGCCAAAGCACAGCATGACAAATACCAGATTCCCGACACTGAAATATTAAAGTAGTTTTATAGTACCTTTGTTGTTTTGTAGTATGCTTTATCACCATGCTGCAATCTCTGTTTTCAGAACAGCTCATCTCATAAACTAGAGCATGAAATAAAGATGATAAAATCTGCTTGTGTCTGTATTAGTGAATATTTTATTCTTTTCTATCTTTGCTTTTGCTTCACTTTTGCAACTCTCCCACCTTCTTCTCATTGCCTATCAAATCTGTCCACAGATATACAGAAATACAGCTCCTGGTAAATATAAAGCAGGTTTGTTGCTAATTCAAGGTGATTACTTGATGCTACCCAGTAAATCCTGTAATTCCTTCAGTTTTGTTTACATGTTACTGGTGCAGCTCTTGAAAACATGCAAATAAAAGCTACGAACACTCGCACATTTCTTACATACTATCTATAAATAAATGCTATGCCTTGTCTATATATATATATATAAACACCTTTTGGTTATGTCTGCTATTTAATATAAGAACATCTCTAGAATTTCCACCGGATCTCCTGACTGCTCCTGAAAGCCAACAATTCCTTGATAACTCTCCTGATCAACAGCTGTAATTCCCCACGGGATTGCTATTCCCACAAACTCAGTCCCTCTCTGGAGCACACAAAGCCTGGGCTGGATTCCGCAGGATCTTCAAGCACAGAACAGCTCAGAGCAGAAGGAAAGAGCTTCCATGGTGAAGTGACACAGCCCCCAGCACTGGCAGATGCTTCACACAGTTCCAGACACCACCTAAAATGAGAGTGCTTTCCCTTCCTGCACAGCCACGAGGGATGTTTGGATGCTTTTCACGCCCACGTTCCTTTGGAGGGGTTGGAATTTCCAAGCAGGCAGTTTCTCTGCAATCTCTCCCACACTTCTACTCTCTACCAATCCCTCCCGTGTCATAGTGAGTTACCCACACGGAATCCAGAGTGATGCAAGGTAAAGGTTAATGGTAATTTTGACCATTATCAACATATATTGAACTGTCAAAACATATTTTACTTTATGAATTTCTATTAAAAAACCCCAAACTTTAGCAACAGGAAAATCAAGTTGCTATTCACTTGCACATGATATTCAACTCCATGCTGATACTTACTCAGCAGTCTCTTTTTTCCATGCATAAAGAAAGTAATATGAGAGAGGGAGAGAGTCCTGCCTAGTTCTGCAATGATCTTTAAACAATCTTAAACACTCAGGGTTGAGAATTGTCATTTTTAAACTTTTCTAGTTAAATCGTGTACTTCCCCCCACCACGCAGTGCAATATTAAGACATTTGCCAACAAACAAAGCCACGAGGTGTGACCATCTCTGTAACCTCTGCTGGAAACTTCCACTCCCCAAGCCCTTTGGCAGGAGGTGCATCAGGAATGCACAGCCCAGCTCTGACCCTGCCCAAATTCCCTGGGACTGCTGAGGAAAGGCTGGAAGAGTCCACGGAGAGGCAAGGATGGGTGAGTCGCAGTTCCAAGAGGAAAAATACCAACACAGAAAAGCATAAAATCCCAGCAGGGGGAAAGAAAGCCAACAAATCCTGAAGGCCAGTCAGTGCAGGCAGGACGGTCAGGAGCAGTTGGGAATCCTGAGCTGTCAGTGCCATCAGCTTTGACTGACCTTGTGGAAGGGCAGCTTGGCAGCCCCGTCTGCCCGTGCCAGAGCACCGGAGACATCTCTGCTCTCCTCACTGATGCCTGCTGGGACAGCAGAGACCCTCCAGAGGCCTTAGGAAGAACCAGGGTATCGATTCTTACTCAAATAAGCTCATTATATGCCATCTGTTTTGTGTGTCAGCCAGCAAATAATTGCTTTGTGATTTTGTTCCGTATATTGTGTTTTACTTGGACCTTGTTTGAAGTGACTTGAGCAAATGAAACCCAAAAGTGGGGCATGACAGAGTTTGTCTCACCCAAGTTATTGAATTTATTAAAAGCAGATATGTTTATTTCCTTGCCTCCATCTTAAATTTAACAAAAGTTGCTACTTCGAGTTTCACTTTCAGTATAAAATATGCCCTTGTGGAAGCTGTTACAAATGTCAACACTTTAAGGAGCATAAATTTATGGTGGCATTGAATTTTAATGGCACTATAAATGTCTATAGTAATGGTGATATATCTATTGCAATAAATTGCTATGGAGAAATATAAAAATAAATGTAAGATAAAAGATTGTGTATAAAATATGTTTTTACATACTCTTTAATGATTAAAAATCATAGAAAACTAGAGGCTATAAATCACTGGAAACTGCTGTTAGATTTCACATGCTGCTTTACTCATATAACAAACAGATACCATTCTTTGGCCAGAATTGCACCACCTTTAATAAGGACAATCCAGATAATGGGTTTTGTTGACTTGAAAAAACCTATTTGACATTAAGGATCACAGAATTACTGATATTAATGACCTTAGTTACTGAAGCCATGCCTGCTATGAAAGGGAAATTTATGGAATGCCAGCAGCAATACTTCCTGCCCCCTCCCTTCCCTCTCCCAGCTCCCTGTTCTTGCCACAGCTCACCTCATTTTGGTTGAGAACTGCTCATAGGACAAAGGAATGCTCACATTATGGTCAAAGGAAAACCTAAATCCAAGGAATTCACAGACACGCAGAGGAACAGACAGCAGCGCCTCTGTGTAGGTCAAAAGTAGTGCTTGATATAATGAATGATCAGTCTACACTTCTATTAATTCACTGTCTTAAAAACCTTTGTGTCCTTGATTTATTTTATTAAAGCAGGAGCAGCTGAAAATTATGAGATTGTTCCTTGACAGTCACTGAAGTTGACATCAATAAAACCTACCTGTCCAGGAACATCAACAGAAAAGAAAAGGAAAAAAGCAAACCCAGAAGCAAATGGAGCTTGGCCAGGAATGATTACTGGTCAGGCAAACAATTGGAATCCCAGTGAACACTGTGGGCTGGGGCAGTGGGGTAGGTAGGAGGAAGTCACTGTGGGCTTTTTGTCTGTTTTTAAATACATTAAAGTCATTTTAAATGCAAAAAAAAATAAATAATTAGATTTCTCTAAACTGCAGCAGGAAGAATTCACTGAAGCACCTAAGACACGGAAGCTGCCTTGGAATATCGAGCAGTGCTGCTGTAATTCGGGTGAACGGAGATCTGTGTTGACTGGATGACTTCCAGTCCCTGTTTTTCTGCACAAGGAGATCTGAGGCAGAAGGAGCCACAGACATCGGGGTATCAGAGCACTTCCTGCAGGACAAACTGAAAACCTGATCCCTGCCCTTCCCTTCATTATGCTTAAGACATAACTGGGGACTAATGAGATTAAACTGTCCATGACTTGACTATGAGCGACACTTCTGTTTAACATACACAAGCAAGACCTCGGTGCACAATAAATGGAAGTGGTTTGGGTGTTGCCAGCTCAATAAATGGGCACAAAGGAAAACTCTGGCACCTGCCGTGGCACTGTTGGCTGCTGCCAGGGGCAGGGTTACACACATCTTGGCAAAGGGCGTTCCTGCAGTGCAGCAATCACAGCCAGGAGTTTGCAGCAGCAGCAGCAATTTTGGAATAGGGACTGTGTTTAACTCACTGCCATAAAGGCACCTTCTGTGCGAGTGGGTCCTGTAGGAGCATGAATGGAGAAACAGTTGCCAGAAAACAGCACTGGAAAAGTATGTGTGAAAGTGTCTCAAGAGGAGATAAACTCCAGGGACTGGTTGAACCTGCAAGTGCCGACAGATCCAGTGTGGTCTGCCGAGTGTGTCCAAGGCACCTGCACACACCAGCATCACCCTCGGGTTCTACAGCCTGGAGCATGTCCCAGGGGACAGTGGCTGCTCTGGGCACACAGAGACCACAGGTTGTACACTCACTTCACAGGGAAAGGAAACCATGAGGGATTTTCTGACTATCCACTTGCATGGCATCAGCACTGGGTGAGGCTTGTAAACAAGCCTTCTGCATCATGGAGCTTACTGGAATTATTTCTAAGCCACAAATACCTTTTGTTCCTCCAGGACATTTTTTATGGGAATTACACAGATAACTTGGAAGAATTCTTGGAACTGAATGCATGATAGTATCTTAATGTCAGATCTTTAGGATTCAGGTCTCATTTAACTTCAGACTTTAGAAAGTCAGGAAAGCAGAATTTAACCAGTGCAAAGTGCTTTTTAAAGCTGCTTTGGTTGATTCTAATGCTAAAAATAGAAATTATTGCCATGAACTTCTGACAGGGACAGTCTTGTAATGAAGATCACTTCTGACCTCAGACGGGTAAAGGTACCTGTTACAAGTGCATGAATATAATACAGCAGAGATTCAAAGAAAAGTGAAGGAAAGAGCAAGCTTAGACGTCCAATAAAATAACCTCAATCAAAAGCAAAAGAATTGAAAAAAGCCCTTGCAAACAGAGTTCAAATTGCTGTTATTTACAGTCACTTGCATCTGGTCCCACTTGCTTTTTTCAATTTCATTTACCACATCAGTCATAACCTCTCTGCCTCTTGCTTCTTCCCATCCCTTGCACAACAAGCAAGGCAGTCACACCAATTCTTCAAGACTCTTATGCAACTGAGAACTTTGCATTGGTAAACTTTATACATTGCATATTTCCTTGTCTCGCACATTGTAATTAATATTATTATAACTTGATATTAACCTTACACACTTTCCTGGGGGACGGCTTTGTGGAAAACCTGAAAGAAACATCCATCATTTGGCTGCTGCTTCCCTTGCTGCTGCTCATCCCTCAGCACTGGTGTGGCCTCACCAAACATTTCCCACCATTCTGCTTTTTAGTGTCATTTATTTTTTTCATTAAAAGGATACAAATTTATTAATATCTTAAATTTCATTTTATCAGTATTCGATACAGACCTTCTTATTACAGGCAGAGAAAAACAGATTATCCTGGCATATGGAATGTTTTATTAACACACCCTGGACGGCATATATCAACTTGCACTGCTAAAAAGGCATCATTTCCATGCTGAGAGATTAACTTCTCTCCCAAAGTTATCACATGAATATTTCAATTCTTCCTTCATGCATAAGAGTTCTGAACCAAGACTGTGAGATCTTTGGAAAAACTCTCCCTGTGCTTGAAGAAAACTCATGCAACTATAAAATGATATTACAGCACGATCCTGCCCTTGCTATTCCTTCTACAAGATGCAGATGAATGAGGGGACAAGGTGATAACATGGGATTATTTTCTTATTTCAGTAACCTAATTAATTTCATTTTGTTCACACTTTCAGTGGATTTTGTTTTCTCGGAGATATTAATATTTCTGCACATATGCACTCACACAAAAGATTAGAAGCTTCTAGTTAAGCAAGATGAAACAGGCCAAGAGAGAGAGATGGAAATGGTCTCTGACAGAGGAATGAATGAGGTCTGAGCCACAATCCTTATTTTAATACAACATGAGAACTACATTTCTTTAAAACACATGTTTATCAAGAAAACTCTCACCAGATACAGCCACTTGGGAGTGATGACAAGGTCTGTCATTCCACTATAATAATAATAATCATTAAAAAACCCAAACCACACCAAGAAAAGAGACACACGGAGAAGTGAAAAAACCAAATCTGCTCAAAGTACTATTAAGTTTTGCCATAAATAACAACAGATGGGAACGGTGGCTTTACCCAAGGCAAATGAGCTCCCAGACAAAGGAATGTCAGCGCCACTGGCAGATGAGTAAACGGGGGCTTTTCCCTGCAATTCCAAGGCAATAAATTGCTGCCATCTCCGTTCCTGTGTGGCACAAAGCAGCACTCAGTGCCGACAGGACAGTCATTACAGTGATGTATCTGAACCACCTGCTGCCACGAGCTGAGCTGATGCATCTTACCCTGAGCCGAGCGATGTGATGAAGTTTCTGCTTAGCCCCACACAGCCCCCTCAGCTCACTCCTTGAGCTGGCGTGGAGGAGACTCCCAAGGGCAAAGGGAGGAAAACCTGTGCCTAAATAAAAGCAGTTTAATAAGAGAAGAAAAGTGGCCCGTGCAAAGTAAGAGAAGTTCATTCTGCTCCCCAGTGGCTGGCAGATGTTCAAGCCATTACCAGCTCACAAACATGGAGGGAACACAGACCCCCGCAATCCAAACACTGCCCCAGCACTGCTCCGTGACAGCAAAGGATTTAAAATAATAAAAATAAAAACCTGTGTCTAAAACAGGATGTTACAAACCAGACTCGCCACGATACTCTTGTAGTGACTGCAATGAAGTGCTCACCAGCAAAGTTACTACAAGGAGTAAATAAGGGACCCATCACACATTTGCACGGAGAGAAGAGCAGAAATTGAGTTTGGTTCAGATTTTTTAGCTGATTCCCAGTTTCTGTCTCAGCTTGGAGACACGCAATCCTCATGTGCCCACACCTGGCAGGTTCTCCCTCCCGTGTGACGCTGAGCTGACCTGTGCTACACAAAGCAAAGGCTCAGGGCTCCAAGCTGCCCACTTCCTATAGAAAAGGGAACCAGTAGGCTTGCAAAAGCAATTCTTCTATGTTGTTAATCCTACAAAAACCTTGGCAGGAATCCCTGGGGAACAAAGAATCTTAGTCTGTATGAACAGGCAAATGTCAATTTAGCTGGGCCAATTTCCTGAAACGACTGCTTGTACAAACTAAAGAAAGGGCATTTTTACAGCATTAAAGTTAAAGAAAACTCTCCTCAGTTTTCAGCAAGTCAAATTGACTGTTCAACTTCCAGAAAACTCTGGGACTGACACAGATAGGCATTTGAGTTTTGTCTAGATCCCTCCATTCCACATGACTATTTTTCAATCGCCTCGGGCTTGAGCATTTATTTTGTCCAAAGAGCGCGAGCACAAACCAGCTCGGAGCTGTAACATCCTGTGGCCGGACACACCAATACAGCCTCGCAGGGAGAGGAACCAGGACGTGCCTGTGCAGATGAGGCAGAATCCCCCCGGAAGATCCAGGTTTTCCACGTGGGAAACATTCCCAGGTAGAGCACCAAGCGAAACTATGTTCTCCGTGTTGCTGTGACGAGTAAAAGGAAATGTCTTTCTCCTCAGACTGTGACTCCACACGAAGTGCCCCATTTGATGGCGGTCGCTGTGATTTCTCCGGTGCTCACACAGCTCGAGAGTTCTTCGGATACGTGCCCTAAGTCTGCATTTATAGAACACCAGCTGGTGCTTCACACTGAGCAAGTTCTGCTGTTACCAACATACTACAAGGCCTTGTTTCCCTAAATATAGGAGGGTTAAAATTATCCACAGTATTATCCATCTATGCCACTGAACTAAATAGTGCTTCCACTGATTTGTGATTTTTGTTATTGTTTTCTTGAAATGTACTCGCGGTACAAAATTGTGCCGTTTGAAGAGAGGGTGTGATGACAGCTATACATAGACACTGTGGGACTGCTGCTTTCAGCACTGGCTGAAATATCAATTCCTAAGCAGCAGAAATAGAAATTCCTAAGTGGCACTTGGAGAATCAAAATTTTTGGAGGGCACATGACCAAAGCACGTGGCCACAGTGATGCCGTTTGCAGTTTTGTCACAAACTAGAATGCTCTCTTGGTCAGAAGTCAGACACATCAAAAAGTCAAAACAAAAAATTTACAGCACTCAAGGCACACAAAGATCAATGAAGCATCTGGAGCGCAGAGCTCTAAATTCTGTACATTTTGTCAGAAAATAAGAAAAAACCCTAACTATGTACAACATTATTTCCTAAATTCCTAATAATACCACTCAGGGAATGAAGGGATATAGACAAAACTAATAAATGCTCCTGTGTGTCAGTCCCAGAGTTTTCTGGAACTGCTGCAGGCTGGAGAAGAAAACTAACCATGCTGTGCTGCTATGGTCATGCTATATCCATCAGCCTGGTGACAGGGGATTTAGGTGTACCAAATCCAGCCACAGAAGAAATGCATGAATAGAGAAACTCAGAGGAACATCTGACAAGTTGCAAGAGGTAAGACTAAACTAAAAATAGCCTAGAAGAAAATGAACAAGTGGTTCACTGTTAAGAGGGAATACCAATACTACCATCCCTCCAAGTTCCTGACGGGTTCCAAAAGTATCTGAAAACCGACAAGCCACGTGTAATTCCATAAGGAGCTACAGGAATGGATGTATGAATTATCAGAGGAAAAACCAGGAAATATTCCTGTTGAGATAATTTACCAAATGGAAAGTCTTGAGAGAAGGGTTGCAGCTGTCAAAATGCAACCTAGGGGCTGTGAAAAGGGACAGAGGACAATGAAATCACACCTCAGCCTTAAGGAGCAGAGTCACAGCCACAGCACAGGACATGACTTTCACTTACAGCAAGGCCCTTTTCAACTTATGACAGGATTAAAGGTCCTTGGAGTAAAAGATTCCAGCTCAGGCAGCTCAAGGTTTTGGGTTGGATCCTCTTGGGGATCCATGCCACTAATAGACTTGTCAGCCCATCTGTATGGACATGAAATCTGGGTTAGTTCATTACAAAACATCAGATAATCTTTTCTTCCTTTACTAACACAAAACTTTTCAAAAAGTACTTTGTGCTTGAAAGCAGCTGAGCTCAAATGGTTTCCAACAGACAGGTTTCCCATGTTGCTTTTGTTCTTTTCTCCTTCGACTAATGATCGAAACTCGAGAGCTGGCTAACAATACACCTATGAGGAATGTCAGCGCTTAATAACACACGGCTATTATCACAGTGTGCAAAACCTCCAGGATTATCTGTGATGGCAAGTCCATGAATTTAGGCTGATTGGTGATTTAATCACAGCTAAGAAATGCTTCTTGAAATTGCTCACAGATGATTATTATTCCAATTTCATTCTTTAAAAGTGTTTTTGGTGAATTCAGTGTGAGGTACCAAAAGTACTTTACTTTTAGCTTTTTTCCGACATTGATTTAAGAAGGTCGATTTCTGTACTCTCTTTAGGCTAGTAAAGGATTTTTCAGCTCTCCAATAAGATCCAGCTACACTGTAAACAGCATTCAAATGTTATCTGGCATCCTACAGATGGGACTAACATCCAGCACGTGTTAACATCAGGATAACCCCCTTTCCTGCAAGAAACCTTTCCTGTAAGAACAGCCTGAGAAGGAGAGACACGTAAGGGATGCACCCCTTCAGTGTGTGGAGGCACAGCAAGGTGACAGTGTCACACTCTGTGACCTGCTGCCTCCAACAATGCCCATTATTTGCACCCTACACGTTAGCCCATGTGCATTTGCTTGAGACAAGACACCGGTGTTTTGGGGAAGGGAGAAAAGGGGAATGTTAAGACATTCACCTGTGGCCCCATGTGGTGCCTGGGTCTGAAGGTATAGAAATGTATTTTGCATGAAAAAGCTCATTTCACCTGTATTTTGAAAAGGTCAGAAGCCACACTTCTCGGTGTGAAAATTAATTAATTACACCTCCATGACTTCTAATCAGCAATCAGCTTTAACAATACCACATCTGTCCCTCCACCCCCTCGATATCCATCAGAAATACCTGTAAGGTTTTGTGCCTCATTATTTGGGTTTTCATCTTGAAAAAACACAAAGAATAAAAAGCGAATAACTTAGGACAATTCTCACTTCAGACTAATGGAAATCATGATCATTTGATATATAACTAAAGGCAGGGCAATGATTTCAATGACGGATCTCTCAGTGCTGCTGTGTGGGGCTGTTCAGTGCTAAGACATTTTATAAAGCACACCTTCAATGCAGAAAATATAAATAAAAATATACTTCAATTCATGAAAAAAAGGACTAAGTGTCCAGGCTTAAACACCTCTTACCTAGTCAGCACTTAGTTGCAATACAATTTAGATTGATGTTGACAGTGGTTTAATCACAGACCTAAGTGTTTATCTGAAAACGAGCAAGATTGCAAGACATTCCTTGTATGTTGAACTGCCATGGAGCCCCCTCCAGCCTGCAATAATTCATTTTAAAGTGTGGGTATTTACGGTCTCTGTTTTCCTTCCCTACAGAAGTGGTTGGTATTCCACACTAAGCTGTACGTGACCCCTAACAGCTCCAAAGGCCATCTACAGATGGTGCCCCTTGACTTGCTCACACAGGACAGCTCCAGGTCGGCTTGCATAAACTACTGGCACGTTCAGATGCTGCCTACTGGGACTCCAGTTTGGTTTGTGCCAGTCTATTTAATGATTCAAACGGTGCAAAGTTCTATATTTTAATACCAAGACACTGATTTCCAGGTGTGTCTTCAGAGTCGGTGCTGTTCTTGTATTTGCTGAGTGCTGCTGCGAACTGATCGACCCAAATTTGAACTTCACTGAGGTTCAGACACATTTTCTCTTTTTTAAACTTGCAAGAATGTTTTTAAAATTTACTAGGTTAAAAAAAAAAAAGTAACTTTTCAATTTTTACTGGGGAAAAAAAAAAGGACTAGATATTTTGTATGTCTTTTTCATTTCTGGTTACTCTTTAGATAACACAGACCATGAGAAGACTAAAACAACAATCATCATCTCGTCCAGCAATCAGAACTGGTTTTGATTCATTGCACATTTACCTCTGTCATTGATTTTCTACTCCCTGGTGAGCAAACATCTGACAACTCCTCAATTTAAGCAACAAATAGAACAATGAAGATTTCCATTTCAGAAAGCAAGAGACTGCTCTGATTTTTCAGAAAATAATCTTCCTTTTTCAGAGAAAGCAAAACTCATATTCACACTTCTAAATGCTATCTGTGCCTTCAAGTGCAAACCCTGCTGCCAGCTGAGCCTTTGGAAAAGCCCCCTTAAATACTACCCAGACAAAGCAGTGCTCACCAGCAAGTTCAGGTAGACCCTAAAATAACTCAAGGGTTTGAGTGGCTCCAAGAGGTGCCAAGGGAACCAAACGACCCAGCAGAGATATTGATCAGTGCTGTGCTGACTCCTGCTACTCCACTTCCTTTTCAGAGAGGGATTTCAGGGTGTTATAAAATCCAAAATGCAAAAGGAACGTGGGGTTAGCACGCAGCAAAGCAGAGAGCAAAGTGAAATGAAAAAGGGGGAAAAAAAAAAAAGAAGTGGGGATTTAAGATTCTGAAACCAAGGAATCATTCTGCAAATGTCCTCTTCTTGATAAGAACATGATCAATGCCATGGGCAAGATCATATCCCTGTCTCCTGTGTTACCAGGAAACAAAGCATTAAGGAGCAGTTGATTTCCAATACCACACTTCCCTCCATTCTGTGATTTCCTTTCCACACTTTTGAAAGATAATACCCAGGATGAGGCTAAAGGGGAGATGCGGCCCAACAGCCACTAGAAACCTGGGGAGAAAGGAAAGTGTCTGCACGAAAACAACATGAGACAAGCAATAGAAAACAGAAATACGAAAAATTTGTTTCGTTCCAAGTAACAGAATTTCATTCAGGAGTGAGGTACTTAATGCATCCCCAAGTGCCACTGGGATCATT
Organism: Sclerurus mexicanus; assembly: GCA_013396755.1. NCBI lineage: Eukaryota > Metazoa > Chordata > Aves > Passeriformes > Furnariidae > Sclerurus > Sclerurus mexicanus. Next base: position 342,295 of record VWZF01001848.1, on the reverse strand, counting down.
GCCATGCAGACTGATTTCTAATAATTAAAATCACTGCTGGGTACCTGATTATTGTATTTGTTTGCATGTGTATAAAACTAAACTTTTATTTATTTATTTCTTTTTTTGGTCAGGGCTACAGCTTTTCACTGAAATAATTATACTACACTGCTACTTCACAGACTTCCCCTCCAGGTATAAGCTGGAGAGATAATGTTATTACTTGGGAATAACACTTAGAAGAACTGTACTCTCAGGAGGGAAGAGCTGCTTCACTGTGATGAAATAGATAAATTGGCACTTCTCCGGGTGCAATCAAGAGATATGATACGAAGTCTGCATCTATTACCATGGCATCAAAATGCTGTGATATCACCATTGTAGCAGCCCTCTGATGTAACTCTATCTCTAGATTACAGAGAGAAAGCCAAAATCAAAACTCAAAAGGCAAATACTGCAGCAGGATTTAAGAAGCTGGAATAGGACTTAAGTGGAATTTACATACTTGGATCTCAGGATGCAAAATTAAAAGCTCTACTTACAGGAGATAAAAAACCAAAAACCAAACATTCTTACAAATAAAAAACCCCCCAATAACTAATCAATAATGGAAAATCCCTGTTACTATCTGAATGTTTGCTGTAAGGCTCTCTGGGCCTGCAGAACAGTTGTGCAATGAATTTGGATTTTTCCCTTGGTGCTGAAAAGACTGTGCTCAATCCCAGACCTACCTGTTGTGACCCCAAAATAGGTTTCCTATGTGTGTTGCTGCTTTCTCCAAGACAAGTGTTTAGAGAGATTTTCTGGCTTGCCATGACCCAATCCCAGCAACTGTGATCCCATAATCAGGCAGCAAGAGCTTTTAGTCCTGCACCACTGAGCCCAAGGAATATCATTCAATAAACCCCTCCAGGAAATCAGTACCTGGTGCTGAAACAAAGTCTCCCATTCAGAGGGGAATTCAGTCTCCACCTGCTTTCAGTCATTTTGGTTAGCACTCCCTTAGTCCAAGAGCACACCTTGACTTCTCCCAAGGGCAAAACCTTGATAAAGGAAAACCACAACTCCCGCCCTCTGTCTGCAGGCTGGAACACTCCTGTTTTGGGACGTGTTTGCTTTCAGAGACATCGGATACAGCCGGGGCCAAGAGCTCAGCAGCTGAACCCCTGTGGGGTGGTGGCCTCATGTGGAGTGCCCAGTGAGCCACTCGGTGTTCCAGCACTGGCCCTGGTGGTTTCCAGCACCTCAGAGCCGTGGCACGTGAGCTCTGCTACCAAGGGCAGCACAGGACGGAACAGAACCATCACGGTGGAAATTATGGCCCAGGTAAGGACGTTACACATGAAACACTGGAGGCCATCAAGACCTTCAGCATGACTTGACTTCCTACCAGAACCTAAGTGCCAAAGCGCAGACAGGTCCTTTCTTCTGTCACCCTGGAAGGTGGAAGAAGACATGCTGAAGCTTGAGAATTTTTCTTGGTTTTAAAGTTTGGGTTGTTGTTTTAGCTTTATGAATTTATGTATTTGCTCATTTATTCTTATTTCTCTTACCGTGACTTCCAGGCTCCAGCAGCTAATAAATATTAGATTAGTTGTGTAAATAACAAATTAACAATAGAATTGTTAATTATAGTAAATTACAGTCAAATGCATATGTTTATTTTTGAATGTCTACTCTATCTAAAATCTAGAGTTTTAGTAAAGTTATTAACTGCACCTGTGTTCTCAAAATGCTCCACTGAGGGGGCTTCTCAATTTTGCTTTTTGAATTGTCCAGATCAAAACAATAGCCTGTCATCCAGTAACAGCCACAATTCCCTTTCCTTACCTGCAAATCCATATGAGTGCACTAGTTTATTTCCCATGAGTTTTCTCCCTTTCACCCTTCTGATTGTCCCCCGATCCCACCAGTGGGGAGGGAGGGAGTGGCTGTGGAGGGCTGAGTTGCTGGCTGGGGTTCGACCATGACAAGTGGCAAAACGCATTTCAGCGTTCACGGTGACAGCTCTTGCTCCAAAGGCTCTTTCTGTATTCAAGCCACGTCCCATTTGAAAAGAGAAGAGGGACACGAGGTGTGCTGCCCATCTCCAGGGGAGGATGCACAGTCACCTTCCGAGGAGAGCCGTGTGCCTCCCGATGCTCAGATATTAATCCGAGGTGGGCAGGATGGCTGGGATTACAATAAACTGCCAGGCCCCATCTCTCTGATGTGAGTGATGACTTCCCTGCCTTGGAATCCACTGGCTGGTACTTTACAAGAAGTCTCTCTTTTAGGCTCCAGCTGCATAAAAGACCTTCACTGCAGCGACTAATTTTTGTTGCTCCAGCTTAGCCTCTTGGAGGATTTAAGTCTACATGACCTTGCCCAGGTCACATAATACCTTGCTGCATAGCAAGAAGTAAAGGCTGACACCATAGTAACCCAAATCTGAGCCTGAAACCATGGTAACAGGATCATCTTGCTGCAGGCACGCTACCGGAGGTACCCAGCACAATTTCAGAATATTCAAATTGAAATAAACTCCTTTAGAGCAAATCAATTTTCTGACATTGATTCCTTCAAATTATTCCAGTGTAGCATTTCAAGATGGACCGTAGCTCCTGTTAAAACCTTTAAAGGAACACTCTTCAAAATGCTCGGTGATTTATCTGGATGCATCAAAGAAGAATGAGTAGTTAGAAAATTCTCTGCTAAAATTCCCCTGGAACAGTGGTACAGAGAGACAGAAGGGTTTCCATCTGTTCACCTGTGGATATTCTTAAAAGCCTTTCCTGTGACTTTCTCCTTTAATATAGCAAAATGCTACAGAAAGTACCACCCGGTTGTGCAGTCTAACCAAAATGGAGCAAAAATAGGGACAAAAAGTCTTTTTGCACTGACCAGCTCCTTTCATTTTCATCAATCTTCAGGTTATTTGTAGCCCTAATAAGTGTAAGATTGCTGCTTTCAGTTTCATTATTCTTAACGTTATTTGTAGAAATAACAAGCCCGAGATTTCCTGACAGAAATGTGATTTCCATGTGATGTTTTCCCTTTAAACAACCAGCAATGCAATTAAGAAGAGAGAAAATGTAGCCCTACTCGTGGAGCTTTTCTGCAGGCTATAACCAAATTTATGACCCTCACGCCTACACTTTATGTAGCAGGAATTAAACGAGGTGGGGATCATGGTGCGTGGTGTCTCAGAATCCCACCAGCACCATATGGAGGATCCCAAATGGAAAGGTGCAGTGAGATGTGGGCACACCAGAGACGGGACAGAGAGAACAACACTGCTCAGAAGTGAGGTGATACCATTTCTTCAAGGGCAGAGATCATTGATAAGAATTTAAGCAGCTGATTAATTACAAAGAAAGCAGCTGTTTAACACAGCAGTGTTTCCTACATAGAATACAATGAGAATTCCCAGTAACTTAATGCCAGTTTGTTTCATAAGGAGATTTACTGCCTGACTCCACTGAATTATTATAGAACAGGCTGCCAGCAGGGGCTTGTCCTAAGTTTTTAAGGAAGAGAGTTTCTTTCAGAGAACAATTTTTAAAAAAACTCCTAATTTAACTGTTGATATTTTATTACCCACATAAATGTCAAATCCTTTTGCTAACATTACTATTTTATTGGCATTAGTCTACTGGCATGCTGTAACACATGTTAATTATGCATTGCATAGTATTCCTCTTAATTAATTACAGCCCTTCTTCTTGATGAATGTCCTTGGCTTCTTATAGTGTTAGAAAGGGTAAACAGGAGCACACCACTTAACTTTATACCATTAATTTAAAAAGGATTTTTCCATTCTCTCTCTTGGTTTCTTTTTTTTTTTTATGCTAAATAGCTCTAATGCACACAGCCTATATGCAGACTCTAAATTAAATGCACAGAATATTCATCTGCAAAAAACCAATTTGTGTGGAGGAATGCCCATTATACAGAAGCAGAAAAGGCTAACTTCAAATTCAAGTCCATTTTGAGTACAGAGGAATGATTTGCCTGTGCAGTTCATCAATGCTGAAAAGCAACACCTATCTAAGCCTGCTATTTGGGCATTTGGGGCAAAAACCGCTCTGCTCAGAAATAAGTAAATGAAAGAAAAGCTAATTTTATGTTTTTCTAACCCTGTTTCCTGTTTGTCTGAAAAGCACACGAAGCAGCCAGCCAGCCAGCCAGCCAGTCAATGGTATTTAAAAAAATCATTAGACTGAAGCCAACAGTAATATTATCATCTGATTAACAACAGCTACAAAAATATCATTAATTCATAAGGCACTGGAAGACCTTATCCCCCTCATAAGCTTCTTCAATTCCATACAAAGGAGGAAGATGAGAAAGCGCATCTTCAGCTGCACAGGACAAACGGCTGAGCTGGGACAAGCCTGATTTGTATACACAACCACCCGATTCTAGTGCCTGCGTGTCCCCGTGTGCCATGAATAAACCATGCATGGGCTGTGCCGCACCTCCTCAGCAGTCCAGATGCGCCCAGCTAAGGACCTCATTGCTATGGATGTGCTGGGGGTGGCAGGGGGGGCTCCCCTCGCTTCAAAGATGCTTTTCAAAAATGCTGCTTCTTCCAAACATTCCACGTTTACCCCTATTCCTGCAATCTGACTGGTTTTAACGGAGCTGCCAGCGCTTCTCTAGTCAAGACCAGGAAATTAGGGGGGCTATTTTATTCATTTTATGCTACACACTGCAGCCCACGCTGCCTGCCTGCTCCCTGATGGTGCCCGGGGAAGTTTATCCCATTAGCCAACACTGCTCCTGCTTTCTGCTGGCACCAAAATGCCTCTATAGTGGAGGAATACATCGTGCCCTATATATACACACCTATTAGCAACTAAAAACCTTCCCTCTCTCCAGCTAGAATGACATTATACCCATTTGAGCTCTTTCTATATCAAATTTATTTGCAGGTAAACACAAAACAAACCGGATGGTTCTCTGGCAAACAAGGTGTTTGGAGCAGCAATGAATAGAAATTGCAATGTGACAGGTGAGCTCTTCCACTCGGGTTCTGAGGCTGCTGTTTGGGCTGGAAAAACGTTTATGCAAACTGCTCCAAAATTTGCCTTGGTCTACTGCCCATCCAATATCTTATTTCTCTGATGGACTCTCATTTCAATGTAATCATATTCCCAGTAAAAATTGAACAGTGCAGGAAGGGGAGATTCAACACAAGTTATTCAGTTCAAAATACATGAAAGACTATTAAACCTGGCCATAGGCTTTTTCAGGAGGGGGAAGGGCATGTTTACTTGACTACGTTTAAAATACATTTCATGTGAAATTTCGATTTTATAGTCAATATCCCTGCTGATCCCTTTGCCACTTCCTTCTGTAGCAAACATGATCTAGTGGAAACATACGGCTTATTTCAAATCCTAAAAGGTAATTAAAGCTGAGAGACTCCAGAAAAAAAGGGAAAAAAAAAGAAAAAAAAAAGATCACCCACAGTTTCTCTGTGCCTAAGGGAAGTTTTAATTAAAAGTCACAGGAGAATAATCTGCTAGAAACAAAAATGAGATGGCTGCTGCTAATTTGCCTGGGTCTCACACAGATAAACAGTAAATATGCAACAACTAAAGTTGCTGTGATTTTGCTCACTTTAACACTTTCTGGCAAAGCTGGTCCCTCTTCTCCTGAGCACTCCTTGGCAATGCCAAACCTTTGCTGTCCCCGTGATGGGGCTGCAAACTCCACCAGAGACACCGCAGCACATGCTGAGCCTTGGGTCCAGCACCACCCATTTTCATCAGATGGCCAAGCCCTCTGGCATGAGGAAGGATCCCAACTCCTTGGCCACGAGCATCTGAAGCTTGTGGAAAGGAATTCCCTTTTCCTCAGGCTAAACTGCCTGCTGGGGCTCTGCTCCAGCTCCTGGACACAGACCTGGGGCCTCACATTGCCTCGCAGAGAAATGGCACAGAACAGCTTTACTGTACGTCTTTGCCAAAGAGCAAAAGGAAGGGAAAGGATTCCCCGCTCCCTGCTGTCTCCTGCTTTTCTCAGGTCTTCATCAGACAACTGATGGAGCTCTGGATCACACCAGGTCACCTGCTAATTAGGTGAATGACTGCCACACATTTAACTTCTTTCCTCCAAAGGGCAAATTTCATCGTAGGTGAGAAGTGCCCATCTGTATTTGCTCAGACATCTTCCCCCAACTTCATTCTAACCAACAGACATCACAGATAAAATCTAGTAAAACAAGCCCTTTTCCTTTTTCAGATTAATTTTTAGTATTTTTCTGCATTGGCAACAAAGAAAATCACAGCTATTTCGGGTTCTCTTCTTGTTACACAAGTAAAAATCTCCACTCTCATTTATCTACATCCCCAGTAATTGTGAGTTTTAACAGGAGGGCAACTCCACTTATAATTCAGACATTTCCAGATAAAATGAGGAGCAAATCAGTTCTCCCTACAGTGCCTGTTGAATTGTGCTATTATCCTACACACAGCAGGTGCCAATTTTTACAAAATCATGAAGTGTGACAATTATAAGCAGAATTACTCATAAAAACTTAAGAAGCAGATAAATAGCAAACAGGAATGTTGATTACCCAACAAATGTCGAGAAAAGGGAAAGTGTCTGTGCCTGATTAGACCAATATATTATTTTTTGTTCTATGGGGTAAGATTTACTACTTCAAAATGTAACGCTCGGTTTACAATATTTCAAAGACTGTTTTTTTAAGTGTTTCTTAAGTTACCCATACAAGCATCTTTCCTCTGAAACATTCACAGATACTATAATTAACCATTGTGGCACTGAAAAGCAGAGATGCCACATCCAACACGCTGCTGGGAAGCTCTTTAGAGACCTGAAAGGGAAGAGGCAGTGTCTGAAAAGAGTGAGAACAAGGCAGGCGTGACTGAGGTAAAAGCCTTGCTCCTGCTCCTCGGCTGCTGTAACCACTGTCCATCTCATGAAACCACAAACTACTTCCTGAGACACAGGGAAGACAGTCACAAGTGGAACCTTTCTCCTTTCTTTCTTAGCAACATTAGTAAATTGTGCCTCCAGTATTGTTATTTCTTCACCACCCGCTGGAAATGAATCAACACAAGTTGATGTAACATCAGTACAATCCCTCAGAGCCCCGTTTTACCACCGGCTTTGTTTGGCCCCACTACTCCTACTAGAAAGACAAGAAATGCTTCTCCATATTAGAAAAAGGTTCTTCCCCCAGAGGGTGGTGGGCACTGCCCAGGCTCCCCAGGGCAGTGGGCATGGCCCCAAGGCTGCCAGAGCTCCAGGAGGGTTTGGGGGATGCTCTGGGGCACAGGAGGTGACTCTTGGGGATGGGCCTGGGCAGGGCCAGGGGATGATCCTTGTGGGTCCCTTCCAACTCAGCATATTCTGTGATACATTTCCAGTCTCAGCTGACTTCTGTCCGGATCAGGCTCAGGACTCTCACCTTCCATCATTTTAATTTTATGAGATCCTCACTCTCCTCAAATTCCGCTGCATTTTGTGTCACTAAGCTTTATTTTCATTGTATTATTGACAGGTGGTGTCAATGCAGTCTACATCCCTGTTTGCAAAATAGTGCGTTTCCCTCACGTTATCTAAACCCCAGGTGCCAGAAAACAAGGCTGCTGCCAAAACTGAACTGAATGTGACACTGAAACTCATCCTCCTCCTCTCCTCTGCTGTGAGAAGCCACAAACTGGTAGTAGAATACTCGCACAATTACCAGGCTAAGTGATGTAAAGGTCATTTTGCCACAATTTATCAGTTTAAAGCAGGAGGTGGCACAGTGTCACAGACCAAAGTCTCATGTGTGAAATGACATATGACTCAATGACATTATTTCTTTGACAGAGGAAATCTCCAGATATCTGTGAAAGGGCCCCAGATGGTGAAAGAGGCAAAAGAAGAGTACAAATGCTCTATAGAATGTTAAACCATCCTCTCTGAAAGGAAACGTGATTTTTGCTGGAGTAGATTTCAAGTTAAATTGAAGCCCAATACCAGATATACGGGTAGAGAAGAAAATGTCACGGGGGAACAAATACACAGTTCCTTCTGCTTTTGCCACTGGCTCTTTGGTGCTTTCAGGGAGCTGCCTTTTGCATACCCCCCACCACGTGCTTAATTACACACTGTGCCCACCCGAGTCTCCTTCCCAACCTCTGCAGGAAGCAAACTGGTTTTGTTTTAGTCTCCAGTGCACTGTAAAAGAACTCCAAAGGACAAACCCCATCAGAGCTAAACCAGCTCAGGTTAAAAAAGTTTTTCAAATACAGATGCAGGGCAGTTTTGTGCAGTCAGGTTTGAAAAAATTCTGCAAGACTCCTGTACTGCCACAGGCAAAGCACACTCACCTTGTAGAACTGGGCTTAATCTTTATGCCAATTAACATGAATTCTCTCTACCCCTTCTCATCCCCACGGGTTACACTCAGTCCCCAAGTGTCTGGTTTCATCTCTCACACATCCATGCCATTATCACACGGTTTATGTTTCTCCTGGAAAGCAAAGCAAACCACAGCTTTCCACTGCTCCACAGCAATATCAATTTTTCTGTGTACTGTGGGGTTTCTACGTTCATCTGCTTGTAGCCTGACAGGAATGAGAGAAGCAAGTGTCTTCAAGTGAGGCAATTTGAAAAATAATGAGACAGATTACTCCTATCTTTACAGATATTCATAAGGAATACACAAAGGAGGAGAATCTGACAGAAGAAGCGAGCACACTCCTGGAAACTAGAAAGATAGTGAAGAAAGAAGGCTTCTGGTCTACCAGAGCTGATACTTTAATTAGGCAATTATAACTATTAAACATTGCCAAAGCTCCAGGCCCAGCTGAATTACAACTGAGAAATCTGGAGGAAAATGGTGAGGGGAAAAGGAAAGCCCTGGGCAGGATTTGTGCTAACTCACTAAAAAAGGAAGGGAGTATATGAGAACAGAGTACCAGTTAATATAATTCTTTTTGCTTTAAAAGGCTCCAAGACCCAAGAAAGCCCAAGCTTCTTATCCTGGCCTCACTTATGCAGAAGACAGAAAATTATTAAACCAGATTTAGAAGTGCCTGACTTAGAAGAAATGACAGCAGGCTGAATGCATAGAGAAAGGAGGTCATGACAGACAACTCTACTTGAATTCTTTTAATATGCTGCTTACCTGGAGACAATCCCAGTGTAATGGCCAATTTCTCTGGAATTCAGAAAAGCATTTCATACTGCGGCACAAAGGAGATTGATTTGAAAACGTGGCGAGTGTGTTTGCAAAGAACTGACAAAACAAATTCCAGCAGATCCAAAGACACACATCAGCAGGGAACGGTCCAGCTGTTGAGTGGGCAGGAGAGAATTGCAGCTCCTGGGAGCTTACAAGTTTAGATTATTTTCTAGACTGGTGACCTTGGCAATGTTATGTTCAAAATCGTTCCCTTTGCTGATGGCACACAATTTCTAAGGCGACACAAACGGAGGGAAAAGAGCAAACAATTTCAGAGAGCCCTGGATCATTCAGGTTTCGAGCCTTGTCCGTGGCACGTGTGCCATGAGCGGGCACCTAAAGTAATTGCACAGGACTGCGAAGTGACCACAGAGAGTGGGAAAAAGTAGAACAAACAAAGGAGCCTCGAATTAATTACAGAGAAAAAGTGAACAAGTTGGGGGTATTTATCACGAGAAGTGTATGGAAAAGAAAAGGAAATGATTCTAGGAAGGCACAATGGGATGTCATTTAAGAGGATCAGAGCCATGCTGGCCAAAAAGGTTACTGAGGAGTTTTGCTGTTCCAAAGTGGCTGATAAATCTCTAAAAATAAAATACAACTTAGACTAAATACTCAAGAATGCTGGTTTTTTTTCAGAAATCAGAGATTTGTGAATTCTGTCCAGAGAACTCCGAACTCAAAATTGTAACCACTTAATACTTTAATTTCTCTACTTTGGATGAATATCATAATTATTAAATTACATGCTGTTGAATTCTTGTTTTTTTAAAAGGTCTCCTATTGGGTTTTGTTCTATACTGAGCTATAGTTTTGGAGGAAAGAATTTTAGTTTCATCTACAGGGACAAGATGAGGGAGAAAATAATAGATTCAAATCTTTGGCACCATAGCTTAGAGGAAATTAAAGAACTATAGAGAAGATAATTTCTTAGGATTACTGAAGAGAAAGCAAAAAAGTTGATGTAAAAAACTGTCTGTGACTGCAACTAATAGAGGAAAAAAATGGCAGCTTTTCTATTGTCATATAATAAATAGAGTATCCGTCCTTTAAACAGAGCCAGCAAGACAATAAATGAGGAATAGTGAATTAAGATGAAGCTGATTTTGTGGCTGGAGGAGGAATAAGGTTGGGTTTGGGGATTTAAAAAAATGAAAGTATATAAACTAATCTGTTTCTCTGGGGGAAAAGACATGCTTTGATGAATCTGTAGCTTTGTCTTGTCCTATAAAGATATTGCTGCACGTTTCTAGTTTTTCTGTAGCAAGACGAAAGGATTTCCTGCCCAAGCAACAGAGGAAACAGCCAGTCGAGCTGCTGTGCGTGGCCCAGGGCACAGGCTCTGCCTGGGAACCAGGAATTCCTTGCCTCCCAGGAAAAGGATTCCATCAAAAGCCTTGTAGGGCAGGTTTAGGATTACTGCTTGGGTGTGTGTGTGTGAGTCTGCTGATTTAACTGTTTTTACGGTCCTTACGGTGATCATTTTGGCAGAGCCTAATGACTTTCAAATATAATTAACAGCATATTTTGATGTAAACCGTATTGCCAAAGTCAAATATATACCAGTTAAGTGAAATTAACCTTCAAGTGATACTTGAATAACAGTAAACCGCAAGGGCATGTAAGAGATTAGATATACTGTAGTTTAATTATGTTACAATAATTCACCTCATTAATCTCCTAGGAAACAATAACCACAACAGTTAAATACTGTAATTAACAAACCTTATTTCAAACTTCATTTTAATTTTATACAACTTTGCAATATTATCCAGTGCAATTATATAAAAGGCAAACAAAAGATAAAGCAAACATGAAGTTCTCTGGAGAAGATGTCAAAAATATCCTCACCTCTTCCACCCCAACAGGAAAGGAACAGGGCCAGCGCTACTTGGCCTGATTTCTGTCCCAATCAGTGGCTCCACTTCATCTGCAAATGAGCTCAGGATCTATCAAGTCACCCTTCTGGTGATAAGCACCCTGTGGACACTCCTGCTTCTCTCTGCTGTCACCATTCCTGATCCAAGCACCACTCCCTGGGAGGACTGTCTAGTTGGGTAACACGCTGTGTCCCAACCGTGGTGTGATTTAATGTGCATTTGGGTTTCTTTGCCCTTATGTTGGGCTACACAACTGTTCCTTAAATTACACGCGGAAATAAATCTGTCTCTGCCACTACACTTGCCAAAAGCCTTAAATTCCCCAACACTTCCTTGGCTGTTCTGAGCATTAGGATTGCTGTGGCAGGCAGGGAGAGGAGCACACGGTGGGTGATCTTCATGGATCAGGAGATGCCACCATGGGCGCAGAGGACGTTCCTGCAGCGCCACTGCCTCGGGGCAGGAGGGGGAAGGGGACATTCAGGGCCAGGAATGCTCCGTCCCAGGGGACAGGCAGAGAAAACCCTGCAGGTAAAAACTTGAGTTCTGCACCAGCTGTGGGGAAAAAGCTCTCTGCTCTGCCAACAAACACCAAACATCAGCTTCTGGGGCACGTTCTGTTCACAAGATAAGAAGAATCAGTCTTTTTATTTGATGAGCTCACAATCCAAACTCATATCAACTGCAGGTATCTTCCATTAAGCCAGATATCACTTAGTTCATACCTAAAGCAAACTCTCACTTTTAAAAATTTAGAATAAAAGATTATATTCCTCACTCAAATACAATGGCAAGTAGGAGGTAAAGTGTTTGTCTGGATTACTCTGATTTTAGCTTTTTAACAGGTATCACAGTTACTCCACAAAACTTCTACACACCTAAACTCTGGTTACTTAACTTCTGCTTTTTGACCTTTTTTCCTCATAGCTCTCCAAGGAGGAAATGAGATATATTTATAAAATCAGTGAGCAATAAACAAGAAGTTCATGTTCTCACAGGACAAAAAAACAACAGCATCGAGAAAGTCATGTTGGAAAATGTAAGTGTCACAGAGAGAATAAAACTCATTCATTTATAACATTTTTCCATTAAAACAATGCAATAACTACTGATGTTGAAATGATGTATGAGTGTCTCCTTGAAGAAGATATTCTGTACATCTGATAAACCATAAATACTGTGGAATGTACCTCGGGCAGAACAAGCACATCTTTGCGTGCTCCTGAAAAACACACCGTGTGTGTGAGGATGAGTTATGAAGGTGAACAAATTTAATATCTCCACTTGCCTGGTGGACACCCACAATTTGCAATTTAATCATCCACAAGTTACCGTGTGTTCCTAATTGTATTAGATTTTGAAATAAGGCAACGCTGGTTATATTAAGCCTAAAAACCAGCCCACCTTTCCAGGTTTATGAGAATTTATAAAGGAAATAGTTGCAAACAAGGTGAATTAAAGCATTAGAGCTGCACTGAACAGAAAGCCAGGATATCGCAGTCAGATTCTTGAATGCACAACACACACTTTCATCATTGTCATCTTTTCTGTCTCCAGATTTATACACAGAAAAACCCTGGTACTGTCAGTCTGTAATTCTGGCAAATTTTTCTTCTTTTTTTTTCCTGCAGCTACTCTTAAGAATGTCAAAACTTTTAGAGTGAGAAACATTGATCAGTCTTGAACCTCTGCTTAGCAACTAGAGGGACAGGCTTTCTGCCTACAGCCCCAGATCCTGGCAAAAGGGGATCACATCAGAATCTCTATTTTATATGAAATAGTTTCAAAAGCACGGAACTAGATCTCTATAGAGAAGGCTAACTTTGTATTTTGGTGGCTTAAACATTTACCTGGAATAAACCACAATGATTTTCTAGGTTGTTTTTCAGTAAACCATGCCATTATTTAGAAGGAAAAACCCCAGCATTCCCTTCTAGAAAGATGGAGAGAGATCACAGCAGATTAATGCAGGGAGGTGCAGCTTTCTAGAAGACCTTGGGTCATATCTCTGCTTTGAATTAAGCAGAGATTTAAGCATAATTCTCCTATTTTATAGAAATAAAACAGAACTAGCAACAGAGGCTACATGAAACCTTCTCCTTCACACCACACCTGAGCATCTTATGAGCAGGACGCTTCTCTGCTTTGGGACATGGGCACAGAGAAGGGCTGGACGCCTCTCACCCCCAGAATTTACAAGTACTGGATAGGCTCCATTTCCTCTGAAAGATTTGACCAGATGATATTTCAAGGTCCCTTCCAACCTGGCTTGTTCTATGATTTTTCTCCTTGGCGTTAATAGTAAGGACAACATTCTTTCAGATGCTGAAATAAAAAAATTAAAAATAATAAAAAAGGTAGCTAACATAACATTCCTGTTAAACCTGAACCCTTCTTGCTCTATTATCAGTGAAAAAAACCCCATCACTACAACATAAAAACTTCTAATTCCTCCCCAAAAGACAATCACATAACAAGATCTCTAATAAAAAAGGAAAAGATTAATTGGAGAGCCGCCTTGAGAGACCAAATGTGCCAGACCTGACAGTTTTCTAATGCAAGTAATTAGGGCAACACTATGAGTTGTGTTATCAGAGCCAGCAGCATCAGCAGCAAGTGTTTGCATTTCAGGGTCTATTCAGGAGTACCAACAGCAGATGAAACAGGTGCTGATGGAGCAGGGCTGACTTCTCGCCCTGCCAGTGCCTGCAGTGCGTTTATCTTCACTGAAAGGAATTTAACCTGCAATAAATAAAGGAAAACAAGTAACCTGTTGCCCATCAACGCAGCCTGCAGAAGTTGACACAGAAGAAGCTCCTGCAGATGTCACATTGAAGTTCTCCTCTGTGACAGTTGTTTATTCATCAGATCATCTACTTATTTAGCTTTTTTTCCTTTTATTTCTGTACCTGTTTGAGACTATAACTGAAGACTTTTTTTGTAATTAATTCTATTTTTGGCTTTTTCAAATAAAATTTTGCCACGTGTCATCTAAAGGATCACAGATAGAATAAAACACAGGATGCTTATCAAAACCAAAATTATAAATATTACACATCTTCCTTCACATAAAATAAATACCATATATCTGATCCCAAATGACATGAAAAATACAAGTGCATGCAGTGCTTCCCTAAAGCAAGAGTAAGCGCCCCATCTGAAAATACAGCTAAAAATAACATAGCACAAGAATTAACACAGGATGGAACTCCCCCTGCCCAAAAAACCTGCTTTAGCGGTACTTCCACAAAGGCACTAATAAAGAAGTCACTCTTCCCTCCTAAGCTGCCCAGCCAGTACGGTGGGGAAGGTAAGAAGCTGAACTTTCCTTTCACTTTGCCAGAGTTGTCTAAAATTCTCAAATTCCTTCTTTTACTCTTGGTGCGCCATCAGATTGAGGAATTCTTGTCAATATAAATTTCTGCTACAATATAAGAGTCTAGGGCAAGATTACTGTTTAAAAGAGAACATTCCCAAACTTCTTGAAAATGCTGCTTTCTATCTGATTCGTTTCCTGCTGTGCAAAGCACCAGTGGTGAGAAAAGGCCCTTAAAAGCCCACTCCTTCAGTTGCAGCACAGCGGGCAGATGGGGAAAAGGACTGTAAAATGTGACTACATTGTCACTTATGGTAACTTCTGGCAGGTTTCAGCACTTTGATCTCTGTCCAGTGCAGAGGTTCTTCTTTGACTTCTACTAAAGCCACAGAAGAGGACATTCAAGTGGATAAATATTTCTCTATACCAGGTATACGTATTTTCTTACCAAAATATTGTAAAATGACTTTTGGTTCCAGTGCCTCACATCCTAAACAGCTGCTTCAATCCTTGCATTGCAGATGGAAAAAACACCAAAATAATAAACATAACAACATAAATATAGCCTTGTTTCACAGTTGAACTAAAGGTTCCAAATAATTTAAACAAAGCAAAGTAAATAACGTGCCAAAGATTCATCTCAAAGGAATCGTGCTGCAGCCACTGAATAATTACAAACACCAATGTTTATTAGTATGCAAAGGAGCCCGATCTGTTTTGCTTCCAGAGCAGCTCAAAGGATAAAAAGTCAAGGAAGCACTACACATTGGAATATATCACAGAGAGAAATTCTCTGTTTCAGCAAACATCTTTACTCTGGAGGCACAGAGTGCAGGGCTTCTTGCTGAGAAGAAAAAAAAGAAGCCTGTTTAATTTCTCTTTCCAGTGATGCATTGTGCCTTCAGAGCTCATTCAGTTGAAAAAGTACAAAGGTTTCAGTTTACACAAGTTTTGTCAAAATGATTACAGAAGTTGTCATGGAACAATTTCCAAAACAAACTGTGTTATTTTCCTTTCATGGCCCCCTTGACATTTTTAGTTCTTTAGTGGTGGCAGAAGTTTCTGTTTCCACAAGAGTGGCGGTGTTTTCTCTGATAAATAGCAAAAGTTAAAACAAGTCACAGGCATCTGTGAGTGTACTGAAAAGCCAACATGGTTAACTACTTGGTGTTTGTGCGTACAAATGTAGAGAAGAAAGCACTGAAATAAAAGAGGCAAGAAAACATTTTAAGGTGTTTTCAAGGTACTGCTTCTCGCATAAGAAATGACGGACAAATTCTGCCTCTGTGCTTGCACCTTTATAGGCACAGATCTGAGCAAATGACAGACTAGAAATTATGTATGTGTGCTGCCAGAAGTTCACAAAGAGAAGGTGAAGTGAAAAAAAAAACCTTCAGAAACAATGACTCATTCCAGCAGGACAGGAAGAAAATGGTGCGTCTTCTAACAAAATCACAGCTCTACTTCATGATTATCAAATGAGCACTTGAAAGAATAAGGTCCAGCTATTTACCACGGGGTCATTTTTTAAAACCGGTGTTAAATCACGGCTAAGAATTTCATATAGAGAAGGTGTTCTCTCCATAAAAAATAATGAAAAATGAATGTTTAAGAAAACATCATTGCTTGCAGTCATTTCACATCAACTTTGTGAACAGCTGATGAGATGCTCTCAGAGCATGGTTCCCTCACACGTTTATGGTCAGTGTACCCATCAAAAGCACTCCCTGCACTACAAGGGTGTAACCTGTCGCACAAGGGTCACCCCAGGGGACACACACCCTGCTGTGCTTCTAACACGAGCTATCCACCGTGTCTGTGAATTGAAGGAAGAGAAAAAAAGGGAATTTAGGAATATCTTGCTTCCAAGAGTGTTCGCACCCCACCTGAGAAATGCAATTGTCACATTAACCTTTCAAACCCCAAACTAAGGAGCTTTAGTTTCCCAACGCTGACCACTGCACCAGCCACTCACGCGATTCTCCCGGTCTGCCCCATTCATCTTCCAGCCTCGGAAAGAGGAGTAGCCTGAAATAGCTGCTTTCCAGTTTCCACATGACTCCGCTTGCTTTCACTTTCCCTCCAGAGAACCACGGAGTGATGGCACTTGGATGGGAGCTCTGGCAGCCACCCACTCCAACCTGCTCTACCCAGAGCAGTTGCTCAGGAATAGGCTGGTCCAGTTTGGAGGACTTGAGCACCTCCAATAATTAACATTGCTTCCCACACACACAATCTGTTCCAGTTCCAGGATAAAAATGTTCTATCCGCACACATTTATATATATGTGCGATTTCACACCTTCCTGGTTCTGTCCTTGGACTACCCATCTGCCGTGAGGAATCCTGGTAGTAAGATCACAGCAGCACTACTAAGTTGCTCCAGCACACGTGCAACATTTCGGCAGCTTTGTGCTGTGCTCCGCTGCACAAACTCCACCTTGGCTTGAGGCATTTACACCACATTTTAAAAATGCAAATACAGTGAAACCAAAGAAATCCCAGGCTAAATGCTGTTATCTGCATCACAGTTAGAGGGAGGAACCAAGTGAGAAAATTATAACCAGTAAATACCAATATTTCTTAGACTATACTTCTGTTCTAGCAGCTATAGATATAAGTTGCTAGTGTACATGCACATCAAACATTCATATTTGTAGAAGAATTCTAGAAGAATACTAGTAGCATATAGAAGTCTACTAGTATACCTCTAGTAGATAACTAAATGCTTGGATTGGTTGCTTTCACTACGTACAGGTATTATGTATATATATATATATATTCGATATATTCAAGCTCCCTCTTAAGCCCATGCAGAAATTCACTTAGCTTCAAGTCCCAGTCCACTGAAGTTCCCAGACCACTGAAAACAGCTGAAGAATTTCCAACACCTCACTAAGCCTTGGTTAAGAAACAGCTCCATGTGGAAACTGCAGCCCAGGTACAGGTAAAGAGTCTGGGGAATGTTTTTTGAGGTGATCTTAGGAATAACAACAGGGTCCATCTCCTTCCCTAAAATACCATTTTGGCCTATCATTCCACAAAACACTGTGTAATCCCAAAGTGGGCAGAGATCCATTGAGGCATGAACTCAATGTGGTTCCAGCAGGCTGGCACAGAGGACACCTCTGCTGGGTCCTGGCCTGGCACAGCTTCTGAAGGCGCTCCCTGCTGACATCAGTATGGACAGGAAACTCCTGCCATGCTCTTCTTTCCAATGCATGCAAAGCAGAGCAAGCACAGCCAAACCCTACAGGCTTTGTGCTCGGGCAAGAAAGGGAGAAACTTGGCCTTCTCAAGAGTGTCCCATGTGAGGAACAGCTGCTCCCACAACCGGTGGATTTGAGAAGGCGTTTCCTTGTTCTTATTTGAGTGCAGTTGGTTCAGTACACGTGTCAGATGGTCACCAAATGTTTTGTACCGTTACCCACATTCACACGTGACCACATAAGAGATTTTCCAAGTATTCTTCCCACTCCCCCATCACTAACCACAATAAAGCCAACCAAATCTGTCAGAACATTGACCAAGCAATCCAATTCTCCTCTTTGCTACTTGTGTGCAGATTTATTCTGATCCTGTGGAGATTGTGTCCCACCTCAGAGCACCCATCTTTAGCCAGAAGGTTGGCAGGAGACAAGATGATCCAATACAACTGTTTGCCAAAGGCCACGCACATAAAGGGGAGCTCTGTTTGTGGGCACTCAAGGCTTCAGAAATAAAAATGATGGAAACATCAGTAACTTGAAGACAAGACAAAATACTGATAATTAAATTATTTTAATGGTATGTCAAGATGAGGAATAACAGTCTTGGGAAACGGGACTGGTAAGTTATTATCCCTTAGGCTTGTGCTACACTTTGCTGCTCAAGTGTGAAAAAGACAACATGCAAACTCCTTAGCCACACATTTAGCTTGGAGTTTGTGCAGCTGCAACCTCAGAGTTCCCGTGTGCGGGAACACCTTGCCATCCCCACCCTCCTGCACCAACCAGGCCGCTGAGACAGAATCAGAAACAACAGTGTCCCAAACTAGCCGTGTGTGGGTTTTCTGGAGACCCTTAAATATGCAAGCAGGATAGGAAGTTTGCTCTACAGAAATACTTCTTTCCCTGCCATTTTCCAACATGCATTTGGACACCGTTGTCAACACTACTGTGGAATTAGGAGAATAAACAACGAATATGCAATGCAGAGTTTTTGAGAAACACGTCGTTATAGATTTTTCTGTCAGGCGACGCTGCAATTTGTAACCCCTGTGGATCTACAGGGTGCCTACAACAGACAGCCTCTGTTTGATGTTATTTTTTTCCAGCAAAATGTACAATTGGATCTACCTCTGCAACAAAATGTAACAAATAAACTAGTTCTGCAATTAGTTACAGTGTTCAATTCAATTGGTCTCCCTGGTAGTAGGCTCATCTAAGAGAACAAGAGAATCCACCCTAAATTTACATTTCTTTCAGACAAATAAAAATATTTAAATTAAATCTTCTTCACAGTGTCCTACACTATACTCTAGTGTAATATAAAGTTTGTTACTTCATTCCAAGAGCTTGATTTTTGAAACACTGCATATTTTTACATTAGATTTATAAAATAATTCCCCCCACAAACTGTTTTAAAAAACCCAAAACCTTGCAGAAGTGGCTCAGCTCTAACAAACACGTAGCTCTGGTAGGTCTGTTTATGAAGGCAAGACAGGAACATGCAAGAGCTTGCAGACTAAGATATGTGTAGGTAGGGGAGAGCCAACCCCCGTAGCAAGTCCAGGGGAACCGTTTGAGTGTTTGAGGAAGGTAAGATGTTCATCTCCACACTCAGTGCCATCAAAAACATACTGCCCTACACTCACTGAACAATAAAACGTTGCTCTGATCCCTTGTGTAAAACCCCCCAAAAAAGAGTTTCATTCAACACCACCTGTATCAAGCCCATAACTTCTCTTAGAGCTCAAAGCTGTCTCTTCAAAAATAATTGAAAGCTCCTCCTTCAAATATGAATTTTAATATTGTAATGAACACGAATTTATTTAATAAAAACTTCTCATTTCTTCAAACATCTCTAGCATTTTCCTATAGAAATGTTGACCTTTCTTTCTAAAATATAATTCAGCTCTCTACACAGACAACATTTATCTTATTAGAGCCATTAAATCTCTTTGGGGATCCCTGAATTCCTGCAGGGCAACTCCACAGAGCTCCTACATGACAACTAGATGTTTGTTGGAACGCTGAAGAACCAAAATTTCCTGTTGTTCCACGCTTTGTCAGAATTCACACTGGACATTTCAACAAGCTGAGATTGGTTTGTCTTCACTCCCTTCAGCAGCCCTTTCCAATTATTTCTTCTGCTGTTTGTCTCTATTACGTTTGTCACCTTTGGTGCTGCACCAAGCCCTGTATCCACTTTTCCCTGAGCTAAGTACCTATAGATTGTACAGATTGGAGGGAGTCCAGAGCAGAAGGGCCACCAAGATGTTTGCAGGGCTCCAGCACTAGACAGGAGAGACTGAGGAAAAAACTAGATTCTCCTCAAACATGCAGAGCGAAAGGCCAAGAAGCAACTGGTAACAAGCTCTGATTAACTATCAGGAATAATCTGCTATATACTACAAATGAGTTGCCCAGATAATCTGTGGAATGTCTGTTCACTGGAGGTCAATGTCACTGAGTAACATGACCTAACTCTGAAGTCTGAGCAGGATACTACTGCTGGGGTCCCTTCCAAGCCAAATAAGTTTAGGAAATATCCAAGCAAAATTTACTATTCACTGGTTAAAAAAGACTCAGCGGATTAGTCCAACCTATTTTTAAACACACTTTAAAAATCTGATCCACATTTTCATTTTATTCTTTAAGTCTCCCTGGCTCAAGTTCCCACCCTTTGCCCCCTTTAGTGGCTGCCTCCGTATTTCGCAGCAGGCAAGGGGAAGGCAAGGACTAATATTTGCAGTTCTGTGCAGGCTCGGGCTATTTTACCCCATTTATGAGCTCATATTCACTGCAGAATTTTCCAGGGTAAGTGCAATGATGGCTCTCTCAGGAACCACCAGCTGTGAGCAAACATAGATAAAAGCAGCATTTCCAGGGAGCTCCCACATCTATACAAGGGCTTGGGCAATTCATCATTTCTGTTTAATGCAAAGGCAATACTGGATGGCACACACTGGATTTCTCTCTGATCTCTTCAGCACACTTTCTATGTTTAGCCCTGTCTACCATTTGCTGGCTCTTCTGACAGCAACATGCCTGTCTTTTCAAGTGTGGCTTCAGCAGAAGGGTTCTACCACTGGCGTGCAAACTCAGTGTGCTGGAAAGCCACCAGCTGTTACTGCCCAGGGAACAGGGAAATATATCAGTGAAGAGAGGGCAAAAATTCAGCATCAAAGGTATTTTCGACTAAGAACAAAACCAAGTTTTGAAATAGAGGCATTTGCCATGCAAGAGAAATGATGAGCTTTGTCCAGCTCTAAAAGCAGTGTTTTCCTCTGAAATAAACACAGGGAACAAAGCAAGAGGAGTCAAAACCTTCAGGAACCATCACTAACAAAGTCCCTCAAATCTAGCATGTCTTCAGCTTTCTCTGAAGCTACAGTGGTGTCAGAAAACAGATACTTCAAATTTGAGTCTTTAATCAACTTATCTTATGCTCTGTGGCAGGTGACGTCCAAATTCTACTCTCAAGGTACTTCTCCTTTATGGACAACATCCCCTATTCCACTCTCCATGGGTTCACTTCGGATCACACCTCCTACACAAAATGTCTATGTGGCTTGAAGTCTCCTTTGAGTCCAGTGTCTCTCTGACCCCTCACTTAAACATGANAAAAAAAAAAAAAACAGCCAACATTCTCCTCCTTTAATTACCTGAAATTTGCAGGATTTCTGAATTTTATTTCTGAGGCTCAAAACAAACGAGAATTAAAACAGAAGTTTTAAACATAAATAAAAAAACACTGGAAGAGAATTTGCCATTGAGAATTGTTTTAGTGGTGACTGTCAGCCGGGTAGGTCCGTGAGTGTGTCAAAAAGCCCCACTCTCCTTTCTCTATACCAGCATATCTTCATCCTAAGCAGACTCTCCCTTTGATCTTTATGTATCAACAGGGCAGCAGATGGAGGGATTTGATAAATCCCCGGCCAATAATGGGAAAATCCCACTTAAAGACATGGCCATTTAGCAATCTTTTTCCCCAAAGTGAACATTAAAACTCAACAGGCTGGAATATTTTTTGCAGACAGGCAGGAGGAGGCAATTTCATCTCTGCAGTGGCACTCAGCGTGGTCAGGACTAACTAAAGACCTGAGCGGGGTATAAGCAAGTTGAGACTAACCGCTTGTCTCTCAGTCCAAGGGCACGTGTCCTCCCCTGGGGGGGCTTTGGCAGGGTGGGCTCTGCTAGAAGAGTCCCTGGCGTTTCCCCACGTCAGGGACAACCACTGCCCTGCTAAAGGTCCCGCTTCCTGGGAAGCAGCTGGAAATGGGCAGCTGATGGGAAGCTGAGATTCAATTTCCTTTGGTTTTGCTTTGCTCCTGCACATCACCTTTGCTTTTTTTTTATTGAACTGCCTTAATCTTAACCCAAGAGTTTTTTGTCTTATTTTCTGCCCCGGTCCTGCCCAGGGCATGGAATGAAAGAACAGTTTGGTGGGTCTCTGGCAGCCAGGTGAGATCAACCCACTGCAAACAGCAACCCTGGGATTGATATACAGTGAATTATGAATCATTTCTGAAGCTGCTGGGTGTTTCTTAAAGGATGGCTGACCACACCTGACAGTGCCGGGGTCTCTGAACCTGCCCGGCCATCAACTGGCAAAGTGGTAAACACGCCATATCTCAATAAATGCACCACGCTGTGAGACCAACGGTCCCTGTCCCCACATGAAATCCTCCCATAACAGCAGCAGTTCTCACAAACAGTGACCAGACCCTCATTCTTTCAGACAAAAAAACCCAAATTTATGAGCCCGCTTTGACAAACTGAAGTTTAATTTCAGGTTTTTTATGGTTGTAATCGCCAGCTATGGTATTTCTTAAAACCAATAATGGGCTTTCCTTTGTGATAATTCAACATATTAAGCACAAACCCATCAGGTAATTATCTCAATGAATAATACGTCAAAATAATGCAACACACTTTAGCTCATATTCTGCTGATGGATTTAAACCCAGTCTTTAGGAAATGATAATGTTGTTTTGAAGATGAATCTACTTATAACAGACACACCATGACAAACGATTTCTTTTCAGACCAGCAATTTAGAAGGGCCAGGTGGAAAATGATATAAACTTAATGAAAGTTTGAAAAAAATAACAGGACTGAAGGCACTGCATCAATTTCTGAATCTCCAATCAAGAAGGTAACGTCCTTAATAGCTTTTAAGAGCTCTGCCTCTCAGAGCTATAATCTTAAGTTATCCAGCTCATGCAGCTCCAATCTTTTCCAGTCTCACTTTTCTCCCCAGTGAGAGATTATGAAATCCATTTATCTTCACCCAGTAGAATACTGTAGCTATAGACACAAAATATGCTGCTATCAAGGAAACAAAGTGCAGTGGAAAGCCTTCTGATATATTTATTAACTGTTAAGTGTTTCTTTATTAGAGGAATAATATAAACTCAGCTTCTGCAAAATCCCCAAGGAGGCAACATAATTGACTGAAGCGTGTTATTGCAATGAATACCATAAAAATGAAGTTTGCTTTCACCACAGGAAAAATACGCCCATGCCTCAACTTTCCCCAGCAAAGAGCAATACAAACCCAATCCTGATTCTCTCATAACGTGTTCCATGTGCATCCTACTCCGTTCTGTCACATACAACCTGAGAAACAACCAGGAGCTGTTAATAAGCTTGATAACTGAGCCCAAATTTTTGCAGGGACACTTGGCTACTTGAAGCAAGGGGGCACAAATCTTAGGAAGAATTATTGCTGCACAAAGATTTCCCTCAGTATTCACATCTTAATTAAAACTAGGTATCCTGCTTCGTGCTCCTCCTGCTTCACTGAGGTTCAGAAGGGAAACAAGCTGGTGGGGAGCAAGCAGGATGGGCAGGGAAGAAGGAACAGCCTTAAACGCCGTATTGTGAAATGTATGTTGCCATCGAGCAGTGAGCACGGCTCAGCCGCCCCGCTGAGAACCAGGGCTGCCCTCTGAGATGCAAACATTTAAAATCCCAGCTGCCCACAACTGCTCCGACACGTGGCTGTCAGCTCTGCTTTGTGGAAAATGGACTCCTTCCCAGAAGCCAGCGGCGCTTTCCATTTGTACCCTCAATTTTTATTTTGACTCTGTCCGTTCAACGACAGAAAGAAACCTCCCGAATTTCACAGTGGGGTTTAATTGAATTAATGGTAGACCGAAAACTCTTTAGCCTGAAGTCTGAAGTAATTGAGCTCCTCTAATTTTGAGGCCCTTTGAAGACGGCTTTATTGTTTATTTGCATTACCATCATGCACAAGACGCCCAGTTTTAACCTGACCTGCCTTTGTGCTGCCCATCATACAAATGCAAACACCAGGCTGGACTCCCATGGCTATTCCCAATGTTCAAAAGGAAAAGACAACAGATATACAGACCAGAGGAACAAAACAAACAATCGTTGCTGACAACGTTTGCAGTTTCTCTGTTGCCATCATTATAACAACCACAGCGAACATCCCAGTTGGAAAAGAGAGCTTTTCCTTTGGACTTCCAAGGTTCCTTCTGGCCATGGCGAGTTGCTCCCATGAGCAGAGCCCAAAGACTCCCAAATTCCCAGGTCACTACTAAGCTGAGCTTAATCAGAATCCATAACCTTGTGCACTCCAACTTCCCAAGGGAACAGAGCAAGGATACGGCCAGCAGCAAACAGGCTAAATGAAACCAGGAATTGAGACAACGGAAAGAATATAGTGATGCAAGACTAAAGAAATGGGAAAGTACAACATTAGAAAAAAAGAAATAGAACTTTGAGAATACAAAAATCTTAATACTCGAATCAATTACAACAGAGCACAACTTCCCAAAAAAAGCAAATTAATGGTTAAATGTTCCATCCAGGAACCTCTTTTTAAAATACTGGGTTAACTCACAGTTTAAGTGAAACAAAACTGGGGAAATACCACAGTCGTGTGCTGAACCAGCCAAGGAAAAATAGGACAACATGGTAAATAAATAAATAAACTCCCCTCTACTCATTTCTTCAACTCTCCACAGATACACCCCAGCATATCTATATTCCACTTTTTCCCTGGGTTACCATGGTTATCTACTTTCTTTACTTGTTTGAACCAGACATTTAAAAAACCCCACAACATTTAATCAGAAAAGATACATATTCTGCTGCATCCTCTAATTCCCTTCTTCACGGTAGCTTAAGTCCAAGGGCAGTACGATCCCCATGCCCAGTGTTTGGGATATCACGTTATCAGGAGGGGCCAGGATCGGGATGCCCAACCCTTCTGTATTTTAGAGCCACATGGACAGTGATCAGCACTTCCCACTGCAAAGGGCTGAGCCGTAATTTTTTAATTCTCGGACCCCTGATGGAGGCCAGCAGTGCACAGGCAACGATAAGGCTTTTAATACATGCAAATTTGCAAGGCATGATGCATTTAATAATCCCCCATCTGAAGAAGTTGTAAAGAAGCCAGCGGGAGGAATAATTAATTTACATTAATAGCTCTCAGTGTGGTTTGGTGTAGCGCTGGAGTTAAAAAAGTAAAATAATCTGGAGAGCTCCAAGTAAGAGTTCACTCCCCAACAGCTCTTTGCATTGTGACTCTCTGCAAACCTCTAAGTGCACAATTAGATCCCAAACTCCTGGTCCTTTTAACAGAGAGCAAGATGTGCCAACAGCAAATTACAGGAAGGCAGCGAATAGACAAACGGTGGCAAATCTGCTTTTCCGAGGCACCGAGCTTACAATTAGGGAATCACTTCAGAGCACATCCTCGTTATCCTGCGTGATGGCAACTGCTGGATCATCCTCAGAGGAAGTCTTTTGAAGTAAAAATAATGATGGGACCGTTGTATCACCATGTGATACATCACGTTTAACTGAATGGAATAATGCAGAGTGACGTGAGCCTTGTGAACGCTGTGCCCTTTTAATACCGCCTTCAAAGCTACAGTAATAAGGAGAATTCTTACATCGAAACGTGGTCAGCGTCTCCAGCAGCTACTAAATCTTGGTTTCAGCTGTTCAGTCTCCACATTTCATTTAGTTCCCATTTGGCTCCACCCTAACACTTTGTAACCAGGACGTATCTTTCCTTCTAAAGCAAAATCTACAGAGAGAGGACCCATAGAAATAATCTCCAATAGTTTTATACAACACATCACCTATTTTTGAGCCTGAATGGCTCTGAACATCGTAATTCTATTAGTAGCATAACATGTGACTCAAGATATGACTCAGCGTGACCATTTAGGAGCCAAGTTGCCAAGTGGTGGATTTAGTTCAGCTCACTCACTTTAAAGCAATATGAGGACTCAAATGTTTATTTTCCTTCTCCATGTGGCAGGTTGTGTTTTGCTTTCCACTGTGGGTAATTGATATAGGTGTCATTGTAATAGACACTATTTCCAGAACACAAATATTTTATATCAGATGGCTGAATTAAGGGGACACAGAGACTAATAGACTTTATATCACATGGCAACAACTGCAGCAGTCAGCGACTTAAATGGAAACATTCAGTAGCTGCTTCCTAATGAAAACAATATGCTTACAATCTGTTCTACATTAATCACACTTACAGAGAGCTGAATTACATGTCCCTACCTATGGCAAATATTATCTTAGTGGGATGTAGTGTTTAAGGGGAATCAGTGGGATGCAAATGAAAGATGTGACAGGATAGGGTCAGGGGGAGCTAGGTTGCTCTCAAGGAGCAATTATTGGAAAGCATCCCCACTAGAAGAAAAAGCAGTATCTTCTGACTTGTCTTTTCTTTCCTTTGCCTTGTGTGGAGGAATACAAAGTGAGGAAACAGGTGCCAGGAACACTGAGAGCCTTTTCCAGCTGGGAGGAATGCCGAGCACACCTTCCTGGTCACCCGAACCACCTCCACTGCTGCATTCAGCTGGACACGTGCACACCCAGGGAAATACAGACTTGTCCTGAACACAGGCAAGCCCTTTGCCGGGCTCCCCTTCTTTTACAACCCTGCTTTTCCTGCTCCTGAGCAGGAGGGATGTTCAAAGGGCAAAGAATCAAGCTAATTAATGACCTGGGGGTGAGGGGAAGACAAAATCCTTCTGGGTAGAGAAGTTTCAATTCTATCACATTTTGTCCCCTGGTCTTAAAAAATGGGATTTTTTATTTCACTCCCTCTGCTCTTTCAGGGTTTGATTTCATTCCTGTCACATCTCCAACAATTCCCACAGCACGTGACCTGTGCAGAAAGGAGGAACAGCAATCCTCACACATCACCACACTTTGTCTCCAGGAGCAGAAGGATCTCACTACCTGCTCCTTACCCCTTTATAAACCCTGACTGCTCATGCAATGACATGAGTGGAGCTTTGCAAATGTGAGAGACCTTACATTCATTAAGTTTCATTTTATTGTAGCATTAATTTCATTTGCTTTTGACTTTTACTTATGCAAAGTATTGTTTAAAATGTCCCATCTCACATGGGACCACTGTATCACTTGGAGTATCACATATATTCTAAGGTCTAGAATGCACCAATTCTTTCAAAAAACATCAGATACTTAAGGAATATGAGAACACTCAGAGTTCTTACTGGAATGGTTTGGGCTGGAAGTGACTTGGAAGATCACCCGTCCGGGCAGGGGCACATCCCACCAGGTGAGGCTGCCCAATGTCCTGCCCAAGCTGACACTTCATGGTCAGGGTGCCCCCGATCAGACGCAGCCTGACCCGCCTGCAGGGACGCACCCCATCGCGAGCGTGTATCTGTGCGTGTTCAGGGATTACTATGACATTCCTACGAACCACCAGCACCGATCCACGTTGATTTCAGTCCCTTCTACCCGCCCCACAGAGCCGTGTGCCACACCCCAAACCCTCGGCAGGGTCTGGGGCACGCAGCACACATCTGCCAGAACATGCTTCCTTCCCGTCCTTTGGGAAAAGGGAGCTAAGCCAGCGTGTTGCAGCGTGTGCAGGAAAGCCCTGTGTCAGCAGCGCTGGAACCATCTGTCCCACAGAGGCACTGCAGAACGTCTGCGCCGTCACAGAGCTGCTTCTCAGCCTTCACACCCACAGCAAACCTCTGTCCTTGTTCTTTCCGAGAGGGATCTAAAACCAGCGTGAGGCACCCGTGGCTGTGAGAGCAAGAACACTGGTGGGGGTGTCACGAGCCTCCATCTGCTCCTTGGTCTTCATTGGGGAAAACACAAAGTTCCACAGGCACGCCCTGAAGCCCCGACAAGCGACAATAAGACAAGCAGGACACGCTCTGTTGGACTCGGCTATGAGCAAAAATGAAAACTAACAAGAGCTGTGAAGGCTGAGGGCAGCCAAGGCTGAAGGAGCATTGGGATTGTGGAGTTTGGCATCAGCAGAGAAGTAAGGAAGACATAAATTTTGAGGAATGGGCTGACACGAAGAGTACCAAACAAGACTGCAGTGCACTGCAGGCACAGGAACTGCAGGGCAGGGTGGTGGAAGCACTGGAGGATACCTTAGAATCAGATGAAAATGCACATGTGCAGCTGGCTACGAAGATAGGCATTTATAGTCCTGGGAAACAGAATAAAATAAAGCATAAACTTGCTACAAATGCCTACTTTCAGAAAAGTCTAATTTAAAAAAAAAAAAAGCCAATACAAATAGGGCTCACTGCATTACATTAATACTAATTTCAATTACTGCTCTTAAAAAGCCTCATGAATTTTTCTATCATACCAGAAAGGCTTAATGTAGAAGAAGGTCTTACTTAAAAAACATCCACACTACAAAACACTACCAAATAAAAAACATGAACACTACAAAACACTACCAAATGCCAGATCCTACTGGTATTTTACAGGGGAATAACTGATTATAAGGGGATTCTGTAGAAGACCAAGAAAACTTGCTGTAGTCCACGATGGTCAGGAAAATTATATATAATTATTTTGTGGTGTTCACCTCAACACTAAATACATGCAGAAATTGGGACATAAGTAAATTTGTAGCAGGAGACTTAGCAAAAGAATTAGAAATATATACTAGTCATTTGGGGTTCCTTTACCATACAAGCTACTAAAATAGTAACTAATTCTACAAATCCAGCACTGTAGATTTTGCTGAAATGAGTCATGTGTGGATGGAAGAGAATCACCATCCTACTACTGCTTGCCCCAAAAGGAACTCCGTTTTCAGACAAGATTAAGAAAGTTAAGCTTTTATAAATAGCACTCCAGCAAAATCCCATCCTTCACTGAGGGAAAGCTGCAGGCACAGCATCCTCAGAGGGAAGTCTCACACTGCTGATTTTAGCCCCCGTCTTGCCACGTTACAGTTTGGAATTAGCACCTGGAGGTCTAATCTAAAATAACAATTACTCTCAAAGACTAAGCCTTAATCCTGGAGGCTTATTCATGTCACAGAACATTGTTGGTTTTGCACCAGGAGACAAACTGCAGAGATGAAGCTCGAACCTGGCAGCTGGTTTGGGAAGGAAGGGGTGAAACATCCCTGGCTCCCTGTATTTTCCTGGGTAACATCTGTGGATGAGGGCTAAGAATGTGAATACCCCAATTTGCCAACCTCCTGGGAAATAGATGTTACACTATTGGGATAGAACAGCAGGTTGGGAAGCAGACCAGAAAAATCGGGGCGGGGGATTATTTTGTTTTTAACATGGGTAAACATGTGATAACCAAGTATTATGACTTGAAAGAAAATTTTAAACAAGTTGCCCCTAGAGAAATTCTAAAATTTTACGTAATTTTTTTACGTTCAGTCATGGAAAAGTCAGATTGGACAAACAGTCCCCAAGGTCGTGTCAGGATCCAACCCAGGGCCCATTGGAGGCAGCCACTGCTTTCCAAAGGCTTTGGATTGCACCTCCCCCAGAAGTGGAGAGTGCTGTGGGGGATCTTCACCTTCAGGGAAGGTCCAGGAGATACCCCCACTCTGCTCTCTTTCTGTCACAATCCAAATTCTTTTCAAACATATTCTCTGTCTTTTGATCCTATTAATAGGAAAAGGTCTATTTCTTGCGTTTGTGCATTTCTAAGGTAAGCGTTATACATTGAGTCTTAGATTTCAATTTGTATTTTTATAATGGTTACATAAATATAGCTCATGTCGCTTTTCTGTATTTCTTCGAAGTATTAAACTTATTAATAATGATTATGATGTTTTGCTTCTGGCAAAAATACTCTTCTTCCACATTGGCATCTGTACTTTTATCACAATTTTTT
Organism: Sclerurus mexicanus; assembly: GCA_013396755.1. Lineage (NCBI taxonomy): Eukaryota > Metazoa > Chordata > Aves > Passeriformes > Furnariidae > Sclerurus > Sclerurus mexicanus. The sequence continues at coordinate 312,560 of VWZF01001848.1, read as the reverse complement.
TAAACCAAATTCATTTCCCATTTATAGCAGCCAAAAAAAAAAAACCCCACCTCATTTGATTATAGTGTATTAACAACACAACTTTGGTTTCACTTGGGAACCCTGGTGCAAAATAACAGGTCATTTTTCAGACAAGCACAACAGAAGCCACTAAGATTAAAAACTGAAATAGAAGATATATCCTTCTCTTCCATCTTCTGAAGTGTTCTCAAAACCTTTTCTGTCACACTGATGATCCACTTAAACTATTTCATCTCAATCTGATTACTTTGTTCACACTGCTTCAGAGATTAGCCTGAAAAAAGACACTTTGGCCATACTGTTCAGCAAATGCCAAGAGCTCGTCTTCATAACGTCAGTGCTCTGTGATTGCTTCCTTACATCGCATTCCCACAAGGACAGGATTATACAGCCTCCTGTAAAATCCACTTATTTCACCATCACCAAAGGGAATTTTATTGTCCTAAGAACCTACACGCATTTTTATCAGTTGAGCTTACTAAGAAACAGTTGGAAAGGAAAAACATCCGTGTTTCCTTCTCCCAGCAGATGTAATTAATCATAAATCTCAGGACAGATGGAACTGTTGTAAAGGCTTGGAAATCTCTGCAATACATCCAAACCCATTGCATTCGCTGTTTTGTGATACTGCAAAACAAACAAAAATTGCTTGGGATTCAAAGTTCAATTCTCGTGTTTATGTCTATACATCCATTCTGCCCTCAGTGTTGTCTGTTGTCCTTTTTATTTGGCTTAAAGTATAGGCTTGACTGGGATTAAGACAGCTGTGTTTTCAGCATTGCCAATTGTCTGCAGTTTAAAGCGCTCAGACTTGATCCACCCTCGTATTTCTGGCCCACCATGAATATTAGGATTGCTGGCTGCCACCAGTGCTCATTATCATCTCTTCTCCCCGGATTTCTGTCTGCCTGCACATCCCAACACAGCATCTGCTTCTGCTTTAAATGCTGGGATGATCAGTCCTACTCCTGTTGCAAATTGACTGGCCAAGGTTTGGGCAGGGGCACCGAGGCTGCACTAAATCATGCCCTTAGCAGGCCTGAGATATTTTGCACTGAGCTTCATCTCTTACCCTCGTGCAGCCAGATGTGCTTCTGCAAACTGTGGGGGGTTTTTGGTCTTCACCCCATATCACCCTTCCAGTAACGCGGCATCAGCTTCAGATCGTGAGAACTTTCAAGACACGTGAAACTGTCTCATCATGATAAACTCGAGCTGATCAAAACATGTTTTTCAGCGTTTTTCAGAACTTGCTCGGCAATTTTGATTTTGCAAAGTTTTCAAAGGGACTACCCAAACCCAGAGGAGGTGGAAGAGTAACAATGGCCTCTCCAATGCCTGAAATGCTGTATCTGCTCCCCCCTGGTCATGACGTCCAAAGCCCCTCTCCATCCGAGCCCAGCCCTTTGGTGAACCAAGAGAGCACAATGCTCAGTCCCAAATCCATTGTTTCCCACATCCTGGCTGGAGCTCGTCCCTATGTCACAAGCACCATGCTGCCTGTGCAGAGTTTAATCATCCCTCTCCTTCCCATCATTTCGCTGGAAAGGATATTCAGAGTATTTCTACTCAGATACAAAATCATTTCCCCCGATTTAAAAATAAAAGATTAAAAATAAAGGCACCAAAATTCCAAAAACCAACTGGGACCTGAAAACCTGGCGGTTTCTCTTTAAATATTTCAGTAATTTATTCATTGATTAAAATATTTGCTACTCAATTCTGTGCAATCAGCAGAATTGCCATTACTCATCGCATCACTCACTCTGAATCACAGAATGCTACAGCTAAGAAAAGATTCAATTTGTATTGGCTTTTAAGCATTAATACTAAAATAAACACTTCAGCAATAAACATTTCAGCTAAGTGGCACTGCGGTCCTTTCCACAGTCTGAGCTGTTTGCCATACATTAGAAGAGGTAAAATTACAGGCATTTCTGTTCGTCTGCTTTGACATTAAAACTGACGGTCATGGAATGTTTTTTTCCGAAGTTTAAGTCTCTCAGTTCCACTCCTGTGATAGATGTCAGCACTTTTCACTTATCCTTAAGTGAGTTTATTAAGCCCTGGAAAAAAAAAGAAATCTGGAAGTTCTAAGGACTTTGCTATTTTTACTTTTTGTTTTCTTCCCTGTGAGAAAATCCTCCCAAGTTACCTCAGTGAGAACTTGCAGATTTTATATTAAAACATTTGTTCAATATTTTAAATCAGAGCATTTGAATAATTTGAAATTTGACAGCCAAATATACACTAAAGGAATCCTAAAATAAAACTGCAGAAATAGCCTCAAGCAAAGTAAGTTCTTTATGTCCCTTTTGATATGAAACTACCTGGTTATTTCTGAACAGCAGGAAAATCTCAGAAACCTAACAACTCTGCTGGAAATACAAATCTGGAACAAAACCTGAGGTTGGAGCAAATGGGGGTTTTGCTGTTCCAGCAACAGTATGAGAATTAAATCCTTCAGAGGAGAAGTTATTGCAGAACTTCAGTGAAATGCTAAACAAAGCAAAGCTCTGGAAACACAAGAAATTTTATTCTTTCCATTTCTCTGATGTGAGAAATTAAAAACAAGAGTGTTCTTCTGTAATGGGATCATTCCCTAGGTTATTTTCCTAAATGTTCCCAGAATTCAATTCTTGATTCTAATCTAACCTTATTATTTCAACTCCCAACAATCCTTAACTGAAATGTTTACAAGATGGAGAGCATACATTGTTTCTAATTAATTTACAATTACTTAGTTTGAAGTTAATTACATCCTCAGTCAGGACAACCCAGTTCACTACCACTAATTTACCGCAATTATTCAAATGGATTTAATTGATTTTTAATGCATTACTCAAATGCAAACATAGATCAAGCCTGATGTTTTCCTTTTGCGAGAGAAACCCTTAGACTGCTTATGATTTGCATAACTTTGTGAAGACTTTTCTTCATTAAAAATAATGACAATAAATTTTAAATGAACTTGCTATTCATAAAACGTCCTCTTTTTAATTTCAGGCTCAAAGCCCAACCTTACAAACAGCCAAGTAATTTCAGCAAAGGTTGCAACAGTGTCAAAGTACCAGCTTTCCTCCCTACTGCTTGGGAACTTTTGCTATGCTCTTTCTGTGGCAGATAATAGATTTTCCAGTGGAAAGGAAGTCCTTGTCCATCCAAACAAGTGTCCTGAGCTCTGGTTTGTGTGGGTTTCCTGTACCTGCCTTACAGCAGCAGACCAGAGGAAAAACCCTCCAAAACTCAGCACATTAAACTTTGGTTTCTAACTTTCTGGGGGAAGGCAAAATGAAAATAAATGCTCAAGTGGAACCCAACTCCAGTGTCCTGCTCTGATGACTCAGATAAGCCCCATTAAATTCATTCTGTTCTATTATGCCAAAATTCTCATTTGCAAAAGGAGGATAATTTATGGAGCAGACAGAGATCCTGTGATAAACAGCCCTGAAGAAGAAGTGAGTGCTACTATTGATGAATTAGCTGTGGCAAACACAGCCTTAAAGCAGAAACAAAATTAAAACCCACAAGTCCAGCTTCCTCTGGAAACACTACTGCCTTGCCCAGGGTGTGCATTAGCGCCCTGATCCAACCCAGCCCGCGTTGCTGCCGAGGGAACGGAACAGCTCGTCTCCCACTCCGTCAGAATCGCACCCAACCGCACTGGAAACGCGGCAATTCGGAATTTCATAACACCCCTCACTGACGCCGCTAATTAATGCTATTGTTTTGTTCCTCTGGCTGAGCTTCCTCAACGCCAACCTGCACGGCAGAGCCCAAAAACAGGCGTTAAAGAAAATACCATGGACGTTAATCTCTAGCACAAATACATTAAATGCCTCCGCACCTCGCGGGGGAAGGACAGCATTCCTATAAATAATGGATCGTTGCGGGCTGATAATCTTTATCCTCCTACGCTAATAAGATGATAATCTTTCTCCTCCCGTGTCCTTGCCTTTGAATTTCAGTGCTGCAGTGGCTCAAGCGCATCACCAGCTCTCTCCTCGTCATCTGGCTTTGAAATCTGAAAATGAAAGAGCCTTCCGAAAGAGGAAAGCAAAACCAGCCTAATGAAGACACGACGCACAGCGCTCCGCTGCATCAGGCCCTGCTTAACTCTTTTTACTTTTTTGGCGTTTGAGTGTAGATCTAAGGCCAGGAGAACTCCTCAAGTTATGTATTTGGTTCATGCAGGTTCACTGGGGAGACAGCTCTAATCTGCAGCAGAGATCACAGATCTCCAGGGTATCCCAGCCTACTTCCAGAAGCGCAATCAGCATATTCAAAAGCGACATCAACACCAACTGACATCTCCCCACACTTCAGAGCAGAGCTGCTATTTATTTCTGCACAGCTCTGCACTGACAAGTGCCTGTAAGAATAGCAACTTACTGATTTCATGGCCAGGGATTGTGTGGCAGGATAAAAATACTGAAATCCTGAAAAATTCCTTTCATTTGAGAAATGCTAAAGTTGCGTTTTTACCTTTCGCTTTTGCAAAGGGTATTTTAATTTTGAAATAGTGGTTCCGAGGCAGTTGGGGGAATAAAACTGCAGGAAGGAAGGAGGAAGGATAAAGTGAAAAGCAAATGGACTATTTGAGGTGATCTGAAAACTATTTCACAGATAAATACTAGAGTGATGTGGCCACATAAACAGGCCAAAAAAGGCAGGACATTTAAGCTGAACCCAAAGCATCCTATAAACAATGTCTTAGTTTGCCAATCCCCAAGGCTGAACAAAACAGAATCACTTTGCTGAGATCTGGATGCAGGAAACGATCTTAACTTGGTGTGGCTGAGATCAGTTCTGTATCCAAACCTCAGAATGACCTGGTTTTCACTGATTTCAACTGAAATAAAACGAAAACCAACCTAGTGGCGACTGGCCCTTACATATTTCCATATATTGATCAAAAATACTTGAAGTAGGATATTCTACACACAAGTCACACAGGCAGCCGCTGTCAGCACACAGAAACATGCAGCTCATGTACTCAAGCACCTCTATTTTCTAAATTGGACAATTCTAAATTTCTTCAATGCCACACTCATGGTCACAGACTCCTCAGGTAAAGGTATTTGATAGAACTCTTGTATCTGTCTATTTGAACTCATGTTATAAAGAGTCAAATGCATTTTCTAGCACTGCAAAGCACTTCAAGAAAGAGTCAGAGGCTCCAGGTCCAACGCTGGATGCTGGAGGTGCGTGTGGAAATCTCAGTGCCTTCTTTCTGCCTGCTTTCACAAGTCTCACTTCCAGGAGAACCAACAGAGCCCAAAACAGAGAGGCTTGGAAATGACACCGAGCAGTGGATGCAACAGTTGGAGTGTGTTGTGTAGCACTGCTTGGTGCACGTGTGAGTGAGAGATTGGCTGATTGATTGATTGATTGCAAAATCTGCTCTTCCGGAGGTCAGGTAAAAAATGTGGTGGCTCCTGAAAATGTTAGAGGGATCAAAATGAATTTCAGTAAAATGTCAGGAATTTCATTGCACCGAACACATCAGTTTGAGTCAACCAGCATGGTTTGTTAAATGGTTTTGATACGTTTTTTGACTCGTATTTCACTTTCTTTTTTTTTTTTAATGTTTCTAAATTGAACTGAAATTTCGAAATAGAATAATTTAACCAACTTGGGGAAAAATGTGCAACTTTGAAAATATATAGACTGGAGTGGGTGCTTCCACAACTTCCAAACCTTGCCTTAAAGCTTTCTGAGTTGGGACTGTCACTATAGCAAGTTCTCCATTGTTTATGGTTTCAAGTTCTGCAAATTGTTATTTTTTGTTAAAAGCACTTTACAAAAACTTCCAAAACGTCCTTTTGGTTCACTTTCAAATCACATAAGGAAGCAGAAGAATGCCAAATACTTAGAGCCCTTATAGCTGCTTTACCCACAGCCTTGCAAATATCAAGCAGAGCGTCCATCTACAGATCTTGTTTTGAACACTTGCCTTTTTTCACAAGGTCATTCAGTCAGTGCAACACTCAAACACCAAAAGCCTGTGCATGTCAGATGTCTTTCTTCTTTTTTATTTATTTTTTTTTTGTCTGCAGTGTCATCTCCATCAAAGTCTGGAAGAGGCTTTAGTCCCCTGGCAGCTCAGCGTTTGGTGGTGTGTGGTTTGAGAAAAGCTTTTATCAGGAAAAGTATCACAAAAATGTCTTTATGAACCCCAGCAAGTTCTGTGCTTTGGTATCGATACATTCCCAGAAATATTTCCCTTGGGAAACCTTGGCAGGCTGGATCTTTGTCTTCTCCCTTTCACCTCATGCCGTGTTTTACCCTTCTCCTTCTCTCTCAGCACATCCCCATCCCCTTCCCTGCACATTCCCCTGCCAACCTCGGTGCAGCTGACAGCAGCTTCCCTCTTTTCTGATTCCTTTGGATGTGCTGGGGGAGATGCACTTCTAGAGGCACAGACAGCCCGTCCCTGCAGACCTCTTTGGGGACCAGATCACAGCAAGAATGACAGACGTGACGCCAGGGACAAGGACAGCTATTTTCCTTGGGTTCTGGAGAAAACATTTATCATTCAAAAGTATTCTTTTCTGGTTTGGTTGTGAGGCAGACACCAGAGTCTGTGCCCCAGGATTTGTTGGCTAAAGGACTTCAAGACTGAAAAGCCAAATAAAAATTAAAAAAGTGAATTTAAAGCATAATACCAGTAATTAAATGAACCAGTAATAACAGTAATAAACCACCACTGTTTCAGCATCTGTTCCTTTTGTCTTTTCTCAGCTCTTCTCCTGGTTTTGTTTTCTCTTTGCACCTAATAGTTCTTTCTTACCATTATTCCTTTTACTTATTCCAGCAGGATTTTTAGTGTATTTATCCAAAGTTATATGAAGTATAGGCTTTTTTTTTTTCTTTAATACTTTTGTCTTTTTTAAAAAGGACTGTGACAGTATACGGGAAAATACCTGTAGCTGAATGCACAATGTTTTCAGCACTGGTTTGGAAAACGTCCTTCCCACCAGATGAAATATGATTACAGTGTGTGCCTGGGGGAAAGCTGCAAAACCAAGGGAAAGGATATCATGTGGAAGAATGTGAAATTCTAACCCAGACAGGTGTTCTACAAGAGAAAAGAGAGTCAGGAAAATAAGGAACTATTCTGGGAACACACCAATTCTTCAGGAGAGGGTTTCACTGTTGGATGAAAACAAATAAGAGGAGGTTCTAATTTTCAGAGAAAAGGACTGTTTCCCAATATTGCAGTGCTGGTTGTACAGAGAGGAGACTGGGCTACAGGAAAACCTGCCCTCACTCTAGAGAGAAGAGGTACAGTTACATGGAGAGGGGAGGAAGTTTGTCACTTGAATAACATAATAAGCATCTCCATCTTATAAACTCATATTGAAAAAGAAACACAGAAGAGAATCAGTCAAAGGATCACTTTTTTCAAGGATCCATGAGAAATAAAAGGAACAATCATGGGAGAAGGAATATATGGGCCTGCAGGAGATGATCAAGACACAGATATAAATCATAAAAGAGCACTACCAGGTAACAAAAGGATTCCAGTAAATATCAACACATATCTGAGCTTATTCTTAAGCCTTCTTGCTTCATGAGAAAAAAAAAAAAGAGTATAAAATCATGCTTATTTCCAATTAGAAGCCAGGCTCTGAAAGGCCAAATCTCTTTCGCAGCAAATGCATATAAATCTGTAGTTAATCTGACTGCTCCACAGACATTCTAAAAGAATACTTCCCCAAACAGTCATCATGGCACAGGAACTGGCAGCTTTTCTCAGAGCCACTGCACACGGGCTCAGAAATCACCGGCAGAAAGCAATGAAGCATGAAATATATGACTCTCCAGGTGAACATTGCCCCAACTGCAAGTCTCATTTGTAAGCTAAAAATGCACCGTATAGGTCTTTTTACAGAGACTAACATTTAAAATGCTAATACAAATGGCACTCAGGGAAACAGGCACTGGGAACACACAAGGGCATCGTGGAAAGGCAGGGACATCACTGACAGGTGAATATGAGGGATGTGCTAAAACCAGCATCTGTTGCACATGTGGGGCTTTGTTCAGCTTCAGATCTTCTGATTTCTTACCTTCTGTACCCCACACAACCACAAGTCATGTTTTAGACTGCTTTTTCCATTTCAGAACAGCAGTTGTCATTCCTTTTCCATTTGCCTGTGCTTCAGGTGAGCCATAGGTACAGTCAGCTTGGTCCCTCTCCTACTGTACATTGGAACTCTGTATCATCTTTCTAGACATGCCCTGCTCCTCTCAGCCTCATCCACCCTTGCTGGCTCTGTTTGTACCTCAAGGCGTAATTTGTGACAATTTACAGATGCCTTTTTATCGGTTTAGCATCAAACAGTTATTTTGAACATAGTCTCTCTATTGTGTATGTAAAAAGTAATGAACCACAGTGAAAACACGTGTTAGTTCTGAACGCAGCAAAGGCCCAAATACAAGTTTGCTCCACAGTCTGACAGAGCCTCGTGGACCTGGGAGTCATTATCTCACTGGTTGAGACCCAATGGTCTTCTGTGAGTGATGCCACGGGCTGATGGGCAGGTCTGAGCCATCCTCACATTCAACAGTGCTTGCTTCAGAAGCCTCTGTTGTGTGATACGAGAGTGAAACACAGTCTGCAAAACAACTGCACTGCGGGGAAGAATTGGGCTTTCAGAATTATCCATTGAATATATCCCTTTGCAAGCATCCATTTCTAAAAAAGCCTAGAGAGGAGCAATTGTGCTGATAGGGATCATTTCCTCTGTAAGCAATCCTGTGCTGCCATGGGAATTCTGGCTCTTCGTGGCTAACCACAAGGGCAGGAGTAGTGTGGGTGTCTCTTTGTGAGAAAGGAATGTTAATCCTGAAGGGTTCAGTGGTTTGACTACTTTGAGAGCCAGAAAGAAACACACTCAAGAATTCTGTGCCACAAGCCAGGAGACAAATTTAGCCAGAGCTCCTAATTTCCACTTGGAAAATATAAAACTATAGGAAATCACTAGTTAGGATTTCCCCCCTAATTGAGTAAGTTCATCATCAAGTGAAATATGAAGGACACCACCATCGGCAAGTCCAGATCACAACCTGTGTTCTCTGGTTGCAAGTCGCTCCCTTGAACACGTTCCGTTCCACAAGGACTAGAGAAGCTTCAGCTGAGCTGCTGCACTGCTGATCCTCAGCACTTCAAAGGAGCGCCACACTCAATTTTCACCTACACACCTGAAGCCAAGCTTTTTAGATGAAATTTTAGGCATTGCTACTGGAAAGGAAGCCAGGTACATCAGAGGTTCTAAACCCTTCTCAGGAGCCAGATTTGAAAGTTTTCCCCATTGCCTCTCTTCACGTCCTTCACAGGACATCATAAAAACACACCTTAAAATGGTACGACTGCTTGAGAATGAAAGACCAAAAGCTCTGCTCTTGTGCTCTTGCATTGTCCAATAATCACAAACTGTTCCTTTGATTAATGGGACCATGCCCAGTGCAAGAAACACTGCAAATAATTGTAACTCAAAACTCAGTACCCCACTCATCTTCATCTTTGCTCAGCCTCTTCCTCATCCCCTCCTGAATGCCAGCTGCTGGTACAGCTGTCACAGATAAAACCCTCAGTGAGTATCCACCCAGAGATGAGACACTAGAGAGGTGACTGCCCAAACCCAGCCTCTGGAAGCACAAAAGGCTGAGTGAGTTTCTGTTGCTCCCTGCACATCATCTTATCCAATGACTCTTCCTCTCAGGTGAGGATTTCATCTGCCTTCTTTCTGATTAAAATTAAAGACTAAGCCCAACAACTGCTTTTTAAACAGACACTGTGTCAATGTACTAAAGAAGGGTACAGAACTCAACCCTCCAGCAAAGAGAGATCCTTCTTAAGTATGGAACTGACTGGAACGGTCTCTCTCAGGCATGAGGCAAAACTTGCCCAGGGACACCCCCCAGAGCCCACCCCCACTGTGTGCCCAGAGATACAAACCACCTCAGCAATGAAGACTTGGCTTTGAGGCTTTAGGGGAAGTGGCAGAGCTGAAAGGAACTAAAGGATGACACATTAATGAAAAAAAATCAACATCATTCTAAGGAGCAATAAGTCAGGCTCTGGTCTTGCTCCATTCGAACCTGTCATCACTCCTTGAACTTCTCCACTAGCGTAGGATGCTGAAAACAACAAGCTTTGTGCCATTACAACAGCAGCTTTAATAAAGGAATGAGCTTTAAAGCATTACACCTGAAAATAGAGAGATAATTAAGCCTGATTTTCTTCAAAGCTTTCCACCCTCCTAATGAGGTCTAATGAATTCAGCACTGAAGATTTAACAACAGGTGCCTTTACATGAGGAGGCCACAGAGTACAGGCACAAACAGCACCTGGGAGCGTTTTCCTCAAGAATGCTAAAAACGGCCTCAAAGCTGCTCCCTGCAGCAACAGCTGCCTTGCTGAGGAAAAAAATGGGATTGTCTAATATTCACAGCTTGCCCAGGGCCTGGCCTCGACCCCAGTGCTGGAATATCTCTCCCAATTACTCATTCATTCCCTTAACACGTGCACGGTTCCCAGTTTTGGGGTGCAGCTTACACTGTTTGATACAGGTCGGTGGGAAAATCAACCCTCAATCCAAACCATCATCAAGAGACAGAGAGACGGAAAACAATGGTTGGAATCTCAGCAATTGTCTTCACTAACCATCACTGCTGGTTTTCATGTGGTTCAAGAGGAAGCATCCACACAGTGAATGACATGATCTGAAAATTGTTAATACATGATCCAATACACTGTGTTATGTTTAATAAGTCAGCTTTATCAAATATAGTCTCTGATTTAATAAACATGCTCCAAATCATAGATAACACTCATATAAGTCGTTCTATAAAATATGTTGGTCATTTCAATTCCAAATGACCCCTAGGTAAAAATAACACCCTGTCTACACAGGCAGCTTTCCCGAGGAGCAATAAATCCATGACGCCCAAAATGCAGCCACCGCATCCCAGCGAGGAGACAGCCCTGGGCTGCACAGACCCGGGGGCACCGTTGGCACCGGCAGGGTTGCTGTGGCACTTGGCACTGGCAGCCTCAGCTCTGCGAGGTGCAGGGGGCTGACCGTGATTAATCAGAGCCCGTTTGCTGCAGGAGGTAATGGAAGGAACAGTGCTAAGCATTTTTCAAAAATGAAAAATAGCCCAGGTAGCTGGCACCTGCGTGTGACGTGAAGCATTACAAACAAATGAGGAGTAATAGAGCTTACTGGGCATAAAATGTTACTGTTTTATACCAAAAAGTGCAGGATAAGCAAACCAGGAGTAATCACCCTGAGCACTTCCACCAACTAAACAACCTTTAAACTTTCTGAGGGCCTGCAAAAGAACATGATTGATTAGCATCTGCAGGAGGCTATAAAGGGAAATGGGACAGGGATACTTGGAAAAGATGTTAGAATTTCAGTCCTACCTTGGCTTGGTTACCACTCAAACACTAAAACAGTGAGTTAACTATTTTAATGGTCCAGATCTCGCTATTGTGTTCCCTGGGCTTTTAAAGTGCTGGGAGAAATCTTTTTCAGGCTTTAGGTACTTGCCAAATTAACATCTTGAGACTGCCAGGCATTTTAAAAAGCAATGCCAATTAAATGTTTCCTTTTATTGCACGTTATTCAACATAATTTGCTAGAGATCCATCTTGCTAACAGTTCCCCTGCTTAGAACTTTAAATAAAGAGAAAAAACAGAATAAACAAAAGACCTTTAAAGGAAGCCAAGGCTGATATAAATGCAGATAAAAGTTTAGAGCTGGACATTTCCTTGTTTAGAAAGGTGAGCAGTTACTCCACTTGCTGGGTAAAATATTGGAAGTTTGCTGAGAGTTTCCTTCCAGAGAGTTGGAAATTGTATTTTGCCATACAACTGTATTAATCCTGCCCTAGAAATCCAAAATTATCTTCAATCCATGGTTACCAATTTAGGAATTTGAGCAGACAACTATTGCTGCCATCATAGCTGCCAGCTTAGTAGTTTGGGTTTTTTCATCTGCTTTAGCTTTCTGCTAAAGATTCCTTGTACCTGTTTCGTCTTTCCATAAAGATCTTTCTGATTTGTCCTAATTCATCCAAAGACTTCGGGGTCCCTTCGGTGGAAATACTCTCTATTTACACTAAAACCAAGAGGAAATGTCTTGGTCACTAATTCCAGCTACTACATAAAAAATTCCACTTAAAAAGAAGAAATAATTCAGTGTATACATGGACCAGCATCTTAAAAAAGAGATCACTGACAAAGGATTTAGATTTCCCAACTGTAGCACCTTTAAGTTAAATCCAAGCACTTAAATTTTTCCATGGATTTATATTCCATATGCAGACTTAGAATAGCAGGCAGAGTAAAGATAACTTGAGAGTCCAATAGTTGCTCATTTTTAGAATACTGGAAGTTCAGAAAGTTGAAAAATTAGAACTTTGGGGAGACAGCTCTTGTCAAATCCTTTTGCTTTGGCAGATCACAAGCTGCAGGAATAAATAAACAAAATAAAGGAAAACTTACCCTACTTTTTTGCTATGAAAGAGCTAAAAGAACAAAAGTACTACCACACCCAGAGCAGAATAAAATCTGGGGAGGGCAGGGACGCTGAGAGAGTAACAAAGTGCTATCTCTGTAGGGCCAAGGGAGTAGTATCCAAATGAGCTCCCTTATTGCCCCTGGAATTACAGTGCATTTTGAATTGCTCTTCAGCAAACAATGCAGCGCCGTTCTGCTCTGAGAGGAGCTGGGTGTTCAGCAGGCTGACTGACATCAGGGCCTGGATTTGCATTGGGCATATTTTAAATGTTCACGCGGAAAGAAGCGAGAGCCTTTGTTTTGAAACACAAAAATATCACACTGGGGGAAAAGAGAGAGAAAGAGACAGTGGGAACAACTGAGTGATGGATTGAGAGAGAAACACTGTGCATTATTGTTTATTCAGGCAGCTAACAGCACTAAATAAGGTTTCCCAAATATCATTACTGTGGTGATTAACATCCTTTCCCACATTTAAAAATCAGTCCTGAAACTCAAAAGCAAATTGATTTCTCCCCACTATAATTAATCCCTCCACATTTAATTGCAGGAAGCTGTGTATTTTTTCAACTCTCCACTTTCAAACCGGTGGCTTTAACTCTGCTCCCTCTCAGCTCTGTTCTACGTGGCACTGGTGACCGTGTCAGGGTGATGGAGAACCTGCTCCCAACCTCTCTTCCCAGCAACAATCGGATCTACCACACTGCATCTCTGCCCTGGCAGAGGCAAAGCCCCTAGGGTTGAGTTTTAAACAAGGCACAGCCCCTAGGGTTGAGTTTTAAACAAGGCACAGCCTTTTTGTGTCAATGCTACACCAAAAAAGCCCTCAGGGCACTGAGCACCGAACTGGCTCCTTGTTATTATTTACCCTCCTACTTTAGCTTATTTGAACATCCCAGCCTAAAATTAAGAGCAGCACTGAGCAAAGACAGATGCAGGGTTTGATGGGGAGCTCTGCTTAACATGCCCAGCCTGAAGGGACTGATCTGGTGGTGGGAGAGACATTTCTGAACCCACAGGTTACTTCGTGCTTTGCCTCTGAGTCAGAGCAAGGAAGACCATCCACTCACACCACCAAGAGGTACCTCCACCATGGCTTATGAGGGTCTGAGAGCCAGGCCAAGCCTCAGCTCCCTTGTGAGAGGACACATCCAAAACTGGAAAGGATCTCCAGTGCTGCGTGTCCAGAGTTCCCACAAGGGTTACAAGTAGCTTCAAAGTCATGTAAGATTAAAGACCACCTTTAGTTGATATCTGCTCCCTGAGCTCTTGGCTCTCTGTCTCAAGTGTTTCAACGATGGCTGGGAGTAGAAATTGTCTCAATGAAAAAAAAGATAAGATAAAATATCCTACAACTCCAGGAACTGCTAGAAAGGCCTGGCTGCTCAGGACTGGCAAACAAAAGGAAATTTTAGAGTTTTCCTGGCTGTTAGGAGGGTGTCATAAGTTGTACCAGTAGGTTGAGAGAAATGATCCTTCTCATGTTCATCACTTGTGAAACCAGTGTGCCCAGTTTGGGGCACAGCACGGGCCATGAAGGGGTCAGGGACTGCAGCACTGAGGACTCCGGAGTGACAGAGAACCGGGACTGTCCAGCCCTGAGAACAAGCAGCTGATGGGAGCAATGACAGGGTTTGGGCAGGAGAGAGCCAGGGCTGCACACAGGGGCACAGGACAAGAGGCACCAGACGCAGCCTGGAACACACAGAAATCTCTGACTACACAGGAGGAAACCAAATTTCATCAGCAATATGGTCAAACACTGGAAGAGAGGCCCAGAGATGCAAAACTCCACACTCACAGAGCATAGCAAGTGAATTAAAGTAGGAATAAGCAAGTGCAAAAAAAATTAAAAATCCTTAAAATAAGCATCTGTACCTCCTGATAACATTCTGATTATTTTAGTGTCTTATTTCAATCAACAATCAAAACCCAGTTGTGCCAAGCCCCAAACCCAAGATAACTTCATCCCTCTGAAGTGCTTACAAGATGAAGTTACAATGGCAAATGGACTGATAAAACAGGAAAAGAAAAAAACCAGCATGGATTAACAATAACACTGTTCTGAAGAGAGACGCAGCAGCAGTAACATCACAGCAGTACCCTCGCATCACAGCCTACACACCATAATTAGTTCATCACGGTATCCAAAATTCCAACAATCTTTTCAATATGTTCAAGTATCTTCGAAGAACGAAGCCTTTGTGAGAGAAGAACAGGCTTTCGGAATCAGACTTGGGTGATGACTGAAGACAAAAGCTGAAGGTGCACTGGGTAAAGACCCTTGTCATGGCCTCATTACAGTAATAAGGCTGTCAACGGATGGAAATGAAGGGCATAATTGTCGGCACTGAAAACTGTTCTGGTTCTGCAAGCTGGAATTCTTTTTCCTCTGCATGTTTCCTCCTTGTATTAAGAAAAAACAACAAACCTCTCTAATTATAAATGCTCCTATTCCAGAGAAAACTCATTCCCCCCTCCCACACTTTAAACAATTAAATAGCTACCTATTTTAATACTGCAACAGATTGGAAGTCACTGCTTTCCCAAAAGCAAAACACTATGTCCTGAGAATGACTTCCTCTTGTAGAATGCTGATTTTCTCGAGGTAAATAACATTCTATCACATGTCAATTTTTTTGAAGGGAAAAAAGAAACCAAAGAAAACACACTACGAACATAGTTGGACTACAACAACACGAAATTACACCTTTGGAAAAGCTTTGATTGTTTCCTCATCTTGAACTTGGCCTTTTTGCATTGCTAATTTTCTTGATGGGTTCAGCTCTGAAATTTGCATCTGAAAAGAACGAGCCTCGCAAGGTCGTCTGCGTACTGAGAAGTTTGTGTGTTAGTTAGGAAGGTTACCCTTGACTTTGGGAAACAGTGAGACGTCTTGAAAAGGTAGAAATAGAAGCGATCACAAAGGTCATTGGTATAACAGTACCTGTCAGCTTCTTGAAAGGAAACATGAGGAGCTGTGCTCAGGTTTATTAATGCAAAAACCCACCCCAATCCTAAAATAAGTGTCTGATCGTTGCTGTGTCTTACACGTCAGCCCCAGAGTAGCCAACTGGACTAGCTGAGCTGGAACTGCGGCCACCACAGCACAGCTCTGGAGTTTGCCACTTCCCTTGTGCTATTCCCAGGACAGGCGCTGAACCTGAGGACTCAGGGTAAGCTGACAAGTCTCCTCTGCCACCTGTGGAAGCTGATTTTTGCTCTCAGTTGAGTTCCCAGGCCCTGCTCTCTCTGACAGGCCATATCCAGTGTCTGCACGACTGAGAACATGAAGGGTGATGCTGGAAATCACACCCAGCAGAACCCACACCTTCATTCTTCATTTGTTCACCCTTTAACAAATGTGTGAAAGGAGAAATAAAAAACCCCGAACACCCCGACCTGAGTAGCCTCTTGTACTTACAATTATGAGTTCTAAACTCTGAATTCACCTGCCTGTGCACTGCCCACCACTGAAGGACACACAATTAATTCTGCAGCTCCGTCCACACGCACAGAACTCCAACCTCAGCAGCCCCATGGATGTTTGCACCAAGGTTTCATTCCAATATCCCATTTTAAGGCTTGCTGTGTTACGGTACAGCTCTTATCCCTTTTAAAAAGGAACCAACCTTAATCTTTTGATTTCAATTACATGATTTTAAGTCGTTCAGATAAAAAATACCGCAAAACAAAACCTCCCCAACCTCCTTCCATGCTGTAGTTGTGTGTAAGTTGTGAATTGCTCTTTAGTATTCTGCAAGACTGGTCCAGCCACCCCAAGTGTCATTGCTGGGGCTTGTAGAGCCCCAGAGCCCTGTGCTGGTGTTACCAACACAGCCTTGTCACAGAGTTATTTGAGTCACCTGGAACAGCAGGGTCTCAAAGCCCGAGGAGGGCAAACTGTCATCACAGTATCTCTTGATTTCCTGGAACAGGGATGTGATAAACAGGACCCACACTCCATAAAAAGCAGCAAGGCACTTCTCTAGGGTCACAGGGGACACACGGAACACAAGCTCCAAGACTTCTGAAATGGAGGACCTTTGAGAGGAAAGAAGGTCTGAGCTGAAGGTTAACTACATGCACAGCATGCACTGGTAATGTCTGTGGCTCTTGGACTCAATCCGAAACCTTCAAAGTTCTGCATAAAACCAGAATATTTAAGTGCCCTAAAAAAGCTCTTTAAAAAGATACACATGACCCACACACAGCCTCTCTGTGTTATGAAAGAGCACCAGCACATTCACAAAAGAAGCTCTTGCATTAGCAATGTTTTGTTTGACCAAAAGGAAAAAATATCTTCCTTTTTCCGTGTTATCTGTGATTTCCTCATTGTAAAGGAAAAACAACTGGCTGTGCTGATGGCATTCAGATGTTACCCGACACACAGAAGTAAATGCTCTGTAAAATCAGCAGGTCTAAGCTCCTACAAACCAAGAGACAAAAACCTTCAACCATCCATTCCAATTAATCTGACCTTGAACTGGCATTCCTAAGCAAAACTAGGCAAGACAAATACCACCAAAAATAAATCTTCTAGAACTTTTCTTCTTAAGTGGCTTGGACAGGACTGAGAGGACTACAGAGGAAGTAAAAAGGGACAGAAGGAGATGACTGAAACCTGCAGGAACATCCTCCCCTGCCCTTATTAGCTCTGCAGCAAGTTCTCAAATTGCTTTTGCCACCAAAGTGGTCCCCAGGGAGAAGATGTTAACTCCAGGGGTAGCAGCTTCATTGCTCGACACAGGGACAGCAAATTCACCTGCAAAATTTCTGCCAATCTGCTAATACAGCTGATTAGGAATTGGTAGAAAAATCACATTGTGCCATAAGAAGTCAAGGTCAAATTGCAGGATTTTACTATTTCAGAGTTCTTTCTAGACAGTATGTTCTACATGTTAATGTTGCACAGCCAGGCCTGGGCATGGACAGACCAGAAAAAACACTCTAATAAGAGCATGGAATAGATAAACATTATTTTTTGAGGAACCTGAGCTCCACTGTCCAATCCTGGAAAAATAAAGGAAGTTTGAAAGGTTTTGTCCACCAAGACTGCACCATAGCATAGAGATATTGGTCCAGCTGAAACAGGGAGAGATGTTCAAATACTGTGTTTTCACACCTAGAACTTGAACGTCAGGTAACCCACTTCCTTTTAGAAGTAAAGGTCCTCAGGTAATTCAGGAATTAAAGGAAAATCACAGTGGGACAGAATCACCTGAAAGGGCACCTGTACACGTGAACAGGATTTCTGCAATCTTACTTCATTAACTCTGCTCATTTTCAGTTATATTATTCACAAGTGTAACGAGGCAGACTAGAGATGTCCTTATTTTGACAGAGCACATGAAATCCAGGCCTTTGCAAACACAGCTAAACATTTGCTTGCCTTGGGTTTGGTTCTATTGGGTTCTACTTGCAGATAAGCCAGACCAGCCAGTCTTTGCTAACCCAATATCTGAGAGAACCTCCTCTGCCTGCAGCTCGCCCTGTAAAGGACACATGGGAATGTAACTTCATTCACAGCACCTTACAAGCTGTGATGTTTATTCCCCAAACCTAAATCACACCACTTGCTTGCTTTATGCACTGGCCAGCTTCCTAAACAAAGAGAGTCAATGAATTCCATGACTTCTCAGAGGGACCTGGGATAATCTCGACAAATGCCATTTCCTGGACTTGGGTGCTGCAGAGCAGCACACCATCTGCTTCCCAGCGTGATGGGGTAGTCAAAGCAGCAGGGAGAAATTGGATTCACTGGGAAATTAGTCACACGCTAGCTCAGAAACTGCTAAGAGTGCAGAGATAGCAGGAGAACTTGCAGAAAACACTGTTCCTTTATCCTGATTAGCAAAGCAGAACCTCACCCTGATGCCTGCAGGTCTCGAGTTGCAGCTAGAGAGCAAACACCTCCGCATCAACACATTACATGGGTAAATGCAAAACCGTGGGAGCAGCACGTTGAAAGCAGCAGCAGAAGGGCTCTCCCTCATTAGATTTGGTTGTTAGTTTGGGCTCAGGGGCCTACATCACCTCTCCTATGAAAACTAAAATATTACTTCCGACTTACTTTCAAAGGGAGGAAAAATAGCACAGAAGGGCTGCCTGATCTTGCTTATTGAACTCGGGTGTAACTTCCCCATCTGCTCTGTTTTGTTCAAAAAGCACTTCCCAACAGTCCCTCAGGAAAGGAGATATGTTCAAAAAGGCAGAGCCCTGGGTAGAAAACAAATCACAAGCCCCCTTCAACGCCCTCCAGGAGCCTAAAGCAGAACGGACGCATGGTGGGCCCTTGCTAAGCCCTCACAGGGATCAAATGCTGAAATGACAGCCCTTTGTAGAGGAGCATCTCGTGCATGTGAATGGGAGGGGAGAGATGCAGTTCCCCCATGGACTGCTGGCTTGAGAGGGCAGAGGTCTGAGGTGTGAGCACACCTGGCACTGCACGGTCATTTCAGGGGCTTGCCATGAATACTTTGCTTTTTGCGTCCTCCTGTCGTGACCTAAAGGGTTACCTGTTCACAGGTGCAGAGAGATCCCAACCATGGGTTTGGGGGATCCCACGATACGCAAGGGCAGAGAGGCTTTATGCTCTAAATTCCTTACAGATTCCCACAAACACCACAAAACCCACTAAGCACAGCTACTTTTTACAATTACCCATCACTCCAGTGGAAGCTGTGACAGTTCCTTCAACAACCTTAATGAGAACTTTGAAAATTTTGTGCATTCATTTCATAAAACAAAAAAGCACTGGCTGCACTTGCACAAAGGCCAGTTGCATGGCTGCAAAAAATTAGTTTTTTAGTTAAGATATATTTCCCAGAGTATATAAAAGAGCAGCAAAATGCCCCTGGCTACAAGCTACACAGAGGATATCCAAACATGCCTGCCTTCCACCTGAGTTTTAATCAGAGAACACAGGAAATATGGATGTGACAATGGTTCTGTCCTAGTTCTTTCAAGTGAAGAAATGTTCTTTTAACTGAGAGGAAGAGATATGTCAGTTCAGGGCTAAAGGGATTCACAAAGACATATTTAGGACTCAGGAGAAAAGATAAAAAGACTCCTAAAATTAGCATTAATAGCAGGCACACACTGTAGTCTTAAATATTTTCAAGGTATTAGAGACATAACACCTGAAGGCCACAAATGTGTCTTTGACAAACACTTCATCTAAGTTGGCATCCGCTGCTGTGGTTCTTCACCCCGGTCACACACAAAAGGACGAGTTCACAAACACGCACAGGTAGGTAAAGAAAAATGTGGCTTCTTCTCTTCATGTTATCTTTAAATATTCCCTCCCAATGGTTAGGGCACACTGCAAAGAGACATAGCAGTGACATGCCACCCTTCCCAACAGGATATATCAATATCATCAATACTGCTGGACTGCACTGGGCCTCCACCTTGGGCTCTCCCCATAGACTCTCTGCAGAGAGCACATGAAAACCAGTGCGGGAGGTAACACCAGGAACTTCCCGTGCCTACGGAGATGCCACGATTTCAGTGCCGTGCAGCTGTGGGTGTTGGTGTCACCCGTCTCTGGGTGACAATTCACAGAGACCCTCGTGCAGCTGCAGGTGCGTTTGCCGGTGTAAAAATTCTATGGAGTGAAAAACGTCCTTCCAAATGTACAGGTGGCAAACAGGCCAGCTGCCCTTCTGCCTTTAAACACAGGGCTCTTCACGGAGCTTGATTTGAAACAGCAGAACCTTTTCAGGCAGAAAGCAGGAAATATTTGTAAAAAATTGACAATGTTTGCTTTTTTTTTGCACAGCACTATTCAAGACTTTTGGCAAAACATTGACTGTTCTCCCCAGTTAGGGTAAAGAACGACTACAATTCTTTTACTGGTAAATAAAAATACTATTTCTCAAATTTAAAAATATCCGTTTTCTATGTTAAAAAATTTGAAAACAGCAGCAATTGCTTCAAAAAAAGGCAAAACTTGTTTTGCAAGCTTGAAAAGATAATATGACTTAAGTTTAATTAACTTTTCCACCTGCACTCTCCCCATGAGCCGACGGGGAAGATTAGCCCCAGTATATGGTGTTAACGGAGTTCAATTCAGTATTTACTATTTATTCCAATATTCTGCAGGAATTAATTCATTTAGCGAGCAAGCAGGCATCGTGAATGCTAGACAAGATTTGCAATGTCTCAGATATTTATGCCATTGGGGGTACCAGAAGAAGTTTATTTGTGAGGCAACGGGTTGGCATCTTTTCCCCACCGACGCTTTTGCCTCCAACTCAATGTTTTCCTCACACGGACTCAAAGCTCACCATGGGCTCCCTGTAAGCTCGTCTTGCCAGGACACATTACTGCTCCCGTGGGTAATTGTGGTTGTCAGCCTCCCTTCACTCCTGCACATCACCTTTATTGATCATCCTTTGCTCATCGTTTTGTTTCACCAGTCCTTGTATTGAAATATTCACGCTGGTTTTAGATCCGGCGCCCAATTGTAGGCGATGAGTTTTCCGGCGATATCAGAGTTGGGACTCCACTTACAAAAAAAGGTTTCAAAACAGGCCTTTTGAGCTTTCTCAGATACTGAGAGAGAACGTCGCCGTTCTTTGCTGCTCTTTGGGTGTTTGTGGATCACACTCCAGCCTCTCCTCAGTCCCAGTTTCTTGCCTTCGTGCCAGTGACTCCCATTTGCTTGCTACAGTTGTGAAGTATTTTATTAACGGAGATGAACCAACACACACCCACACTCTGGCACATCCACTGCAGGCCTCACAGTTTCACTTTCCTCTTTACTGGTACTTTCACACATTTGTTTTCCCTGTTTCAGATGCTTGAGGCCTTGATAGCCTCATTATAGAAATGTTTAATCAAACCCACAGTTTACTCTGACAATATTTGCCATTAGTAACAGCTATAACTCACTATAAACATTCCACTGGCAGCTTTCACATAATCAAAAATCATGTGGCACTAAACAGATAGTTAGATACAAACTGTAATTCTGAATTATTCTACCATGGCTTTTTGTATACATATGAAAAAAGTCAGCAGATTTCTTCCTATGTTATATATACATTTAAAATAAAACAGTAGCAACTTAGAAACCTTTTATTTTCCCAAGCAGGCAGAAGCCCCTTTCTAGCGAGTTATCAAAAGACAGAATTAAAGAGACTTCAGATGCCCCTTCAAAAGCTGTTTGGAGAAAATCTTAGGGAGAATATCTATAACAAGTTATTAAAGGCGAAAAGGAAGATTTCCACCAAGCCATTATATCTAGGTCATAAGATGTGGAAATTTAGGAACACACAAACAAGCCCATCTGCTTGTTCTTAGAGGTTTCCATACTTGTTACTGGCCATACTGGGATAAAGTCTCACCAGGTACAACACTGTCATGCCCTTAACAACACCCTCCATCTTACTTAGGCGGGAAATTCCTGGAGTTTTCTTAGGATGTAAATGGGAAAACACTGATGGACAACATGCAAAACTTACAGTTGCTTCAATTACTCTCCCAATCCCTTCCTTTTTTGAAAGCATCTATACTACAGATTGCTTTGGGGTGTTTATTCCTTCCTGCCTTTTCTTTGATACTATTCTGCATTAAATGGATGTTTAGCCATCTCCTCGGAAGCAACTCTACCCCTCCACAACTCTACCTTCATAGCTCCCCCAGAACCACATGAACATCAAGGAAAGACATCAATATCGCACCATTTTCAGCCATTTGATCATCACCCTAAACACACTCAGACTGCCACAATCTCCAGGTGGGATCACTGCAAATTATTTTCATTTTTGCCATGGTTTGTACAGCTTCCTATTAGCTGTGTCTGCTCCAACAGGTACCCACAAACCCTTCTTCTGGGGCTCACACCTTCCTGCTAAAACGCTCCCCTCTTGGCAAATCTTTGATCTTTCCCAAACACACTGTCCATGTGCTTCATGTTAAGAGCATCCAAGCTCTCTGTGATGTGAGGAATTCACGCCATCACCCCTTCACCGATCTTGGAAACAGTCACTGTTTTGGGGAAGTGCAGTGAGTATCAGGACAATTAAGTTAATAAGAAGAGGGCAATTACGGCCATTTTCTGGAGGTATCTAAGGCGTGCTGGGCTTTGCTGATTTGTACCCTTAAATGTCAAAATCACATCCTTTAAAACTTGGCATCATTGATGTTTACACAGAAAAGGACATTTCCCTTCCACGCCCATGCTAATACAGCCAAGAGGGCGGGGAGTGTCACCGAGCACTCCCAGGGATCCCACAAGGATTATTTCTGGACCAAAACTCAACTTCCTCAGGATGATTTTCCCAGGATCCTCCAAACCAAATTTGACTCCCCCCAGGGAAACTACACGTCTATTGCAAGCACAGGGCACGTGCTGTAGTACCTGAACAGCAGGGACCTCATTGAAACCTCTGTCAAATTGGTGCTTTCCCACTAAAATAACTTTTATGTTTCTAAGCAGAAATTAAAAAAAAATATTTAATTCTTTCTTTCAATAAGGAACAGAAAAATACCCAAATACTCAAGTTAAAATTAAGCTATTATAAAAAAAAAAAATTGAATGTTCTATATTGAGAAAATCTTCTACCATCAGTGCATATAGTCTGTGCCAGGTAAGAGCACTACACCAAATTCACCAAGAGGCACATTTTAGGCTTGCCAGAGAGACCCGGTGAGCTGGGAGGCAGCAGTGGCAGTGCCCTGGCAAAGCAAACCCAGAGGCAAGCAAAGGATCTGGGCACCAGGAGCACCCATTTAATACGGCAGAAACTGAATCCAGTGCAGAACCTCTTTCCAGAAAGCCAAGTTCTGAGGAACATCACAATGGTTGAACTGCTGCTCTCAAGAGCAATCTGTGAATCCTCAAAAAGAGGAGCAAACATTTCTGTGCTCACTATGAGCGACAATTTCCCACCAACTGTCACTAGATGGCATCTTGTCATCGCGCTTCACATCCCAGAGCTCAGCCCACCGAACCAAGTGTCCTGATGAGATCTCACTTCACCGTAACACACAGTCCTGGCTTGGCCATTCTGCCACAGCTGCTGTCCTAATTGATATTCCTCACCCATCAGAACACTCCAAACTTTTAATTGCTGCCTTTTAGATGTATGTTTTCTGGTTTGAAGGGGTTTTTTCTTGTTTGATTTGGTTTGGTTTTTTACATCCCAGGCATTGATGCTTTACAAGCATTCTTAATGCGGGCAGAATGCAAAAAAACTCAAAGAAAATATTAAAAGCTTTAAATACTTTTCTTTCTAATGACGCATTGATTTATTTGCCTCTAAGAGAAGGATAAAAGCAGCAAAATGAATGGTGCGAGATTCCCCTAGCACAGCTAAATGGAGCTGGTTTGATGGGCAGCTATATTATGGTTAAGAGTCTTGCCTGTGCAAATATTTATGCAAGTCGATAATTCTGTTCATTTGTTTTCCAGTAGCACACTTTTGAAACTCCTAACTGAAAACTAAGCCAAAGAAAAAGACTCAAAGGACAAGGAAGGTAAAATCATCACATTCCCTTTAGTTTACGTTTACAGAAGAGCTGTATAAATGTTTATTTATTCCTTATTTACCATAGTCTTCTGTATTCCAGAAGGGAATATGGGAGCACCCTCCACCCCACAACCAATTTAGGAGTGCCAGCAATGAGAAACAGCAACTCCAGGGGAGCTTTTACACAACTCTGATGCAGACACAGCCTTTTCCTGCTTTTTCTTCTTCTCCATTTGTTTATTCTTATGTGAGGATGCTCACAAGTCCCTCCTTGGAAGTCTGCTAAGTTCCCATATTTAGAACTACCAAAGTTTGATTATAAACAGCAGCAAAGGCATTTGTTCTTCTCCTTTGCTTGCTGTGCAATTCCTTTAAAAAAAAAAACCATTTCAGTCCATGTAACCCATGGGGAGGCTTCCTAAATATTCCAGGTAGAAGAGGTGTGGGATGAAAACTGAGAACCTTCACCCCTCAGTGTGGCTGATCCTTTGGGAGTAACACCACAAAGCAAAGCCCTACGCTCACTTTAATCACACACATCCTCTCCTTTGGACACGTCTTCCCTCTCTGTGTTGAGCTCCTGTCCAACCCCAGCTTTTCTGTCCACACCAGAACCATGAATGGTCAAGAAGATTCAAGGATCAAATCTTACTTGGCGTTTCAGCAGGTCTATGTGTTGTTAGCACTTGAATTTTCTGCTATTGGAAATTGTTTATTCTTATTTTATTTGGTCTGACTTTCACCTCCTTGGCTAAAGCACAGAAGCAGAAGAACCTCTGACACAGAAAGGAAGGAAGGCTCTAGAACAGGACATTGCTTGCCATCATCTCTACTGGCAGACAAGATAACACCAGAACTTGATTTTAATCAATGGAAAACTCACAATGTCAACCTCTGTCAATTTATGCCAGAGATCTGCTTTTCTAAGACTCAGTGCAGACACCACACCATTACCACTCCAGGCAAAGGTAACCCTGCTAACCAACACTCAGCAGGTTGTGCACCTGATTTAACACCAACAGACAAGTTGAAAAGAGTGGTCACATATTGCAGGAATTTCAATTGGTTTGTCTTAATTTCATTTCCCTTGAAGTAACATTTATAATTGGAGGGTTTTCCCTCTACAGCCTGCAATAGCAACTCTTACATCTCAATGACATTGGAGTATTTTCAGGGAGACCATTCCAGTTAACATGGACTGGAACTTGTAGTCACTGGGCCAGCCCATCTGGTGTGATAAAAGCACACCCCCACGTTAATAGTGAGCAAGAGCACTGCACACAAATGGAGATGTGAGGAACAGAAGTCAAAGTTCTGCACCTCCTTCTGACTTCTCCCACCTGCTGTGGACCAACAGTAAAACCCATCCTGTGGCTGGACAATCAGCTGAGTGATGCCATGGGAAACTCAACATCTTCCCACAGGAAGCATCTCAGGGACAACTTTGCCCTCATGCTGAATCCCACCCACCATAAACAACCCTCTGATCCTCGTGATAGAGCTGAATTCCTTATGTTTTGCAGCAGTTCCACAGATTAGTTGGAGAAATAAAACCGTATTTAGCCAAATTTTCCACACTTTTGTTTTGTTACTCTCACAAATTACTCTCAGAAAGTTCCACAGTGTCATGTGAGATACCTGCACGATGCCCTCTCCCTTCTGCCCTGCGCAGAAGGCTCTCCCTTCCCACCCAACATATTATCCAAATGATGATGCTCAGGGAAGAGTCATTTTTTCTTTCAATTCTATTGTTGTCTCCCTGGTAGTGACAGATTCATTTTAAGAACGCTAGTGCTCAGATACATTCTATTCAATAGAAATCTGAAATTTAAAGAAATCCACATTTTTTCGCAAGCCATTATTCCCAGCTAATAGATATCCCTCCCAAAGCAGCAGCAGAGATGAGGTAATTTCAGGTACCAGCACATTTCTATTCAGATCACAGGCAGCAATTCTTGCAGCGATTTTATTTCACAGCAAAAATCATTATTGTCCCTACTGAATTACCCTGAAGAGTCCTATCTTACTCCCACTACCTTCTCTCAACATCTCTTGATTAAAAACAGTGCAAGATATTTGTTATCAAATACCAATGTATAGACAAGTGTTTCAGAAATGGAGACTGGGGAAGAAGCAAAGGCATTTTAGAAAACACAAACCTTTAATAAGCAGGAATGAGGTTTTCAGGCACCCTAAGACAAGAGTATGGAACTGCAGAGAGAAGGGTACAGCACTCAGAGGAAACCACAAGGAAAAGGGACACAAAGGGCAGGATCCAGCCCAAATCCAGCCCTCCACATCCTGGCACGCAGTAATTTTACAGCTTCCTAAATCTTCCAGCATGAATTTCTTCACTTAGCTTTCCTTAGCTCTGCAGGTATAACCAATTGCCTGATGAGGTTTAAGAACAAAAGGTTTTAAAAGGCTCAATCACTCAGCTTAATGAAAACATCTTGAATTATTTAACAAACAATCTATTAGGCAGCTACAGCTAACAAGAAACATGAAGTTTGATGGATCTGATTCACTGCTGTAGTTTTATATCGTGGTAATTCCAGCCCTTTAAGTACAGTCTCAGTGATGTAACACAGAAGTGAATTCAGCCCGAGATTCAGCTGCATTAGACTTTCATATAGGATCTGTCACTAAGAGCAGGAAAAGCAGCCAACAATTATTTAAAAAAATACCTGGAAATAAGCCTTTCAGGCTCTGGAACTGGGGCATTATTCAATAATTCATTCTCAGATCCATTTGAATTCTCATCTGTCAACTCTCCTTTTATTACCAGATTGTTCTATAAGCAATGATCTGGCAACACATTTGAAAAATCTCTGTATTCCTTCTCATCCATCACAACAAACAATTTTCCAAGCAACAACAGAGACAGTGTAATTTCAAGAGAAATAAGCTCAACTCTTAACTCATTATTTTTATGCCATGGTTGTGTGGCATAAGAAATATCACTGAAAACAGGAAACCCTTTTCTCTTCCCATCACAACCCCCTTCAGGACACCAAAATGCACTGCTAGACGTGCCTTTATAGCTCCTCCTATCACTCAAAAAGAAGCAATAATTAAGAGTCTAAGTTGCTGAGGCTCAGGGAAGACAACTGAAACCCTCCTTCGAAGTCTGAGGACACTTTCTTACAGACAACAGCAACTAATTGACTCAGTCATTAAAAAAAATGCAAATAAATAACCAATTGGAACTTCCAGGTTAAATTTGGCCACCAAATTCTGTAAAGGCCCCGCCCCAACCCCTCTTTTGCCAAGGGAAGAGGGAGCTTTTCAACACAAAATGACAGGCGTCCATCAAGTCTTGTCCTGCACTTGCAGCAGACCATTTTCTATTTTAGAAAACACATTCAGCCAGAAAAACACCGCGCCGTTCTTCAAAACATTCATTTTTAACCGACACAAACCTAATTTCAACGCAAATATACGAAGCACAAATAAACCAAGCTTCTAAAAATAAGCCTCCACCTCTAAGAACATCATTCTGCGAGTGAACTTCTGACAAACTAACAGGGGCTGGGACTTGGTGCAGCAAGATGTTCCAGCAGCAGCTATCAGAGGCGGTGCAGAAAGCCTTATAGAAACTGCCAGAACTCCAAGTAAAAAAGGATTCTGTCAACCCCCAGATAAGTTAGAAATCTTTTGTAAACTTTTTCACCTTTCAAGGTATTTTTGTATTTCTGCTAGAGTGACTAAGCAGTTTCAGCAGCCAGTGATTTCCAAGGGAAAGGCAGTGCTCATTTGGAGAGAGTCCAACCATCCCCTCCTTTCAAGGAGCTGTTAATGTTTGATGTTCGTGTTTAAAACCGCATTAATCACGACTGTAAACAGGAAAAAAGGGATTTGCCAAACACTTGAAATACTGTGTATTTCCTTATTCTGACATAAATCCACATTCCTGTGACCTCAAGGCTGAGGAGATACAGCTTAGATAACCAGAAGAAGGAGAAAAACCCCAAATGTGCAGAGAGTGACATAATGTCAATTCTCACATCAGTTCTTAGCACAGAACACAGAGCCATTAACGAACAGGGCTATTAATTAACTTACCTGCAACCAAGCTCATCAGCTTTCTTCTCTTTGCTAAGATACATATTCCCTATGCTGTATATTTATGTTTCAAAGAGCATTTAAGCCAAGTCAAGTGCAGTCACTTCAAAAGCAGCAAGGTGTCACAGGTAACAGTTAGTTCCAGTGATTGATGACCAAAACAATTTAAAAGAAGATCTAAACTCAGTTACAAAATCTAATCTATTCAGCAAAATGCTTTACTTACCGGACCTTGAGGACTGTTCTTGGCACTGGAAACCAGAGTCATAACATCAGATTTATAGTCCTGAAAAGAGAAGGGGGGGGGGAAAATAATCAGATTAAACATAATAGTTGGCACTTCGCATAGCAGGAATAAAGACCAGCATTGAGCACCACTATAATTAGGCTCAGAGGAGCTATTAGCACAACATTTGATAAGGAGATTTTCATTGCCATTCATCTTATGCCTTTAGATCCTCTTTACTAAATGTTGGCTTTCCTCTAACGATCCCCAAGAAAGCCAGTAGTCTTAGCCCTGTTTTAGAAGGTAGTGGGGTGGGAAGGGCAGGATGATACAGCTAATGCCTTTCAGAAACTCAGGCAAGAACTCCAGTACACTTCCTGAACTAGGCCTGCACTGCCTCAGCCACTCAAGATTCTCTTGCCATCTTACAAAAAATGACTCTCTGTTGCATTAGAAGGACCTTGGTTTATTTTCCTGCCCAGCAGCAGCCACGGAATGTGGTTCCCAACCCCTGCAGCGAAGGCTGGCCAGGCAAGGCCATTGCTGTGCTGGCTCATGACCCACGTAGTCAGGGATACATTTGGGGCCATCCTAAAGCAATCTAAAATCCCTGGGTTTCTATCCTTCAGGAAACTTTTCCTACATCCAGACTGGCATCCCACACAAAGCAGTTTGGGACCCGGCTTAGCACATACAGCTGAAGAGATCAAAATAAAGGAAACAACCAGGAATAGTGTAGTGGAGTCCAGGCAGCAAGAGGATAAACTGCTGCACTGCTGTTATTGCAGTACACAAACAAAGGCTTGGAGGGGTTTGAAATAGGCATCAGAAGTGCCACATATCTAAATACAGGCACAATGAATACCAGTGGAAGACTCAGCCATTAAAACCGTTCTGTTTTTAAAGGGAAATGTTAAAATGTAGTTGGCACGTTAAATGTTTTGTCTCTTCCCTTATGAATACAGCCATCACACTCATATTTTGAAAAGGTCTCCCTGGGCTGACCTCCCTTCCTATCAATAAGATCAGATTTACATGTCAAAGCCAAGCCACGCAGCTCCTCAATATTTGGGAAGGCAAGTCTGATCATCTGGAATTGAGGCAGGTCTGACCATGGCAGTTCATGCTATCACCCTGTTTTAATTGTTATCATCCAGCATGCCTCCAGATACTCGGCTTCTAGGTCCTTTATTTGCAGATGTGCTGTGATCCTGTGGACACATCATATTTCAGGGAGCTGACAGTACCTCTCCAAGACTTCACCCTGAGCATCCTCTAGTCCCTGCAGTGCATAAGTAGGACTATCACTTGCTCTCCCTTCAGCTTGGCCATTGTAAACTTTAACTGCTTCATAGGAAATGCCAAGAAACAGACTCTACAAGATCTCTATAGATGCCAAACTCCCATCGAAACCACCCCACAGGCAAATCCCTGCAGTCCAATTCCACGTTTCCCACAAAGAAAAGCAGTCGCTGCTGCCCATTGCGAGCAGCTTCAACCTGAGGCTGACACCAACCAAAGCCACCACCCAAACTGTGTTTCCCATCCCTGGATAATTCAGTAGTGCCTCCACACCCTCACTCACTGCTGCACCACTGGTAACCTGGGCACTTTCCTTCACGTCAACCCATTTCACTCTCCTTCCTTCTGCTCCTTCACCCCGGCTACTCTGGCCGTTGCCACACTCACCCCACGCCCATCTGAGCCCTCCTGCTTTGCTGTGCACCCCCTGCACACACAACCTGCAGCGGGATGCACCTTCAACCATTTGTATTCCATGCCCATTCCCTTCCCCTCTCCTTCTAAGCACTGCACTGAATTGCAACAAATAATTAAACAGCTTTGGACCGGTGCTGCATGTGGGACACCTCCTTGGGAAACTTGTGATGCTCCATATTAATAACTCGCTTGCCACCTGTGATAATCCAGGGACATTGAGCCACAAAGGAAAAGCAAAATAAGCAAAGCTCCTCAGGCCAAGGTTATTTTTCGGGGAACAGAGAATTCTAATAGTCCAGGCTAATATAAGCCTGTTAGCAAGAGCCCAAGTCCCTTCCCCAAAAGTGCCAGAGACTTGGACTGGTACCTAGCAAACATCCCTCTGCTCCTCCTGTGTCACACAGACAAATAATCCTTCACCCACTGCAGCTGCAACAGCAGCTTCAGGGGCAGCTTTCCAATAGACAAAAGAGATTAATTCTCATCAGAATGATTTTCACATATAAGACACTTTGCTAGACACCACTTCTGTATTTACAGCAAACAAAAAAATTGCTTTGTGGAGTTACACTCACACTCATTTGCAGGTAATATGTCATAATATCTCATACATGGGCAGGTTATGCAAAGCATTACGCCACTGACAAATCATTTCGCTATACACTTGTCTTGGAGGCTACAGGAAAATGGAAATTACCTGGATTCGGCACTGCAGCATTGGCAGCAGCACAATAGAGTGAGACTTTCTCCCTCTTACAGAGCTATACTTCATGTTCCTATCAGTGCCTCCTCCAGGTAATTTCTGTTAGGTCTCTTGTTTCTATTAACATTTGTATTTTGAGATAATTTCTGCTTGGGACTTGACTGTGGAATTGCAACAACCATTTACAGGCTGTTTTATTATCAGAACCTGTTCTGTTACAAAGGCCAGCTGTCCATGCCAGGCTTTCAGAAGTTTCTTATGATTTCCTTTTCTATCCATTTGCCCTTAGAGAAATCATGAAGGAGCATTAAAACACTCCTTAAATTTTAGGTGAGGCCCAGCCTTCTCCCCACCCCTCGAAATGGAAGTTTGGAGTAAATGTCAGCTAACAGACATTTCTATCCATTCTTCTGCCTTTAATGGGAAAAATAAATTTTGGCAGTCTGTCCCCAGAGTTAAAAGTCTCAGCAACTCCCTGGGGATAAAGAGAATCAATGCAAGTAAGATCCATATTTTCTTTCTTGGAACACCACTACTTCAAGCAATTTATTTGACTGACTATGCCTTCTATTACCATGTAAATTGTTTCAGGCTGCAGGAAAAAAAAAAAGAGTATTAATCTCCCCTCAGTAAGTCATAAAATAAAGAAATCAATTTCAAGGTCAATTGAGTCTAAATAACACCTGCTGCCCTTTTTGTAACATGCAGACTCCTCTGAAACACTAAGTTGCTGTCTATGAAGGCATCAAGATGTGATGTCTCCCATAAATCAGGGGGGTGTATGGCACAGTCCAGCCTATTTGCAGGTACTAGTTGGGGCTGAAAAAACACATCCAAGACAGGTCCCTCATCGTCACACATTTTCAGCACAAGCACAAGGCTTTGTAACAGAAGATAAAATTAGGGGACCCTTGTGTGTAGAGGGCTCTGATTCCACAAGGAGCTTCGATCTCCCAAGTTTCTGGGGATTCCCGGCTCTGTCCTACAAGGATTCAGATCCACAAAGGGTGAGCAACCTCAAGCAAGAGCTCCATAGATAGGGAAAAAGGAAAAAAATAGTAGTAAGAAAAAGAAATCTTTCCTTCTTCTAGTAGAAAGCAGAGCAGAATGACAAAGAACAGAAAGGAAAGAGGGTGATTGTGTTTTCCCCCCCTCAAACCAAGAAATCAGAAGAGGGAAACAACTTGAAAATTCTCTCCTGCTTTCATGGAGGGAAAATTTTTAAGTGGAAGTGCATTTCTCTTTTGGTCAAAAATAGCCCTCCTTTTCTTTTAGGGATACCTCATGGGTTCTCACTCTAGCACAGCCCTGCTTTTGATGACTTTACACGTCCTGGACATTCATGCCCTTTCCCTGCAAAGTTCACCTTGAACTCTGTAATTGTCTGGGCTGTAATAGAAGACCTACAGAGCCACAGGACTGGCTGGACTGGTCAACGTTTCTCCCCACCGTGGCAGTTCTTTGCCATAAGGTTAATACCACTGTTCCTCCCTTCCCAAGTCCAGTCCCTCTCTAAATGAAGAGTCCCTGACAGAGTCATTTTGAGCTGCCAGGTAGTCAAGAAGCAGAGTTATCTGGGACAAAACTGGAGCTCAGCTTCATAACAGCCAAGATATTCCAAGTCCCTCTAGCACCTTGCATTCTCCTGCCCCAAAATGCTTAGACGAGTTATATGTAAGGTTTCTAGGACTTAGACTTCAGAAAATAATTATTATCATTAGCATCACATAACTGGGAACAACTATATGAATCACAAGTTCCCTTATTTGGAATTGGTATCTCTTCTTGTAAAATGAACAAGGATCTACATGGAGTCTTTTAGAAAGCAGACCAGAACATATTTTTCCCAGTCTGTGTTATATTCCTTGCATGTGAAGTTCCCTCCGTAGGGACTGCTGCTACTGTAACATGACAGAGTCTCGACTCAGGAAATACATATTTCGTTGTTGTAGAAAATTAGCAGTTTTCACAGGCCAAACCAGGGCTGCACAGCCCTGTGCTTTAAATGCCCTTAGGAGCCACACAGCGCCAGCCAGCCTTCCAAAGCATTTTCCTTTTGCCTTCCCACTACCACCAACAGCGTGCCATGGATTCCACATCCATGACTTTTCGAAGAGGATCGATGAAGAGATACATTCTAAATATTACCATATTACACCTTGTGCCGTGCTGTTTGGTAAGTGACCTCCCCTCGTCCCCTCCCAGAGCACTGCCCAGGACCTGGGGGGTTCCTCCCAAGAACTTTTTAACCCCAGGTCTGCTTTGTTCAGAACCCATTTTATTGCATGTACCACCCGTTATTTGTTAATACATTATAACTGTAATGCCTGTTCTCTGGATGTTGTTTCAATGCACAGCTGCAATTCCAAGCCACCCTTGCTCTGAACACTTGCTGTTTTAGCAGAGATTTCTCATAACATGCATAGAAAACTACAGTTAAGTATTCCTATTTCCCTTATACTACTATTATGCATGCGATTTTTCAGGAAGGTTGATGAGGCCTGAAATAACAAGAGACTTCTTTCTTTTATTGAAAAAATGTATATAAATGCAAACAAAAGTGAGGAATCAATTCAAAATCCTAGGATAGCTCTCCAATAAATAAGAGTGAAATGAAAATTCAGTTGCATGCAGTTATTACAAGCTCATATAACTCTCTGCCAAGATAGCACTTACAGCTCCGTGTTTATTTCTGCCACAATAGTATGAGGAATGCTCTATCAGTTGGAACTGGATTACAATAAATAAGATTCAATTTAAGAATAAATGGCTTGAGTCCTGAGGGCAATTTAAAATTTGTATATTTAAGACAAATAAATCTATACCTCTCGCAAGAAATAATACTTTGGACAGGAAGTTTATGAAGGGATACAAGCTATGAAATTATGTAGCTATTTCTAATGTGCTACAGAACATGTCAGCTCAAGGGAAACAGCAGTAAAATATAAAACCACAGGAAAGGGAGGCAGATGCTCTGGGAAAACACTGCAACATGCAGAGAACTGGGGGCACAGAGAAGAGAAATTCAGGCAAAATCTTTGTATGACTTCCCCACAACTAACTCCCTCCTTTCTGCCGTCGGGGTCAGCCCGTTTCCATGACATGGTGTGGAAACTGCAATAGCAGCAGTCCAGTGAGTTCTGCCAGAATTTCCAGTGTCTCTGCAGTGCTTTAAGATATTAGAACTCACAGCAAAAAGATGTGATTGCATTGAAAAATCAATGAGAACACCCCTCCGTGTCCCTCCCTCTGTGCTGGACCTACACCTTCTTCCTAAAGGTGTCTCCTCAAAGGTGGCTGCATGGGAGAGAAACCCTGGATATTCCAGAGCAACCAGATATATCAAAATCTATGACCCATAGAGACATTCTGTCACTATTTCAAGACCTTAAATAAATGCCAAGTCTGACTTTTCATATAAAAGCCTTCTCTTTCTATTGACTTGCTGAAAAGAACCCTCCTTTTCTAAGCCACTAAAGTAAGTATTGAAATGGGCCCACGCCAGCAACCTTTCAACTTGCAGGGAACAACAAATGTGGGTCAAGAAAAACATGACAGGTCTAAATCAAAACTCCAGGAAAGTGGAGAATCCTTCCATTGACTCAATCTCAGGGGGGCCAAATGGCAATAGGGTGGCTTAGACAGACACAACCCGAGTTCACAAGCTTTGTAATTCTGCTTAACTTGTGTGTTGGTCCAGATGTTTATCACCGAAACAGCTCCGAGCCAAAGTGATCATCTCTTATTCAAATGTGCTCCTTTGCCAGGCACCAGCCCTTGGCAAGCAGCACTGCCGTGACATATATGTAGGTGTTTCTAACTGAGGGTGATGTTTTCTATTTGTTAGGACTCTCCAGTATTTGTTGCCACTGTGGAGAACGGATCCCTCAAACCAAAGGCACACACCTATATCCGTGTGGGAATGACAGCGCACGTACATAGAGAGTGGAGGCTGCACTTCCTTGGGGCCAGACAGAGAAACCTTCAAGAAACAGCAGACCCAAAATCTTGCCTCTAGCCCGGACCTTGGCTTCAGGTGTTTCTCAGTGTACTTAGCACAAACCAGGGCACAAAGGAACGGGTAAGTTTCTACTTGAGGGTTTTAGGCTGTCCTTTACAAACTGAATGAGTCCATTTAAAATAAGGGAGGAAAGCTTGTACTTAGGCTTTCTGAAAGTAACAGATTTCCTTGAGCTGCAGCGAAAGGAGCTCTTTGTAATGGTCTCTCTCTTCCAGAGAGAAGCTCAGTATCCACAACAACCTCTAAAAGCAAAGAACAGGGTGGATGTCCTCTCCTGAGAGTAATGCAAATGCATCCAAACAACCCTCCAGACTGGAGAAAAGACAGGAGAGGCCTTTCCCTGGGGTCATCCAGCAAAGAAGCAGCAATTCTCAGCAAGAGGGGAAAACATGGAACCAGCCTGGAGCAGAGAGATGCCCACTTGCCTGTGTGACAGCCCAAGCCAGCTCACCACCAAGCCCTGTTAATATTAAAAAGGCTTCCAAACACAGACACCTTCATTTAAGTCATAATGCTGAATCACGTCCTAAATAAGCCACTGCAATCCAACTTCTCCACAAGCTAAAACTTACTGCTTCAAGTCCCCGAGAAGCTCTCATTTATTCACGATGAAACTTTCATCTCTCGCTGCTCCCTGAACAGAGCTGGGAATCAGAACAATTTGTGGCTGTTTTAGTTTCAAGGCATGAAGATGTGCAGCCAGGGCTCCAGAGGGCTGTTAGCCAGCACCAAATCGTATGTGACAGGCGAGAACTCACTTCTGAAATGGACAGCCAATTCAAGGAAAGATCATCTATAATACTTCCAAAATAGACAGAATTTCCCTAAAAATAAGCTTTTAGGAGGATTAAACAATTTCTGAAGAAGCTTACAGGGTAGAAGGAACATTTAAAGTAGTTCCTTCTGGTTTATAAAAGTAACTTAGCAATTCTCTAAGTCCTTATTGAAGGCTGCGTGGTGAGAATTATCACCAATTTCACCTTGGTGATGGACTCTGCGCTGATACTCAGTTATAACCTGACATGGTTTCTGTCTCAGAGTTAAAGTTCCATCACTTCATCTCCATTCTCTTCTCTGCCACAGGTGAACGGTGTCAAGACTCAGTTCTGTCCTTCCTGCCCCTGTATCAGCATGTGTATCACCCAATGATAGTCCATACCAGTTCATTACAATCTGATTAATTAGTTAATTCTCATCCAAATGTTCATGCACACGTTCTGACAGTGCCCACGCTGCAGAGTCTGCTCAAAGGTACGTGTCAGGATGTGCAGAGCACAAGTATGAGTTAAACATGGGCTGTGCCGTGTGCCCCTGTGTGCTCAGGGCTGAAATTCAGCCTCGGGCAGCACAGCGCTGCAGCTTCCAGCTGCTGCACATCTGTCTGCTTCTGGAGATCCACAGCAAAGAGTCACAATCCCAACAGAGCCTCAGTTCCTGGGGCACTGTGTTTTAGAGCTTGTGTTGCTTTGTCCAAGTGCCCCCCCGCCCAAGGG
Organism: Sclerurus mexicanus; assembly: GCA_013396755.1. Classification (NCBI taxonomy): domain Eukaryota; kingdom Metazoa; phylum Chordata; class Aves; order Passeriformes; family Furnariidae; genus Sclerurus; species Sclerurus mexicanus. The sequence continues at coordinate 276,293 of VWZF01001848.1, read as the reverse complement.
GAGCTGCACTTCAGCAGCCAACACAAACACAAGACTGGCTCTCTGGTTACTTACTGAGGCTGAATTTACATGGGAAGATACTCGGCTTGTGACCTGCTCCATCACCTGAGGCTTACTGATCCTTAAATTAGGGTCACCGGATTATAAATCAAGTGACTAGTTAAAAAAAAGCATAGCAGTGTTGGAGCTCACTGTTTGGCAGGAACACTGGCCGTGCCTGTGAGGAAAGGATATGTGCACAGAGCCAACAGATTCACGTCCCAGAGACAACTGGTTTGTTTGCACAGAGTAGAGTTTCCATTAACAACACTCAGTTTGTAAATAACATCTCTGTAATAAAGGTTGGCCTTTTTCTTGCTGCTTGCCCAGAGAAATCGTGGATTTTGGCACATTTCATCTTTTGGCCTTTACTCTTTCATTCCTCAGGCACTGGAGCATAGGAAGCAATGGAAAAGAGATTATTGTCTTAAAGGAGAAGAATCCTGCATGCAGATTGTGGGGCTTGATACTAAAAGCCATAATACCCTTTTATATTCAGTCCAAGTACTGATAAGCACTGAAACTCCTACAGCCAGTGTTCAGTGCAGGTGCCCGAAGGTGCAAACATGAAATTAATGCTAAGCCTGAGTTACATTTCTTCCCTGTTTGATGACCTCGGGCTGCACAGAGACCAGCCCTGTCTTCCTGGCTGTTCTGGGACAGCAATCCTCACCACTTCCTGCATGGATGAGGGAAGGGGAATGAGGAGCAGGGAAAAGTTACTGAATTGAGCCCCCAGCAGAACGGGGCTAACACAGAAATATGGCACACCAGTGCTGGCTTCCCTGTTCTCCCACATTCATGGGCTATGGAATCCTGAGAGCCAAACACTGGCCAGACCCGTCCTACCCCTGCTTTTGCCAGGCCCTTAATCATGGAACTGAAATCACTATGAAAATTAACAAGCCTTTTGGGCTTTTTTCCCAATTTATAACTAATATTTTCAGGATGGAGACTTGAGTTTCAATGGCATATCTCTGGCATTTCTTGATGATACAACATCCTCATTTTCCAAAAACTCACTCCAAAAAACAGCAGCAGCATAGAAAGTGTTAAGATGACACTGAAGCTTTCCTCCTCTCAAATCAGGCTGCCAAAATCTTCAACAAGGCCCAGTTCCACAGATCCAAAGGGTCAATCACTGGCTTCCCTGTCATTCCATTTTTCCCCTGGATCCTTCTCTTTTCCAAACAGCAGCTCTGCTTATGCTTGGCAATAGCAAGACGCGCATCTTCCTCCCAGAGCATTTTGGGCTTCCTTGCCAAGTCATCCTGTGAATGTGCTTAACTAGAATTTACAAGTCAATTGGTGCAGTGGATCCATCTGACACCCATCAGTCATCCTGCCCTGCTGAGGACAGCCCAGCCCTGCAAAACGCCTTGTCAGTCCTGAAGGTTTTGCCTTAACCAAACAGAACCGGGCTGAGAGCAATGCCAAGTTGTCACTCTACATTTATCAACAAAAGGGAATAATTTTTAGGAAAATAATAATAAGCTCTCCTCGCAATACTAATGCTAAATGACCTGAAAAACTTTCCTAAGGGACTGAAGCCATAGAACAAAGTTTCATTTTATCTTCATAGATCTGACAGCTCAATTTCCCAAGTTCCCAGGGACCTTCGGCAGCGCTGCACAGAGGCAGTAACAAATGTCAGTGTTTACTCTGAGATCTCTTTGTTAAAGCTCTCTGCACTCAGCAGTCTCTTTAATAACCCTCTTTAGGCACAGGCAGAGCATGTTCTGCATAAAGACATCGGCAGTGACTCAGCAGTGTCTATGATGTTTAAACAAGATGGAATTGCTGTCTTTAACTGACACGTGTTGAAGGTTTTCTAACATGAATTCAAGCTCCTCAGCTCGATGTGACCATAAGTTACCATTTAAAATAAATTATCAAACTATTCACATTCAGTTATTTCCCACAAGCCCTCCCTAATTCCTCACATTGGCTCTAAAAGTGAAGGATGTTGCCTTCTATGTAGTTTGCATTAAACAATCTTCAAAGCCACCTTGACATCCCCAAGATTCTTAAAAAAAAAAAAGCCACGAGACACACTCAAAACAAGGTGAAATTCAAATCAAAAAGTGAATTATCAAATTCAAACTACCATGTAATTTACCTCTTTGACATATTCCTGAATTCCTTGTTTGGCAACAAGAGACCCATAAAAGGCAACAGGAGATCCCAAAAAGACAACAGGCAGATGCAGGAAGATGAAGCATCAGATTCAACACAACTCCATAAGGGGCCAAAGCCTCCAGTTCCACAGTAAAATAAGAAACAGACTTGACTTTAGGTTTTAAATCTACAACTCTGCAATAGATAGCAGCAAACATAAAGTAACCCCTACATAAAGGGATTTCCTATCAATTAAATGGTATAGATAACTGCCACCTTGTAATTAAACCCCCAAATTCCACCAAACTATCTGTACATACCCCACGACACCTGTGTAGCTCTTAAGCAAAACCACAGCACATAATGAACAACACTTCCCTATTCTAAAAGTCAAAACAGGTGTGGTATTGGTTACGGTTTTCACGTTGGGATTTTGGTTATTTTTGGTCCTTTTAACGATAATTCATTTTGTTGTCCTGAATACCCTCCACACTGTCCTTGTATGACGGTAATTAAAGCCCTGAGACCAACCCGTTAAACCTACTTACAAAAAGCAAAAATGCCCAAGCCTGAACTAGATCCAAATCCTCGAAGATCACAAATAATCATATTCCCTCTTAAGACACTTCTGACACGAGTGCTGGTCAGGAATGCAGCTGTGCTTCCAAGGACCACAATCCCAATGCTTGGCTTTTCCTTTGCCAACCCCAGTCCAAGACACAACCTCGTGTTTTCCCACCGCTCACATCTAAAGACCACGCTCTGCACCTTAAGAATTGCTGCTGGGACGTGGAAAAACCTCGCCTCAAATTAGAGCTTTCCTTTCGTTTAAAGAAATAAAGAACATATTTGAATTGCCAGTATAAGACTTGTCTTTCATTATTTGAGGAAAATAAATAACCAAGCAAATATCTGGGGCTTTACCGCCATTTAAAACAATGTGTTTAATAAACTGTTTCCCTTTGATAATACCTTTGGCCAAGAACTTTTTCTGAACACTACAACGTTCCAAAAGGGAGAGAAACAGGATCAAAAAAAAGAAAATACGTTAAAAAAAAAAAAATAAAATAAGCAATGGAACCAGAAGAATAAGACAGTTAATTAACTTCAAAAAGGAGGATATACAACTTCAGTCATTCCTTAGGGCCATGCATCTAACCTGGTTTTAAAAGCCTTCAGTTATGAAAATTTCACTTTCCCTAAGTCATTTATTCCATTTATTTCAGTTAGAAAGCTTTTATTAATGCCAAATCTCAATCTCTTGTGCTACAATTTAAACCCATTACCTTTTGCTCTTTTCCCTGTGGATCTGCATTATCATCATTACCTGAATTTGAGCAGCAACCTTTCCTGCTTCTAAAACTGCTGCTACAGCTTCATGAATTTCTCTCCTCCTCCTACTAAGCAACCCCCAGTTTTTCCATCTTAACTCACAGCCACACATAAGAGTTGCCATTTTGCACAAGTTTGGGCAGGAGAAGCACGATAACAGTTGAAGTTGAGCTCTAAAGTGAAAGATCTTGAATTTGTCAACGATTTGTGGAAGTGGCAGAGCACCTGAGCTGTTAATATTTATAGACAGATGTGCCCACAGATTTACACACATCTTTGCTTTTGTGATATTTTAACACGGGGGGGCTGAAATCTTAATGGATTCCCATACCCATGGAATTTTAAATACATACACACCCAGCCAAGCCAGCCCTCAGACATGTTTCTGAGGGCAGTGGTCATTTCAAAATTCCCAAAGATGAGGTCTATTTATTCAGCTTTCAGGAGCTGGTTATTTAATTCAAGGCTGGAAAGCATGACCACAGATGGCAGCTTTTGGCTCCAGCACCAAACTCCCAGATGCAGCTCCCTTCAGACGCAGAGTTTTCATTTGGCCCATAGTACAACTGCAGAATTTAGACAGTCTTGCCCATTATGAGCACCCAGTGCAGTTCAGCTCTGTAGCTGGAGATTTGGGATGTGTCCTGTATCCAGGATCTCTGAGCAGCAGAGTGAAGGGCACAGGAAAACACATCTCTTCCCTTGTTTCCGTATCAAATTCCTCAAGGCCACTCCTCTCCAGCAGCTCTGTCCCACTCTCATCAAATAAGCACCGCTGCTGCTGCAGATGGAGATAGACTCATGGGTGCAGACAGGGTTTTATTTGTAGGAATAACTCTTTAAACAAAATTAACAGCTAAAGGCAGCAAAGAGCAAACACATTAGTTGTCTTTTTTTTTTTTTACTGCTTTCAACCCAGAAATAGCAACCCAGCAGGTGAAATACTTGAGTCAAATGAGCTAATGAGAATATTCCTGTATCATGAGATCCAGAGAAGTCTGTACTTGCATTAGCTTGTTCTAGTCACAGTATCTGTATTACTCTGCCATTTGGACTCTGCATACACCTCATCTATACCTACCAACAGCACCAGTCCTAAAGTTTTGTCCATGGGAGAGCAGGAGATGTTAAACACTAGGCTGGGAGTTACGTGCCAAAGTTCTCCACTCCTTCCAAACCCTGCTCACCTATGCAAGGCTGAAGGGAGAACCAAAGTCACTAGAGAATTCAAACATGGAAAAGAAATCAGGGAACTAAAAGGAAATATACTTCAAAGTATGGATTGCCATTCAAACCCAAAAAAATCAGATGTGTTCTGTGCTAAAAATCAGTGCCCTCCTACAGTTATTCACTTAGAGCTCTGAATGCCAAGCATATTTTAATTTTATATTCATTAACAGCACAATGTGAGAAAAACAAAATAACCCTGAATGCATCCATTCCATAAAAAAACAAAACAATCCTTTAATTGCATAAAGAATCTTTTGACCTACTTAATCATTAGGTATTTATATTAATCAAGGACAATATTTCTTTGGTAGGAACTGGAGACCTGAAATTTCTCCTACTCAAGTGTCTTTTGAGCCACCAAGTCCTGAAGTGGAAGAGGCTGTCTCTGCAAGCCCGAGCAGCATCAAGTCACCTGCACTGCTATCCCTTGCACAGCAGGGACGCACAGGGGCCTCAACACAGACATCAGGGCTCCTCTGTGCTTGGCAGGGAGCCTTGTCTGGGCTGGTGTAAGCACAAAGGGAAGCAGACAGCAGGGAGAAGAATGAGGCTGGGAAAACAATAAAGAGCCTAAATCTGGTTAAACGAGCATCTGCTAAAGCACAGCAGCTGCCCAGCCACACCAGGAGTGCTGCTGGTGTCACAGCAGAGCTCAGTTGTCACGTGGTACTCACTGATCATTAAAAAGAAATGAAAGGTCCTCCTGTCTTTTAAAAGAAAAAAGTGGGAAGTCATACACATTTTCAAGAAATATACAATTTCAGTGAAGTGGGATTCATTTGTGATACATTTAATGGTTCACATGAGAAGAGAGAAAGATCTGTAGCTAAAGCAGAAAACTCCTAAGCATAGGAAAATGTTCTTAAAAGAGAGAGCTCACATTCCAAGGCACTTGCCTAAATGGACCTGGCTTAATTATATGGATCAAGGCCCTCAGGTTACAGTGATCTTGATATTTAATGTGCATTATCTCTCAGAAGTTCAGGGGGTGTGACAGAGGAAAAAGGCAACCTTGTGGCAATGGTATTGCAGGTGAACTGGAAAGGGGCATTAGGAAAAGATGCCTTTCTTAGAGCACCAGCTGGGCAGGATTCGCCCTCCAGGAGCCTGGGAAGGGAGTCAAGAAGCTGAAACTTGAAGTGACAGTGGGACATCCACTCTGGGACATGCAGGCTGAGACTCGGGTCCTGCACAATGACCCTCACGGTACCCCTGGCCTGGTTACCCACGCCCTGTCCTGAGTACAGACTGACCACCAACCTGTGCCACGCGGGACCTGAGGGGGCAATGCCCACAGTCCAGAAACTCCTGCACTGTTCTGCAGCTACCCTGAGCTAACGAAGAACGAGAAGTTATTAGTAATTTCTTACTAATGTCAATAACAAAGACCTCCCTTCCTCCCTGGATGAAACATCTCAGGATATTTCATCCCTTAGGTTTAACGGCACCTCATGAACTTCCACAGCCGTGCTTTAGGTACACCCACCTCAGCGGGATTGGACTGATTGGGGCACGAGACTTCAGTCCTGAGAGGATGGCAAGAAACCCACATCTAAATTCTGTGATTGCAGGAGCTACACCTGCCTTTTTATTAAAGACAGCTTCATTTGAGCTGCTTTATTTTATTCCACAACTGCAGGGCGCCGTGCATCATAAACAGATTATTCATCCCCATGTGGGGTTGGCTTCTTAAGTGGCATCTGCAGCTTGCCAGACCGACTGTAAATGGAGCTCCTTAGGAACCATTAGGTCTTTTAGAAATATTTAGGACATTTTAAGAGCTTTGTTATTTAGCTTTTAATGGTTCCATCAGGACCATTAAATCTATCAGGTAAATAGGGCTTCAGAGTTACTATTTTTTAACCACACATTAGTGGTTCCTAATGACTATGAAGATGCTGTTACACTCCATTGAGTATGCTCTTACTGCATGTTGATATGCACAGTAAAATGCATGCAAATAAGTGTCTATTTACCTATTTTGAATGTTGTCTGCTTGCAGAGTTAAAAAACCATTTAATGTGTTTCCTAAAATAATCAAAATTGTATAATTAGGGCAAGTTCAAGAGTAACCATTTTAAATGGGCAAATTAAGTAAAATTGTTTCCACTGCCCCAAAATCCTTTGATAAATATGAGCAGTACTTCCATAAATAGGCCATAATTCTTTTTCCTTTATCATAGCCTACCAACAGCACACAAAATTCCTTCTGTCCTATAACTAATTAGGACATCAGCTCTATCTTCACAGGCATTTGGGCAGTTTGAGTTCAGCTGATCAGCGGGTGCACACAGATGATCCAGGCAGAAGCAATTGCTGCCTGTCCTGAGCCCAAATAAATTAAGTCAGAAGAAATGACAAATTCCCTCAGATTAAAAGCAAACTAGAGCTTTGCTCTATTCCCGAAGTGATTGAATAAAACATACCCTAAAGAAAAGAGGGAAAAAAATTCAAGGCAAAGCAACAACGTGTTTTCACTGTCGACTGCACGCACAGGGATGGTGAAGAGCCCTCGGGAAGGAGACACAAACACTGAGAGCTAATTAGGAAACTCGCTCTGCCATCAAATGTTTCAATTCCAGGGTAGCGTGCATACAGCTACAGAGAGAGCTGTAAGAAAAGGTCACTAGCACCAAAAAATGAACATCTAATGCACAATCATTTGTATATTAAGCAAATACCACTTTCAATCGTTTCCTCAAGTCAATAGCTGTCCAACTCTGCCCAAAGTCAGGAGGCATGGAGGTTAAGCCCAGGTTTGTAACAGATGGGATTACCAATTATTTACCTACAATGACAACTGCTGTACGGACATGCCACAAAGTCAAAGGAATGCACATTTTTCCTGGTTCTGCCATTAATCAAAAATCACTCTGCAGTCTGACCTTTTGTTGAAATACCACCACTCTATTTAATAGGGTGCTTAGTAGACATAAAAATATTGAATACATAAGATACTGTGCATGTGGAGAATACCAGATATGTAAATTTGTAGTTGTAGTCTATTATATATTTGAGATTTACATTTTCTTTATATAGCAAGAGAGACCAAAATGATATAATAACAAATATAATTACATACAACAGAGAGCAAAATTCAGGGCTTGTCCAAACGAAACACAAACATTTGTGTGGACACAGCTTCCCTTTGCCTTTTGCCCGGAATGAACTCTCAGCGTCTCAACGCAAGGGCCCTTTCAAACCAGGTCCAGTTGTAACTCCCTGCACTGCACCTGCATTAAAAACACCTTGAAATTTCTTAAAGACCCTGTAGACAAAATTTATACACTTTGCACAGCACAATCATCCAGATTTAATTGTGCTCACAAAGTCATTCTCACAAAAAACCCACCATGTGACTGAAAACAGATCCACGAGGCTCAGTCAGTGGAGGATTTGGCACTCAGTTGATTAATAAAGACATCAGTAGACACACGAAACCTCTGCCTATTGATGGGTGAAGCCAGAGAGGCCCTGCAGCAGAATTATCCTTACTTAGATCATCTCAATCTGTTTCTCATTGATTTTTCTTACACAGCACTAAGTTTTGATTAACTTTAGTAATAGCAGCGACGACTTCAAAATGCCTTGGAATTGATCTGACATAAGGATTTCCTGTTAGGTAGAAATTAAAAAAATATTTCTTCCAATATCATCATTAAGAAATGCCCTTCTCCTTGCAAAAGTATAAATAAAAAGGCTGAAACGTTCCGTTGGCTATTGTGTTGATTTGGAAGGCCATTAGGCCATCATTTCCCAAAAAAGTGAGCTAAGCAGGGGGAGAAGTGTTTTTGTGTTAATACATGTGCACAGCTCTGGGTATCTTTGCTGACTTGTTATACGTACCAAAGACACCACAATTACAGGAAGTGAAAATATAAAATACCCCAAATAAGCCAATGTATCGAAATAAACAAAACCACATCTATAAGCAAAGCTTTTGAATTCCAGTTTGCCACAGTAGGCAAGAGAATTCTGTGTGGTGTTACTGCATGAGGGAACCATCTTCAAAAAGCTCTTCTGTCAGCCTGGTTCCTGGAATTGCCTCCCGCTTTAACTTCCCTTCTTTTCCATCCATTTTCTCTCTAGTACTTTCCCCAAAGGAAGCACAATGGACTCTCTCCTAGAGCTTCACACCTTGGACAGGAGCAAAGAACCAAGAGCAGATCTGTTTCCCTCGAGGTTTTGCTGACACCCCTTTAAACGTGCAGTTCTGTGAGACTAAAAGGACATTTTCCTCCTCCAGTTTGGGGGGAAACACGAGTATGTGATTTTTTTCTTTCCCCAGGCACCCTTGTTCAACAATAGTCTGGTGCCACATTCCAGATCACCGTCACTTACGATTTCCTGTATTCTCTTCAAAATTGCACATTTTTGAGCCTCAGAATCTCTCTTCCATAACGTTATATAAAAAACCCCAACATCAGATTGGCACCGCAGAAATTTCACACCATTTCAAAGCAGTCAACGAGAACTCTCCCCGGGCTCTGAACTCCGGGTAGGGAATGATGTGTATCTTGAGAGAAATATTGTGGAAGGGATGCCAGAGATCAATCACTTAAAAGAAATACAGTCATTTGGGACGGTATCTTTTCCTGGGCAGAAAGCAACTCTGCTGGCAAACAGCTTTATGCACAACGTACATTCGTATGCAGAAGTTCATTTATAACATACCTCAGGAGATGCTGGAGCTCGCATGCAGTTATTTAAATAGTTTGGGGACTTGGCAAGAGAGATTTACTCTCACCCTCCACACGCTTTATTATGGAAGGTTTATCATCAATATTAAAGTTTAATTCCCCCAAAGCAGTGCATTAATACATTCATAAACTTTAATACCTAGAGCTTTGTGCCCACCTTCATCATATACTGAACGCAATTGTCAGACTGCAGTTCCATGCTTTCCTGCCCTTCTTTTTCATAATAAAGGGATTTCAGAAGTATTTCAAAAGCACAGAGCCGTTTTGATGCACTACTTTTTGCCTAATTTTAAATGTCTGCCATGCAGAAAATTGAGTTTTATGGTTTTCGGAGTAAAAACAAAGACTGCAGACCCCAGCTCTCACAGCTCATTCCTTTCAAGCAATTCTGCTAATCACATATGGACCTTTTGGTGCATTTATTATTTATTGCTTGCCCCTAAATCCTGCTCTCAAGTTCACCCATCATCATTTGGGTTTTATGTGCTTTCATTATTCACAAGTCATCAATTGCCTTGTGTAATGAACTTACTTTTGGGGAGTCGTTTCCCATTAAAGACCAGTCCACTATTCCAAGTCCTGTAACTATTTCCAACAGGCCAGTGCCTGTCCTGAGTGCCCTGTGCTCCTCATTCACACCAGGGTATTGGGAAGAGGAAATCAGCTGTTTCCTTAATCTGCTAATTAGCATAATGACACATTATAACATTTTTCCTGACATGTTCTGAGCACTGAGAGGAAGGGGCATCCAAGGACACTGGTTACAGCTAGCACAGTAAGGGAGCAAGGAAGGACATCAAAAGTAAAAGAGGAAAATAACTTAGCTGCAATGAAAGAAAGCAAACAGCAGCCTCATTACAGGGGGAAAAACAAAAGTTCTCCCACAGGCATTATGATTTGTAAGAACTGCTGCTGGTCTTTGTCTCACACCAGAGAAAAAAGGGGAATTCAGAGATCAACAGGAGAGCTTTAAAATTGGCTTTTACTATCCAAGACAGTCCCCACCAAGAACCAGCACAGCCACAAAACCCCCCAACTCTCTGGGAGTGAAACCTTAATTCAATATATAATTCAATTTGGCTTCTGCTGCCTATAATTGCTTCAATCCTCGAGAACAGCTGGCAGGCACCAAGACAAAACCCATAGTTAGGACACCACCAGAGAGAGGTTTAATTATTTTTTTAAATCTTTGCATTTTATTTAGCTTCTGCTGCCATCTACAGTAATCATCACAAATCTGCACGAGAGCCAGGTACAGCACGAAGAGCAACAAAATAAACCTTCAGCACAGTAACAAGCTGGGCTAGAAAGGCTCCAGGGTATTCCACTGTCACTGCAAGATCTAATAAACCTTCTTTGCAGATAAACTTTCTCACTCGGTTGGGGCCCAAAAATTCATTTACAGCCATTCATCAGATCTGTAACTGAATTAAGTCACCCACACAGCAGAGATACAAGCACAGACTTCATGAGTTTGTGTGCACAAACAAGGCAGAGGTGCTGGCTGCAGGCTGATCACAGGTTTAATTTCTCTATACAGGATTAGCCCACGGGCACTGACAAGCTCAATTCAGTGTCTCATTTTTCCATACGGCCACATCACCAAAATGAGGACACCATAAGGAATCAGTTTGTTAATCTGCTCCCAAAGAGCCCTCTGTAATCAAAATATTTTTCAGTAGTTACCTTAATTAATAGAATTTTTTTACATTCCAGATAGCACCAAGTAATGCTGCACTTCTTCAGGAACCTGTGCATCTAATAAAACCTGGCTGTGGCACCAAGCAAGAAGCACAAGGCACACCAGAAATTATTGCAGGATGAAAAAAAAAAAACAACCTACAAACAAGAAAACAGCATCTGTTTGAATGTTAAAACGAACTTACTATTAAGTAATTTGGAGACATTACACCTTAGCTTAGATTTTCAATAGCTAATGCATGATTTCCCTCCTTGCTATGCGCAGAGCATCCCTGAGGATGCTAACAGCCTGGAACCCCTGAGGATGCTAACAGCCTGGACATGGAAGCCTGGAACCCAGAGGAAAAGCTTGCCTGAACCGTTTCTTCCAGCCAAGTCAGGGTTTGTTGTTGTTTTTTTAATGCAGTGAAGTTTTATTAATAGACCTGAAATTGGTAGGCTACAGAAAAAAACATGCAGTAAATCTACCAAAGCTATTCATATTCTGATCTGTTTGCACATTTTTGCCACTGCCTATTTTAGGGCCAGTTTATTCCTCTATTTAAGAGTCCCATCATTAAAACATCATGTGAACTATGGGTAAAAGCTTCAGACCTAAATTAAAAATGTTTACACTGTACAACACCTATTATAGGTCAGTCTGTGAAAACTGAGGTAAACAAGCTTTGCCAAATTACACCTGAAAACCAACAGGAATCATTGTAGACCACCAGTGAGCACATCAGTAATCAAAAGGGCAGGAAAAACTTCTTTCCCAATCAAAAAATATTATTAAATACCAAGCGAGAAAGTGACATGAATGGGAAGTGCAGTTACTTAGAGTCTTAATAAGAGAATTTTTTTCCATGTAGCATTATCACACAGCTGCAGACATGACTTGTTCACAGAGTGCTGGATATCCACAGAACTAATTGTTAAACGGCAATGAAGTGTAGGAAATTATAAAATCTCTGGGCTGCAGTCTTTTTACTGCAGAACAAATAAGTTATAAAAGACTTTTGCACGTTGGGTTTATTTTAATTAAATCCCCCATTATAAACTCGTGACATACTCCAGAGGTGCAAACTACATTGACATGTGCACCAAACCCCAACATTAATGACATAAATACATGTTCCTACTGGAACTAATAAAACTATTTTCTTTCTTGGAAAAATACCTGCAAATGTTCAAATAAAGAAGGTGGGAAGAAAGAAACTTGACTGTTGAAGTGCTACTTTGGTACTTGGAAAGTCAAATTAATTGCTGATTCTGTCATTAATTCCCAACATAGCTAATTAAGTGATTCCACCCATTCTGGTTGCCATTTGTAGAACAGGAATAATGCTTTATCCTGCTTTTCCTCGAGCATCCACTTTGGGATCAAGTGACTTAAAAGAACTTTCTTTGAGGCTTTTACAGAGCATTTACTGCAATGGGTTTGCCGCCTTTGCAAATTAAGACCGTGGCAAGGGTGAAGCTGCTTTTCTTCACAAGCAGCTGACAAAAAGCCTCCTAGTTGGACATCTCAGAGAACTCTCCAATGTGCTGAAAACACCAGCATTTTAACAGGCTGAGTGTTCTCATACAGCCACACACTGAAAACACCTCAAAGGGGTATGTTACTTGCAAATCTTTTGTGACTCTGGATCAAATTAAAGATCGTATTAAAATGAAAAATTAATTACAATAAAGCTGTGCTAAGATGAAGTCACAAGGAACAGGCTACATCCTACATCTGATAAATGCCTGAACCTGATTTCAGAGATGCCCTGGCTGTGCCAAACTTGACTGTCCCAGGGCACAGAGTGTACAACAGGAAAAGTTTTCAGTGAATATATCTGAGATGCACCAAGGATAAAAAAGTCACTGCAACAGTTCGGAATGGGTTAAAAACCAACCAAAGACACACAAAACTGAAGCTCCACATACACTACTGCAACAGGTTGGATATAAGTGATTTATTTTGGCAGACTGACAGTTTTACCAGGACTTATCCAATCGGTTTTACTGCTACTTGTCATTGATGAGAAACCATTAATAGTGAAAGAAAAGAGTTCTGTGATAATTTCACTGGCTGGGGAGGAGGACGAGGTATAGTTTGTCATGGTCACGATTAACACCATTAATTGGAGCAAGAACAACTCTTGATAGCAAAATAAGACTGAGTGCTTAAAAAGTTTAAACCCTTTATTCCCTTTGGCTTTTTGATAAAGTAGCAATTCCTGCTGAACCCAATATCAGGCCTCAAAAGAATTCATATTCTGTACACACTCTACAGGCCACTGAGTATTGCTTCAGGTGCAACCTCCAGTAATAAATGAGGTGAACGTTTTAGATCTAAAATAACGTGAGAATAGCAGAGATCCTTAGCAGGATCCTGGAAGACACGGGGGTGGAAGTGAAGAGCGGCACATTTTACCTTGGCTCACAAATATTCACAAACAGCTGCAGCTCTATGCTAAGTGCAGCTCATTGTATGGGAAGGGTGGTGGAATACAGCAATTCTTCAGGCAGTTGCCTGTATTCCCAGTATTCCCCAGGAAATTACTGTAGACATGACACATCACAGTGCTGCTTTCCACAGGGACAGGAGTGTACGTGGCTTAGGGAATTCTAACCCATCCACAGCATCATTAAAACTCAAATAAAAAGAAATAGCGAGTAGCTGTACCAAAGTGGTGCATTTGGAGAAAGCCCTATTTCAGACAAAGCACACGATACAGCAAGCCCAAAGTAAATATTACAAATTTCAAAAGATAATGTGTCCGATTAAATATAAGATATAAAAAACATGGAAGTTTTACCTACAACAGGCTTTCCCTCATGTCACCACATTCAAGCAGAAATGCTTCTGGAAACAGTGATTTATGGATCATAAAATTAGGTCAAAAATTGAGGTAAATCATGGAGGTAAAGAGGTGAGAATACCTGATGGCTGAGAGAAAGAAAATTAGAGAGGTGACCCAAGACCCTTCAAACCCAGGGGTGAATTTGCAATTACTCCAGGCAGTGGCCACAGGACTGGACTCACAAGGACCCACCCACCAAGTGCAGGCAGGACTAAAATGAACAGAAAAGGTTACAGAGGCCAAAATATTCTGGCAAAAGCCTTCAAAGTAGCCACATTTGGGTACATCCCTTGTACTCACAGGTCTGCCACCTGCCTCCTGTCTTTGCAGCCCCTGGTGCTGCTTTGTGACAAATGCCACCCCGATGGCATCCCGCGGCAACAAACAGGACAGGCTTTTCTTGGAACACAGGCAAATCAGATTTTTTTTCTGACTCCAGTGAAAGCTTAAAAATAACTCCTGAGAGAATAAAACTGCACACGCACTTGTCAGTGATTGGAAAGACACCAAATGATGAGATCCCAGGGTAGCACGGGTGGAAAGGGCCACAACTCCAAGCGATTTGGTACCCAAGTGCCTCGGGACTTAGGGCTGTCCCCGAACAGAGCACAGCCCATCAAAGGTAAAAGGATGTTCACCCACATCTGCAGAAATAATTGCTTCGTAGCTTTTGTTACGAGATGACCATCAAGGATGTGAGTTATACCCAAAAAAGAAGGTGCTGATGGGTACTGTACTTTTCTGCTACGAACAATTAAATTCATTCTAATATAACACATAAAATTCCTGCTTTTAACTTGGTTTGAGAAAGAAGATGTAGAACAAGCCTATGATTAATTTTTCCATTTTAGAAGTAACATCTGCAATCAGAAAGATTCTCTGACACCGCTGAGAGCAGGGAGACAGCAATTTCCCATTCTGTATCATGCCCTGACAGCAAGATGACACTATTTTAAAAGTACTGAGCAATTTGAAAGGTTTCCAGATAGTACATTTAAATCCCTGCTTGCTGAGCTGAAATGTGCTCATCTTTTTGCACTCCATTGAAAAAACAGGAAAATTATTACTGCCTTTATAATTACAAATGTGTTCATTTTGGGGGGGATGGTTCAAGCCATGCACTGGGAGCTGCTCGAACATCAGTCCTGGAGCATTAAATAATCATATTGACAGAGCACGTTTTTAGGTGCGTTTTGCTACAAAGCACAACACGAGCAGGAAATGTCTTACTCGTCTCCAGCTGCAGTGTGGGGACACAGGGAAACTGCTCCAGTGATTCTTTACCCCAAAGTTCATTACAAGCAAAAGCCAAAACAGTTAAAGATTAGAAACAGTTACAAGCACATTCCACAGGAAATAGAAGTAATTTTACAGCTGCAACTGCCTTATCACACTCATCCAAATCCACTTCGAAGCCTGCTTTTCCATGTACTCTTTACTCCCT
Source organism: Sclerurus mexicanus (assembly GCA_013396755.1). Taxonomy (NCBI): domain Eukaryota; kingdom Metazoa; phylum Chordata; class Aves; order Passeriformes; family Furnariidae; genus Sclerurus; species Sclerurus mexicanus. The sequence continues at coordinate 260,898 of VWZF01001848.1, read as the reverse complement.
ACAGCTACAAATGAGATCGGTGATTAATTTCAGTTTTGTAGCAGTAGCAAAGATCCGAGTTCAACACAAATAAAAGGAGGGGCAAAGGTGGGAGGGAAACAGTGAAAAAAATAGCAAAGATATTGTAATTATGTTCTCCAATAGTGTCACATCTTACATTAGAAGGGATCTCAGATGGGAGGAAAAAGGATTTGGAACATTAAACTTTAATGACTGGATCAGACATTGCTGGATCAACTGTGAGCTAAACCTCAGCAGAGAGAGAGAGGCAAGTTGTGCCATTAATCTCTCCAAACAGACACTGTGGTTCACATTCTGCACTTATTACATTTACCTCTCACGTGTGCACATGAAAAATAACCCAGGAACATCAATCAATGCCAAGACAGAAGCAGATTAAAATCTTCCAGTGTTTCTTTCATTCACCTGAGAGGAGCTGGAATTCACAATACATGTTTGTGGGCCCTGCTTCCTTCCTGCCTGACACAGAGCCAGGAGCTTTGCTGGAATAAGGATGGGACACAACCGGAGGTGGAGATTTGTGTTCAACCTCTAATGCTCAAGTGAGAAGCCAGCAAGCTTCGTTCACCTGAGCTCCACCACTGAGCACAAAAACTACCAGAGAACTCTGCCAGCCTTCCCTCACTGTCCCCAGGGCCACGTAAAGCAGCACCACCCAAAAGGGTGGCCAGGGACACAGGCAGTCCAGGACAAATTATTTTATTGCTGTCAAAATTGGATTTATTTCTATAATTGATTATGATTTAAGGAAAACACATCAGCCATTCCTGCTTCAAATTTAGAATAAACTCAATTTGGTGTTGTAGGCAACACCCCACTGGGAAGAGTAGCTGTTACACCAGAGAGCAAACATTGTTTGGTGTATTGTTTGCATTTGGCCTTACCTGGAAGGCTTTGGAAAAGTCAAATGAAATTCGCCAGGACATGTCAGAGACAGAGTCACACGCAGCTTTGCAGTGCATGTGTTTCCTAGGACAATCTGATGGCCGAGGGTCCAAAATTATTGCTTCCCAGGAGTCTCTAACGTTGGCAGCCTTGGGAGTCCTTCAGATGTCACAACTGGAACGGCAGCTCCTCTTCCGACCAGCACGAGTAGGAACCGAGGCTGCCATCACCAGTCCGCATCCCACCCTACAGCTGCTCCCAAGGGTGCAAGAGAAGGGTGGGAGGCATGGGGGGCTGAAACAGCTTTTTGCATTTTTAGAAAAAAGAAGCATTTACTTACTGCCCCAGTCTGAGCCACCAATCAGAGGCCAAACAACCTTTGAGAAACCCTAAACGAAGGAAGAGCTGTGGTAATACTCTGCCTGGCTACCCAATCTCACCCTCCAGTCTCCAGTGCCAGCCAGTCTTCCCAGCGTTCCAGCCCACAGGCAGGCCCCTCACAGCTGGGTGATTCCAGCTGCTGGTAATGCCAACTGGAAGATGCCAACATTAGGATCAGTCCTACAACTCAACTGGCAAACACCTCCTCTTTCAGCAAGCACTCCTTTATTCCGAAGGAAACCAAGCTGCAGGGCTTTTCATCAAGCTCTTATTTTGTTAAAGAATATTCTAACCATTTTCTTGTTGTAACTAAATTCTTTTCTGAGGTACCACTATCACGTACAAATGATGGCATTTTAAATCACATATTAATTGACTATTTAAGGAATTAAATGCTTCTTTTGCGGTGATCTTTCATTGTGACACAGGCAATTATCTTCACGGATGGAAATCTATAGCTCCCAGAACTGCAGGACAATTAGTGAGAATTAATAAAAATCCACTCACGCCTCGCTAGTGCAGTCATGGATCAAACAGTAAACTAACAGTGACTGCCTCTCCTTGGAGAATCACATCTGCAAGTTCCTGTTCAAGGGAAGTCTGTGAGTAAAATGGCTTTGGAAGATACATTTTATTATCACAAATGGCTCCTGTGTGTCATGCTGAAAATCAGTTCACCAAGAACTCCCTTGGTAAGTTTCTGTGGATATTTGGTCCTCTGAGGGGCTGGAAGTAAATATTTCTGCTTATGCAGATTACAGAGATTTAATTCCTGAACTCTTTAGGATTTGGATTTAATCTTTAAATTCAGATCTCCAAAAATATCTGAGCAGCTCTAGAATGACTGAGTCAGCACTTTATTTACGCTCCCATATTATATCACTAATTACTTGGGTCAAACCCTTAATTTCTCCAAATGTGCTCAGGCATGAGAAGATCTGCCCACACACTTCCAGTTCTAGTGGCGATCATGAATAGAGCTGTCCAAAATAGCCAAGTGCTTTTTTAAACCCACTGGAAGTTAGTGCTGCTCAGGCTCCTGTGTGTAATTTGGATCTCCTACTACAAAGAAAAATCTACTAATAACTTGGAGCCTGACCCTGCAGTCCTGACACAGTAAATTCAGAGAAAACTGTACTAAAGACTGCAGAACAGAGTTTTTATGTAAAGGAACAGTCCCAAAATTATTTCACAGCACCAACAGCCAGGAGAGGAACAACAAATGTCCTGAAGTGGAGCCTTGGCCAGGCCATGTAGCTCTTCTGTGTGTCAGTGTGGAAACTGCATGCATTTCATGCTGTTTATCTGCAAATACTCCCTTTCTCTTGTTTCTTTGCCCCATTTCCCACTCTACACAAGTACCCCTGAACTTTCAGACTCCCCTGCCCTCTTTCATCGGTGTGACACAAATGCAGAGGTGTGTGATAGGTTTGGCAACGTCACTTGGCACACCCTCCGATTTCAAACTGCACCACTGGTGAATCTCATCACCTCAACTGCAAGGAGGAGGCAGAAAAAAGCCCAGTAGGACACAGAAAATCTATTTCTGCCCAGGCTTTAATTAATTGCAGTGGCACAGGTCCTGTGTAAAAGCATTGCTAGGAGAGCACCTTACTGTGTATATGCAAAGAACCAGTTAATAACTGTGCTAGCACATGGTGATCAAGACTATTCAACGGTAAGGTTTTAGCACTCATAAAATTTACTTTTTGAACACTCAAGATTGGTTTCTAAGGGCCATTTTTAACATCAGCTGTTGGCACTTAAATGCCACAAAAGCTTTCAGCCTGAGTAAGCAATGCCATTTAGAAAATCCATTTACTTTGTCTACCAGCAGTCATCCTTCATCCCTTTTTTGTGAACATTTTGGGAAACAAATTTTACTTACACAGGAACAACCACAGAGAGCAAATAGCGAAGTTAATACCCTCAAGCCTGAAGAGAAGTAGCAATATATTTTAGATAGGTGGGATAACACTCAACTCAATAGCCAGAGCTGTGGCACAGAGGTATTTGTCCAGAGATTTACCCACAACTTACACCACACACCTCATCTGTGCAAATATGAGGATATAACATGCAATACCATGACTTAAGTGATATATTTGAATCTACTTTTTTCCTTCGGGAGGATTGTTTTAAACTTCCTAATCCTGCCCCTTTCCCCTAATCTGACACTCCCAAATCAGAAGTCACTCAAGCAGCTTTGAGGCTTTCTCTCAACAGTGATTTAATTCAGAAGACTAAAACGCCTTTTAGCTTCTAGTTTTATGGGCATCCCTGGAGCCCAAAGCCTTGTTGAACTGAGTTTTAGTCATCATTGATAGTTTGATGGCAGAACATTACATCAATACTACTATCAGTAAAATTACCCTAATCAATCCAAAGTGAGAATATTGTTACCTTTATTACTAATAAATACAACAATACTACTACTAATTGGTCTGTCATTTCTTCCATAAGGAGGTGCTTTATCTTCAGCTCCAGCAACTAGTTTTGAGATACCACTTTGATCATGCATTTAAAGAACTGAACCACCACTTTCATCTCCACATCTTGCTTCCATTATTCTCTTTATTTCTAATTCCCATCCGAACTCTTGGTGTTTCTTTTCTCTCCTATCCCACTGCTATCCTCTCTATTCCGCATTCCACGGACCAGCTAAGGAAACTCATCCTCCAGTACCCGAAAGAGCAGAGCGGGAAGGAAGCAGCAGGGATTTCCCATCCTTTTGGGGAGGGACAGGCTGGGAGCAGCGGGATGGAATTGCGGGGATCATTCCCGGCTCCCCTCGGGCCGCAGCGCCCTCCGCGCCCCGCAGGGGGCGCCGCTGCCTCGGGAACGGCCGCGCTCCCGCCGGGATCGGGGCCGGGATTCCCGGGAATCGGGGCAGCTCCAGGGATGTCCCCCGCACCTGTCCCCGCCGCGGCGCGGTCTGGGGAGAGCATCGCTCGAGTCCTGCCAGGTTCGCCCTACGCGCTGAAAGCCCCCGGCTCTTCCCTTCGTGGCACTGCCCGTAGAGAGCCGACAGCTCGCCAGAAATCCATTGCGAGACGATTCTGGAAACATGTTATTTACCGTTTTCTTCACTTCCCTTTGGAGTTTTACATGACAGTGTCTGTATTTTATTTTTTTTTTTTAGGAATACACAGGCTTCTGGGTTTTTACTTACCCATAAAGCTACTCTGCGATAACAGAATTTCCTGCACAGCCTTCACCGTGTTCCAGATGGAACAGTATTTTCCCAGTGTGGCAGAGGGGAAATTTAACTCTTCATCTCAAAGGGTTTAGCTCTAAGATCACCACCTTTGGACCGAAATTCTGGGGAAACATCCTTAACGGCACTTTAGACACTCAATAAACCTCAAGGCACCCTAAGATCTAGCCTTAAGAATGCTCAAGAATACTGGACTCAGCACAAGGCAGAAATAGTTAAGAGGGATGAAGGGATATGTAGGGAATAAAGGGATTAAACTGAGCAAGGTGTTTGGAAGGGAAATCATTAGGAGCGATCACCACACACAACACAATGAGAGTTAAGCTTCGGGATGTATTCCAAGAGGAGTTTGTATTCCAGACACAATCTTCTAGACCTGCACATTTGAATTCTACACTAGTCCAACATAAATAGCAAGGTTCTGCTGCATTCCAGGGTGAATTAAAGCTTGTCCTGGTACACTAACAGACTCATGACATCATGTGCTGCTGCCCCGGGCTCACCTCATGGACATGGCCCTGCAGAGCCCTCTCCGCCAACCCCAAAGAGGAGCAACCCCACGCTGGGAGGCACAGAAGTGGCTTGAGCAGCTCAGTTCAAAACCAGAGGTGAAATCACCCCAGTCAGGGGGTGTCTCTCTGCTGCACGTGCATATCTCAGCCTTGCCCTTGTTCTGGGCACCCGGGTATATCCATCACCCGGCCCGTTTCAGGCTCTTAAAGCACACCTTTGTATTCTAGGAAGCTGTTCCCTGCATTTCTCTGGATGCCAGCTACGCTAGGCTTAATCCATCACGTTTGTAGCCGTCTCCTGCCAAGAAGCAAATACTTCATTGAGTATTTTATAGCTATTGCATTTTGTGGAGACAAACTGTGACTACCTACATCAGAATAAATAAGAGCAATAAAAATAAAGACTTCAGAGATTTGATTTTCTTAAGCACATCCAAACCCTTTGACTTGGAAATAAGACATGACTACGAGGCACGTGCCTGTCATCTACACTTTCAGGAATCTACCTAATACCAGTCCCTGGTATTTTCTCTTACTGTAATTAAATCAGAAAAAGAAACTGGTTGCATTAATAATAAAACTCCCCTGTGAAAATAAATAATTGCTCTATTCATTAAGTGCTACACTGAGCCAAAAGCTCTGGGGTAGAGGTTACATTGAGGGAAAAAAAAAAGTGAAGAAAAATCACACTGAAACTGCATTTCACTGACAATCTGCAATTCTTGGGCTGGTTACCCATTAGCAATATACCTGGTGTACATGAGGAAAAGAGTAGACAGCTTAGTGCTAAAATGAACAGCCTAAGTGGAGATTGGTTTTAAAAACGGGAATTATTCCAGAATCCTACGCCGCAATGGTAACATCAAATCCAACAATTTCAATGTTACAGTGGAATTCTTGAAACGGCTAGAAAAGTAATTTGAACAAACTAAGGAAAATATATCAGAACTTTCCTTTCTCCAGCTTCCACCCAGTGACTTGTTCATCTGCAGGAAAAAAAAACCACATTACAAGGGAACTTTAACACCTTCACCCTTCGATGGTCACTTCTCACAGCCTTATCACCAATCGTTCCAACAACTTCCATCAAATAAGCATCACTACAAGCCAGCGAGAGCAGCAGCACAGTAAGCCAGCTGAAGCAGGAGAATTTATTCCTCCTGGCACTGGAGAGCTGCAGCTTCCCCTGGAGCAGAGGAACAAGCTTTGTACTTCCCAACGCCCTTCAGTGACACACAATCTGAACAGACACATTGCCAACCCACGCGAGTCTGTCTTCATGAGTTCTCTAACAACTCTGAGATGTATAGCTCTGCTTTAGATCTATACATAAACTCATTTAAACAGTTACCTCCTCCTCCCAGTCTAACGGGCACTCAGCATTTCAAGCTATCACCTTTTACAGGGTTAGTGCTTTGTTAATTACGCAAACTATCATTTCTGCTGCTTTAACAGTCCTGCAACTCTGATGAAGATGAACGCCAGAGAGTCCAGTCAAGAACAACACAGCTAAAATTTGGATTTGGAATTGCCAGGGATTTGCAAGTGCAGGACAACGTACACTGACCAAGATTTTCAGGCCCATGAGATAACTGGAGGACTGTTGTGGGACAGATGGAGAGCAAACTGCTCAAAGGCAAACAAGTGAGTACTACTGCAAGGCTGGTGCTGGGGGGAATGGGACAAGGGAAAAATACTGACTGTCAAACAAACAAACCACATTTCACTGCCTTTCATCCATGATAACTCTACCAGACAAAAAAGGAAGGGCCCAGATCTTACAACTGTTCTTCAACTATTTCATTAACTTAGACCGTGGACTCAAACCAATGCCTACATACCAAAAAGCTCCAAACCAGCTACCATAAAGATCAAAATAAAATGTATTGCTTCTAGAAGTATACAGTAATATCAGCTCTTGGTCACACACATTTTACAACAATTACACCCATCTCAGTTACACCCATCAAACTCCCAAATATGTGTGTGTACTCCATGCAGCAACCACAGGTAGCGTCAGGGAATCAAAACTGGCACCACCAACACCAGCAGTGCCAGGTCACTGCAGCAAATGAGGTTTTAAATTAGCACCTCTTATTACTGGGACACACCACAGGACCCCTGCTTACACCTGAGAAAATATTGGAATCATTGGATTTCATAGTTGGACATTGTGTCCAAAAATCCCTGAGTAGTTGTTACAAATTTCACAAGGATAAAAGGTGACAGGAAAGAATAGTGGAATAGGCCTGATTTAGATCCACAGTTGTATTTAGAAATGCTAAAATATTTTCATTCCAGACATACTGTCTGCATTACCAGTTCTAACAGCTCATAAAAGGGACATTCATAATCAATTATTACAGAGTTAGAGCTGCATTTTAGCAATAAACTATCTAACAGGAAATATTTTCTTCATAATGGCAAGAATGTCATCTTCTATAGCCCTTATCCCATCAGTGACAAAGTGTTTGGTCTCCAAAATGGGTGAAAGGAAGAGCGAAGTTTTAAGAATGGAATTGCTCTTTATTAGGATTCTTCTTCACTTAAATTGTTCAATTTAAGTGTACAATTAAATCCCCGACAATACAGTCAGTGTTATTTCCACCCTTTTAGCATTTGGAGTCAGATAAGGGAAATTGATGACTTCCTCGGTCCCCAAGAACGAGCTTAAAGCCTAAGCCACAGATACCTGGGCTCTATTTCAGCATACTGTAGATACCTTTTATGGCCAAGGAAAACCACTGTCACCTCTGGGCCCCAATTCCTCAATATGGGAAAAGATTCATTATATACAAGCGTATTAACGGTTATATAATGACTGACTGTTGTTACTGGTCTTGTAGAAGCCTTGTGCTAAAATATATATATTATGTAAAATCATAAAAATCAAGCTAACTTGTGGGTGGTATGGTTTTTATACCGGTTAAATCAGTGACTAATCAAATTTACAGGCATAAAGAGGCTGACTCCAGCAGACACCTCTTATTTGGAAGCACCTGTATCACATAACTCCAGGCTGAAGAACAAGGCACCAAGTGAATACAGAGGGCTGACATTAAGGGAAGAGAAGATTCAGAGCTGTGAATCTCCCTTCCGATCCAGTACACATGGATTAAGTATTCAAAATATAATGTTTCTGATACGCTGTGTCTGAAGAAAGAAAAAGAACAAAACCCCCAAACTACTCAGCATTTCCAGTTTCCCACTGACTGCCCAGTGCTTCCAGCAAAAGGATGGATTCAGGAGGTGGCAACGTGTGCTGATGCAATGGATTGTTCTGCTGAAACACAGGATAATCAGTGCCTTCCAATGTTGTCCTTGATCCATGGGAAAAGAACGTCATTTAAAATTGCTATTTAGTCACAGTTTTCCTTAATTAAAGCCTCCCTCTCCTCGCTGGAACAATGTTCATTGCTAATATTTACCTGACGCAATCCCATATTCCAATCTCAGCCACCTGGAAAAACTTAATGGAAAACCGACTCCACAGTTCTAGAATTGTGCTTTCAAAAAACATGAAATGTTCTCTCAAAATTTGTGGAATACACGGACTTGGGACTGGATGTACAACAGACCCCTCTATATTGTTATGAGCTACTCCCTCATAGTCAGGCGTAGGAGATTATAATTACCATTAGAAAATTGGACGTATCAGACATACGAGGAATTTTTCAAAGGGGTTGTTACAGGTGCATCCTACACTAAGATCTGTTGAGCATAGTGCAGTAACTATTTGGTTGCAAAGTGCATTAGTAAGTCAGTGAGGTAGCTTTTCATAAGAAATTGTTTTATTGATCCTACAAATTCCATGAATAGTCCTTGAGTACCCTCTACTGTTATCTGCACTGTACAATATGCAATTCTTCTCATATTTATCTTTTCTTTTTTTAATAAACACACTGTGTAATATCAAACAGGACACTTCCGATACCCTCCCAGAGTTCTTCTGGCATACCAAGGTCTCAAACAATTCGCAGGGATACGTCCAAGTCTGAATTATTCACAAAATACTAGCTGAAATGTAATATTTAAGGCACAGCTTTGCAGTGGGACTGCTCCCACCACAGCTCAGCTCTGCATGCCGACCTCCACTGTCACGGTCAGAGTGGCAATACCAGACTCCTTGGGCACAGTTCCCAGCAGGTTAAGCTGCAGAAACCCTAAAGCAGGGCCACTAAGGTGGTGGGGTGTGAAGAACATCACATACAAGGAGACGCTGAGGGAGGGGGAGAAGGTGAAGGGTGGGATCAGACTCAAATCTACCTCTACCAGAGGGTCAGACCCCTCAGGTGGCCTGGCAAAACAGCAAAGGGCAGCAGTCCCAGGCTGCAGCCCTGGAAATTGCAACTGGACACAAGGGAATACAAGCTTTTCCCAGGATATTGTGAGGTGGAAGGGACCCACAGGGGTCATTGAGTCAACTCTTACGTCAATGGCCCGTATGGGGATCAAACCTACAACCTTGGGCTGAGCTCATCTCAGGGTTTTCAGTGACTGGAAGGTTTCCAAAGGGTTTTTGATACCTCCACACCTGGATATTCATTGGATCAAAATCTCATAATACAAGCTGTTCTCTGTAGCCAGCCCTGCTTTGAAGAGCTGTTGTACCTGATGACCCTCACGCATCCCTTACGATCTTAATCTATGATTCCATTTTACCTGACGTGTCATTGGCCCTCACTTTATAAAACAAACCAACACCAAGGAAAAAAAAAATAAAATCAGAGCACTATGGAAAATCAGCTAATACTGAAAATGGAAATAAGTCTTCAAACAAAGGTAAAATCCAACACCTCAAACTCCAAACAGTGTCACTTTACACGGCATTCAGGAAAACCATCCTGGTGGGAATATCTAATATTCTAAATACCCAGGAATTTCATGTGGCACTTACTATGACAGGCTGCTGCACTGCACAGCCTGGGCTAGACAAGCTCAGCGTGGCTTAGCTGTTTAGTTCCATTCAAGTAAGAACCCTAAACGTCTGAACTGTCTACTGAAACCTTTTGCATAATACATAAACTCCCCTCTGGACGCGTTCTGGCATTCCCCTTTCTTGATCTTGCCTGGACTCAGGAAGTATCAGGGCATGATAACTAAGTGGATGAATAATAAAATAAATTTTCAAGAGTGTTTCCAGAATTTATAGCAGCTCCCCTGCCTGTTTCCTCTTTAAAAGAAGAGACAGACTTCAAGAGAGTTTTGAGCAGAGCTTTTACAAGTTCTGATGTGACTCAGAAGAGATTTACCCACACGCACTTACATACACAGCAGTTCAGCTCATCCCATAAGCTGCTCCTGGTTCTCCTGATTTCAGTTTTAGCCTTGCTTTGTTTGATATAGGTCAATAAGTTTTTATGGCTTACAAAAGAGAGAAACAGAGCCAACTCAGACTGTTAGGGCTTTAACACACTGAAAAAACCACCCAAACAAGACTACTTTCAATGCAATTCACTCCTCTGGATTAAAGACTTGTGGGGGCTCCAGCCAAACCTGGGATAGATTCCACTGGGCCCTGGGGCTTGCAGGGACCCTCTTGGTGCTGGGGCAGCCCGTGGGGCTCCAGGGCATCTCCCAGCCTTGCCCATCACTGCACTCCAAATGCTGCAATGCCATTATTCCCCAGGTCAATACAATTCAAAGCTGTGCCTCTGCTGAGTAAAAGCAGTCTCTCGCAGACTGAAGCGAGTGATGACATGCAATTGTATGTTAAAAATGCCCAATTATTACATGCAGAAATCATTTAAAAGCTATTCTCTTTATTTCAGACTTGAGTGCACACTGTAGCCCAGAGAGGCAGTCATTACCCAGGCAAGGTTTGCCTTTCCTTCCCTTGGACACCTCTCCCCTTTTGCAGGTGTGCCCACCCCCCTCGTGTGCTTCAGTGAAGTAAGAACTACTCTCACAGAGCTTTTCTTCTAATGATTCATTTTCCCAGAGAAGACATAAGGTGGGCTAAGAATGAGAACATAGAAAACATTAATTATGAGATGTTAAAAGCCTAAAGAGAAAATTCACATTTGATACACCATTACAACACATTCAGGTCCCGCACTTTGTTGTGCTGCAAACACAGGAACCCAGGGAGAGATCATGGGACAGTTTCACTGCATCCCCACATGTAACATTTATCAACAATTACAATGCAGAGAGAGATTTTCAAAATCAAGCAGCAAACTTAGTCTTTGTTGCTGTGAGTCTCAATGCAAATTGGGTGGTTAATTTGAGCGGTCAGAGATTCTTGAAATAACATTCTTTCTTTGGAGTTTGACACAAACAGCAATTGAACCTCTTCATGGGGACACAAAGGCAGCTACACCAAGGTCAAACATAACCCACAGCATTTCCCGTGCCTTCCAATACAGGAACAAGAAGCAAAGTGTTCAGAAAACCAAATATTCTCAAATTTTTTCTCTAACCTAATCTAAAAATTTGAACACAAACATCCCAGTGTGCAGCATTGTCTCTCCACTCCACAGAGCTCCAATGCCAATGTTAAACACTAGTTCTACATGTGCCCTGCTCAGCTGCCCTGCTGTCTCCCTCCATGGTTTCCAATGCTTTCTCCTCGGTTTATCCAGCTGGGACCTCAGCTGCATCACCCACACCTTGCTGAGTCCCAAAGCTCTGCGTGTGCTGCCAAGGACTGCACAATCATTTCTCCTGTCACACACACCTGTATCTCTTAGAGGAGATTCTCACTCCATTCCATTCCAGACCTGTGGAAGATGTCACCCAGCTCTGAGATCTTCTGAGGAAGCAGCTCCCTGCAGTATGATCCCATCAGGGATGCACATGGAGCAGGATAACCAGCTGTCTCTGCCAAACATGCCGGTGTCTCCTCTGCTTGGATGCCAGTCTGCCGCCACTGGCACAGGGAAGGGCAAAGAGAAGGGACAGGCAGAGGAAGCAGAGTTTCTTGCTGCTTCAAAGAGTCAGATTCTTGCCAGAGGGTAGGGAGGAGGTTGTTATAGCTGGGAGCAGAACATGGTCCTGGATGTGGCTGAACAGCTCTGGATTTCCAGCCTGGAGACAGGTTATTTTCCTGTTCTCTCATTTTTCTCCTATTAAATTCAGTCATCTTTCACCTGTGCACAGAGGAACCTGGGAGAGCATGACTGAATGCAAAGGGGGACACGTGGCATGCACTGCTAGGATCTGGGCAGGGCAGCATGTCAGACAGAGTCCATGTGCAAGGATCTGGCTGACCTGAGCCCTAAAGCCTGCATCACTCCCTGCACATTCCTCAGTTCCCTCTGCTAATTCCATTTGCCATCTTATCATCCCTTTCCTGTATGAATCAGGCAGAGCTGTGCCTGACTGCCTTCCTTCTACATCCTTATCCTCCAAAAGCGGTTGGGATCTCAGAAACAGCTCAGGCTGCCCTTCCAGATGCCTTTTGAAACCCAAATCTAACTCGAGTCATTTGCAGGCCCCCCACTTCATGCACACATTACACAAAAAAGCATGTGTCAAACTAAAGCTGGTATTGCTGTGCCACAGATGCCACCTGAGCGAGCCCCACGGCCGGACACCCACTCCTACAGCATTAGGGATGGGACATTTATTAGCTCGAGTGGAAAGAAGGAAGCAAAGATAACGTAAATAGAGACTAAGCAGGAGGCTACAGACTCTCACAGCCTAAATCTCCTGAGGGCACCTGGAGACTTTGAAATGCTTTGTTAATTCCAGGTATGATTGCCTAGGCATGGGGAAAAGCCTGACATTTGAAATGATTTCCTAGAACAAATCACAGCCTGTCACTAATATAAAATCAATGCCAAATTCACAACACAAAGGCAGCATGTCCAGCACAGCAGGCTGGGGAACCGGTGTCAATAAGTGCCCCAAAAATGCCACCCAGTGCAATGGGCAACACCTGGAAATGCCTGAGAAAGAGGCTCCGGGGCTAACCATAGGTTATAGATAAGGAAGAAGGAAACATGGACATACGCAACCCACTAAAAAAATTAAAATTACCTTATACAACGAGGAAAACTTGAGCAATTTCAGTGAACAATTTCCTGCACTTGCACATTTTACTTTAGTTATGCCCATTTCAAAGCTGTATGTGAGAAACACTAACACCCCAAATACACATCCTCTCTAATGAAGGCTAAATGAAATAATTTCCCTTGACTAAATGCTGACACATTTGGCTTATTAAAGTGCTGCAGATCCAAAAAAAAGGTGTTGTTTTTTCTTAGGGAAAACAGACAAAAGCACACAGACCCCACTGTACTACATGGCTGCACTCTGTCTGCTCAATAGGGGTTTCTTCTGGCTAGTACTGTATAAATATCAATTTAACCACAGCAAAGATTAAAGTTGATAGTGAAAAGAGCATCGTGCCACCTCTCAAAAAAAAAAAAAAGAAAACCAACAGAAGGAAAGGGGCTTGGATCTCCTGAGGCAAGCAATTAACAGTGGGAACTCATTAATTGCACGTGAATGTCAACACGCATTTAGCTGAGTGTTGTTGCACAAGCAAATACAGCAATAACACACGACATCTTTACAGCTACACCTCCTATGATTACAGCACGTGTTACTAAAAAAAATAAATTAAAAAATAGAGAGAACAGACTAGAAATTAAAATGAGAAGCTGGAAGAAAAACTGTAGAGCTAAACAAGCGTCAAAAGGTTTTCAGACCCAGTGGGAAAAAGTAACTCTGCCAAATGCCAGAGTCAACAGCAAGAGAAGCCCTGCCAGAAAGCTCTGCGTGGAGGCACTTATTGGAAAGGCAAACAAACCACACAAAAAAAAAAAAACAAATACCCAAAATTGCCAGTCTGGAGCGTGACAGAGTAAGATCACAGTGACCACCCTCAGTGGGCAGAGAGAAGAAAGATTCCTGCAGTGCCCCCAAAGCCCTGCCTGGAGAGCACAGCACCTCGAAGTCCCTTGACCCTCCAGTTATCTGACAGCTCCTTTCCATCACTCTTCTCCTTTCCAAGCCGTCTATTAAGACTTGAGCTACCTAATTGCCACCCTAATTTACACCTGCTTTGTTGTACTTGGCGCCGTATTTAATCATTTGTCATTGCAACTTTAATTACCGCTCTTAATAGGGACAATTTCCCCAAGATGCTGGTAATTTAAGCAGGGAAAAGCAAACCCACGGGTGTTGGCAGAGTCTCCCCATGTGGTGCAGCAGCTGGAGGGCCTGTGCCCACTGGTGGCTCTGCCCTTCACTCCTGGTGTGATGGACTCACACAAGCACGTGTTGAACATTTGTGTTTTGTGCTGTCAGTGTCAGTAAATTAACCACACGGTTTGTCAGGCTCTTAACTGGTTGGGATGCTGGCAAGAAAATGGCATTCACTGGTGAAGAGATACTTGCTGAGGAAGAACATAGATCAGAGGAGTAAAGTTAAAGGCACGACTGGCAGCTTTTATATATACAGGATCTTTATTTTGTATTATCCTCAGTCGGGCTCAGAAACTTCCAGTTTGGTCCTTGGGCATTTTTTCTAGTAACTATGATTATTTGGGATTTAAGAATCTTAGAAAGAAAAAAAATACCGCTCATGGCCAGCCATCTCAAATTTGCTGTGTTTTGGTTTGGTTTTTTTGCCTATTAGCACTACCCTTTGTTTTCTGAGGGCAGGAATTCATTTAGATTGCACTCGGGGCCCTTTTCATAAAGGAGCAATTATCATTATACTGCAGTAATCTACATTAGTATGCAATAAAGCACCTCACAGTATCTATGAGTCATTACATTTCCTCACCAGTGATCCACAATGGGCATCTCCCATTATGCATGAAAGGAGCGTGCCACTCAAATACAGTGCAGTCAGCAGGAAAATGAGCAAACCCTGAGCACATTAAGTGTACAAATAAAAGGTAAAAACTAAAAAATGAGAGTGTGGCAGCACCTTGCTCTGATTGCTGCAAGTCCTGCGGGTTTCATAGGTCCTCACCAAATACTGCAGAGCAATTGCTGCCTTCAACACAAACAAACAAAAGCATCTTCAAGCTCAGCCCACCTCTGAACTTAGGAAACATTTTAACTGAGCTCTGAATTTTGCTTTTTACAGAGGCAGAAGGTACCTTGCCATTGTCATATAAAAATAAACAAATATCAGCAAACCTTAAAAAAAAATGCAGCAGCAGCAGCAAAGGTCCATTGCTGTTGACCATTTCTTGAAAGGACAGCAGCTACAAGATCCATCTTGCAAGGAAAAGGACCATTTCCATGAATAAAATTTTTGCCCAAGGTTTTTAGAGCTACCCAGTGTCATAACGATGCTCTTGCTAACAACAATTCCTCATTCTTCCTGCCTTAGGCAATTCCTAATCCAAGTTTTCTCTCCTGCTTCTGTGAAATCTGGTCTCCTTTGCACAAGGAGTAAATGTTGCCACATCAGGAGGGGATGAGAAAACAACCCCATGGCCAGACGACTGAAACACCGACAGCAATGAGACCTCTCTGAAGGGTGGAGAGAGTGGACAGTCAGTGCTACTTAATTGAATAAAGTGGTGCTTTCTGTGGAACAATAAAAAGGGATTTACCTTCGGTCTGGTTTAATAAACATTTCATTCTCCCACAGTGTTTAATTTTTCACTCTTCTGAGTAGCCACAGCTGCAAACTGGTCAGGCTGAGGTCCCTCCATTACCATTCCATGGCATGTAATGTGACAGCAGTGGCCCAGCATCTTCCACTGTCCCTTCCTTCCCCACTCCACAGCACCCAGCGTTGATGCAAATAGGGCTGTGCAGAGCAACAACTCCCCTGCAGTAGGATTTAAGCTCCTATCTGGCCTCCACGCTGGGGAAGCAGGACAAAAATCACTCTCCCATTGCTCTCCATCATCTCTGAAAGTTCATGGTTAGCAGAGGAGGACCCTGATTATGGAAAAAAAGGCAGACCCTCCTGTCCTGGAAAAGGGCAAGTAAAGTAACCTTCAGAGGTTGTTCCTAACTCAAATTATTCCCTAATTTGAACTGTACTGCTTCCATTTTAGGTTTGTTTTCCACCTGTGAGATAAATGGGATCCACCTGAACAGTATCAAAGACTGCTTCCTCCAAGCTGTAATTCTGTAACGAGCAGGGCCTGAAATGGATGTTTTGTTCTCATAATTTTCACTCTACAAGACAGAACATTCGACCTTAATTTTTGAGCTGAGCTCTTTGGCCTTATATAAATCTTCCTATCTTAAATTATTCCCTTCTGCTGCTGGTCTGCTCAACAGCTGATGGATTTAAGGGGGATACCTATTTGTTCTGTTCCTGAAAAACAGCCTGAATGTTTTCTTTTAGAGAGGCTACAAGTAAGAGAAGTGGCAGGAGCAGCAGAGAACTCTTTCCTGAGCAGGACCATTCCCATGGAAGAAGTGAACATGGGCTGCAGGGCTGGAGCAGAGACCACTGTCAGAGCCACCTGGTCTGCCCCAAGGGGTTAATCCGCGCCTGGTTGGAACTGCAATGAAGATGCTGCAGGAACAGGACACTGATCCTACACTAGAGCCAGCCAGCCCTGCCTTTTAGCTTCAAAACACACTCAGCTCTCAGTTTATGCAATTTCTGTGCTAAAAAGAGCTTCTACAGTTTGGCACTCAGGCTCTGTTCTGACTAGCAACTCCATGAAAAGGAAAGTGCCAGGTAGGAGTACTGGGAAGATCCCATTCTTTCTGCTGCCTCTACAGATTTCACTCTTTCAGTGGTCTCCACTGAGTTCACGGATTGCTCAGATACTCCAATAACTTGCCTTCGATCTCATTATCCAAGTAATTTATGAACATAATAAAATGCTTCAGTCTTGACACTAGTTCTTGCAAAATTTTACATTGGTATTAATTTTACTTCCTGGATTTTAATTGAAGAGAGTATATTTTGTCACAGGGGAAACTGAACGTTAGTTCTTCTACTTAACAGCCATGTGGCTTCATTAGAAATTACATTAGTTCCTCATTAAGCAACAATAATAGAGTAGAACTGGGATCAATAAAAAAATACATTGCCCTAAGGTGTTGAATAGTTTGGTTCATTTATACTCTCATGAGCCAAATGCTTCAGGATTCAGCATTAAAACCCCTCAAACTTTCATGCAATGCTTTAAAAACGCCTTTTAATTTTAAGAAATACAGGTTCTGATTGTAATGGAACGAATGTAGATGCTCAGGCACAGCTCTGCATCCTCCAAGGAAAACTTTAATAATTAAGAACTTGTATCATTACAAGAACTGCCCCACTAAACACAACAATTGAGTTTCAATCTCCCCTTCGGAACTGACAGAATTATCTGAGATCCACCCCGAGAGAATAAAGCACCTTTGCTGTGCTATTTGACCCCGTACGAGCACTTACCCAGGGCCAGCTGGTAAATTACAATAAACCCACAGCATTAGGTTTCTGGGAACTTAATTATTAAGCAAATCTTTACACAAATCAAAGCAGACCTTTCAGTCACTTCTGTCAAGTGAAGAAAAACAACCAAAAATAGGATATATCACCTGGCACCCCACAGTGCTCAGTGGCCTCCTTGCAGGAGCTCAGGAAGTCCCAGGAGAAGCGACCCACTCTATTCAAAGTGTAGAACAAGTCTCTCTTCAACCAGCACACCTTCCATCAACACAACACAAGGTCCAGGAGAAAGGGAAACTGTAATCTGGCTTTCACAGCCACATGGGAGAGCCCTGCCTGGCCCTTGAACAGGAACCTCGAGGCGAGGGTATGTAACAGCTGAAAGAACCTCCCTCCCTTTCCAGAGCTGCCAAAGCTGAGAAGGAAGAAAGCACATATTTTATCATTGACAAATTTGCAGCATTTCAAGAAGAGCAACCTTCCTGCGGCTGTTTTGTAGTAGACTGTGGGATGTTCAGACAACTCAGCTTCAGTTTGCTAGCTAATAAATCTCATCAGCAGTTTTCTGCTTCATATAACTCAAACCAACAGATGTCAAATATTATGTGCAACTACATTTCCCCCTCTCCTTTTTTTCCCCTTGTTTTTGAGTATGTCTTTTGCAGCAGCACCTCCAAGGCACCGACCTGTATCAGACTCCGCTTGCTTGAGGCACTACATCTGCTTTTAAAGATGCAGTGCTCAAGTCAAAGACGGCCATAAACCACCAGTGAAATTAAGTGTGGGTGAACACTGGTGCAGAAAGAATACATAGCTCTTGCTTCCCACAAAGACAACATACAAAATAAATTCATGCCCTATCAGGCTGTTGTTCTGAAGAGAAATTGGACCCTTCAAAAGCTGAAACCAGGAAAATGGAGGCATTAGATCATGTTCATTCCAATATTAAAATGCTAAGTAATATTTGGGTTGTCAGATCTTTCCCACAGAGTCTGTGGGAGGGACCATTTTTAATGTAAGCTTTTTACTCACGTATTTTCTTTGTTAACTGCAAAATTGGGCAATATATTAAAGAAACTGATTCTTCTTCCTTCTGCAGCCTAATTGTTCATCCAAACAGAGTGCGAGCAAAGCGCTGCTGTCATGTAGCAACACCTCACCTCCGGTTTGTACGAACAGGGCCGGCTACAACGAGCACGTGCGTGACACCTCTCCCACTCTGTCACCTAAAGCTCCCGCTGCGTGCGAGATTAAGGGCATAATTCACCTACACACTTCCATCTGTCAGCATTCCGGAAGATAGCGGAGCTAATGAAGACTGACAATGGCATAAATAAGAATAAAATTGAACCATTGCTCCTTAGCTGCTGCCGCTGTATTTACAGCATGTTCTGAGATGATATCACACCACTGATGTCAATGGCTATGACTTAAGACATGAAACGACATCGTGAAGTTCCAAACCAGCCACGATGGGTAAGTGTGGAGAAAGCCCTAGTTCCGGAGAGTAACTGAATTTGCATTTTAAATGCAGCAATTATTACGGTATAAGCAGGTTCCAAATTAGCAAATACAGGGATTGATAAACAGTGAAACCATAAGAACAACTAATATCAACAATCTAGACCCAGACTGTCAGGAGAGGTGGAGAAAAAGCTTCATTTCTCTGCAACTTAAATGAGTGTTGTATTTTTCAGAGGTTTGGGCTTGTGCTGTTTTGATTTTTTCCTTTCAAGCAATACTCTATTAGACAACAGCAAAAAACAGGAGGAGAAAACCCCCCAAAATACAGTTTCTACTTGACCTACATTGTTCCAATTGATCACAGACAATTATAGCTATTTTTCATCCACTGTCCTGAAGCTGTCTCATATATTACCTCCAAACCTAACAGACACGCACAGAGATGAGACACACCAATAAATGCAGCTTTACCATACAGGAGGCTGCTGGGTTGATTGTATTGGATACTAAATACTATTTGCTCTATTTTCTTTGAACAAGGCGCAAAAAGGGGAGGGAGGGCAGGGAAACAAGGCAAGAAAGAAGAACAATCATCGACTTAAAAGAATGGGAAGCAACAGAGAGCAACAAAGGAATCTCTTTCCATCAGGTTCCACCACATCCAGTAAGTATCATTAACCACAACCTACATCAATTTTCTTGCTCAGAGTAATAGTGATAATCTACATTATTCTGTTTCAAAGTCATATGACTTAAAAAGAACTATAATTGTTAAAATAATTACATTTATGATCTTTAATTTTGTCTTAATACATGAACTTTTTTTTCCTTTTACCCCCTCCACCACCCATACCAAAGTAATTGGAAAGTGGGGGGAAAAAAAACCCCGCCAAGGTGTTTTTCCAAGTGATTGTTGAATCTCTGAGCCTTTGAGTGAAAGGGACAAAACAAACCACGTTCTGGGATTCTTCAATAAATGCATTCATTAGTCCAGTACCTGAAAGTTCCAGATACATCAAGAACCAGAGGATTTGTTACAAGAGCATGAAGTGACAGGACAGAGGGAACGTTTGCCCACCTCCACTCAGCACCACTAACTTACAACATTGCAGCTTCAAAGCATGGGTTGAAAAAGCATAAACATGCATTAGGAGGATTCTTGTTGTGCTCAGAGCCCCTGACAGGGAACACGGTGTCATTGCTGTCCCAGCTACTGTTCAGACACGTGGCAGGAGACAGCCCATGCTCTGGTGAGCTCATAATCTAACTAGACATGACAAACCAAGTGTGAGGAACTCACTTGCTCAAGGACATAGAGCAGGGTATGAGCAGGAGAGCAGGGGGTATCCAGGTCTTTGTCAGCACAGTGCCCCACACAGCAAATCATACTGTCTCTGGAAATGAAACAAGTATTATGAATGGGCAACTGTAATAATTCCTTCCCTTTTAATCAGTTTGCACCGAGAAATCACTCGTACAATCTTCCTGACACACAGAGAAGCTCGCTTACTTAAAACAACAAGACTTATCCCATAGGAAAATACTCTAGAGAGGTCTGATTCCCAAGAACAAACTGTTAAGGAGGTCTTAATACAAGAGCAAACAAAAATGTCTTGAAATTTGGAGTGCTGACCAAAAAAAAAGCTATGCTGTTAGTAAAACTAAAAAGCAGGAAAAGAATATTTCTTCCCTATTGAAATAGGCACACCCTTCCTGTCAAATTTATGCTCTGGATGCACAAACTGAACCCTTCCAATGTATATTGTAATTAATGGTACTTGGGACTACAATCTGTTGTTTCCGATTTTGTTTTTAATGGACCCCAGGCATTTAAGTTTCCCCTACAGAGCACATGACCTATGCTTATTATTAAAGCACTTAATCTGCATTTCAAACTCCACAGCTCTGTCTCTGACCTGGTGTCAAAATATCCCTCTTGAAATATGGGAAGCATCAGAAATCCATCTGTGCCAGCAGGAAGCTCTTTGTGCCCTTTTATTTTTGTTCACATAGCTTTGAAATTTATTTTGACATAGGTTTGGAATTCCTGTGCTCCTTCTTGTCTCTTAAGTGCTGCAAACTGGGGACTGCTCAACAACTTCCCTGGTTATGAGGCCAAACCTGGGGCTGGGCAGGGACCTCCTTCTCTCCCAAACCACAGCAGGCTGGGACATCCCAAAAGAGGCATCCCCACTGCTGTGAGTGACCACAGCTGAGGTTAAGCTTGACCTTTGCATGACAAGGAGATATGCAGGGAGATTCATTTTGAATGGGAAAAACCCCGAGAAGCAAGTTGGATTTCTTGGTTGCTTTTCTCAGTATTGCAGTAACAAAGAGGAGGGTTATGCAGAGGCGTAACAATACAGAGACCTTGCCCCATGTGAACCCCACTGATTTCAAGAGAGAAAAATGCAGTTCTTATTCTTCACTCCAGACTACAGTCGAAAATCTGTGTTTACAGACTGCCTCTGTCACCAAGGAACAGTTAAAGGTCACAGTTGTTTGCACAGCACTGCTCATAATGGACCACTTGGAAGATGAAAAGATAGCACAGCCTGTCAATTTAGTCATCTTATTATTATCAGCAACAGCAGCAAGGAGCAGCCACTGTGCTGGCTTCTCCCAGGGAAAAAACAGACAAAAGAGTCTCTAAAATACCATTTTCACATCATTACAAAAAATTCAACTACTGTGTGCTTTCTCTCTCTGTTTGACATGAGTTCTTAAGTTCACTGAATTCCAAATTCAGAAGCACAAAACTCTGTGACTGCAGCCACGTGTTTTTCTCCACTTTCAATTTAATGAGGTTACACAGCAGAGCTTTGTTTTCTTTCCACTGCACACACATGGAAAATGAGTAAGTCCTCTGGATGCAGACAAATGGCTACTGAACAGCTCTAGAATAGCATATAAATGAGATCTGGTACACCAACTTAATTCTAATATTTGACTGGAAAATGGGGACAATTGGGCTCTCGACCTGGGAAGGTATTAATCTCTATTGAAATAAACTTAAAAATATACCTAAAATTCAAGTTTAAGTTGCCTCCTGTACTGGGTTTCTGAGTGAAGGACTTGACTGAATAAACACATCCCTTAAACATCTCTTCAATATCACCAAGTGCTGTGCTAAAAGGTTCCAATAGCCAATCCATTTTCCCCTTCCTGTGTGATTTTAAGATATATACATTGCCTTTTGTGTCAGGAACGCTGCTGCTTTTATTTCCCATTAGTCTCTGCTAACACTTCAGCCCATCCATCAATACACCTTAACAACCTCGAGTGGTGCTTGTTACAATTTAACTTGCACAGAACTTACACTGATTTTACTGATGGAGCATTATTATTAAAAACTCTTTCCCTTTATTAGAATAATAAAGAATCCTCAAATTAAATGCCCATTTTACCACTCACCCATCAAACCCCTAATTGTTGTAAAAGACATTTCAGGGAAAGAAACCTTCCTTGAGTGTTTATAAGCAATTTAGTATCACATTGAACACAGAGCTGGAGATCCCAAGTGGAAATGTGCTGCATATTGACCAAATTGAGTGAGGTCTGCCTTTGTTGTTCTAACTCTCCCACTGACACACAATCAAATGAAACTGTTGTATAAACACACATGCAACTCGAAGCAAATAGAGGAAGTGAACAATAAATACCCTGCAATTACCACCAGCCCCTTATTCTGCTGTTGCAAGTAATGCCCATGAAGTCAGTGAATTTATTAACTGCAGTAAATTGGGATTGATATCATGCCTGGGAGGCACCAACTGCACATAAGCACTGGTTACAAAAATTAAAAATCCTTCAAGAGATATATTTGGCTGTGGTTTTGTGGTTTTATTAAAAATCTGACTTACAGTTAAGAAGCTTATATCATCAGGAGGGAGTCTGCAGACAAGTTTACAGTTTTGCTTAGAAACTTTGATTAAAAATAACCACAGCTAAGAAGTGTCCAACTTCCAAAAAACGTTGCAAAATTTAGGACTTAGCACTATCTGGCAGGCAAAACGTAAGTAGGGAGATGAGAGGAGCCCGAACTACATGGCTTCATTCACATATCAGGCAACAATTAATGCAGCAGGGACTCCTGACTGTTTCTGAGAACTTCCAAAGATAAAATCAGTCAGGTCAGAGGGGAACTCTGAATCCAAACCTGGCGTCAGACCAAGAAGATCTTTGAAACCCCCAAGCATATAGACATTCCAAACCCTCTCTTTTTCCAATGCTTAATTCTTCTTCAAGTGGTATCTCTTATTTTCCTTTATACCCAGCTGGAACATCCTTCAGTTTTTTCCCTTCAGTCTTGTTTAACAGATATCATTAACGTACATTTTCTTGGGTAATGTTAAACCCAGCTTTTTAAATTCAATAGTAGATTAATGAATAATACACTGACTGGGTCACTGCAATAAGAAGGCCCAAAATTAATTTTCGCAGGGGGAACAAATCTGGCTTTGTTTCACAGAACAAAATGCAAATGCAGAGACAGTGATATGAGCAAGTTGTACGATCATTTCAAGACAGATTACAGCACTGGGGCACAGGTTGTCCTCTGTAAATAACTGCTGCCACCAGCACCGCCCTTGCTCAAATGTGCTAATTACATCCTGTTATCAAATGCTGATGCAATTAACCAGGGTCCCCATTTCCCTTATCCTGCATGCTCCTCTGGTGACCAGAAAGAATAAATTTAGACACACTCCTGCTGCTTAAATTTCCAAAGTCATGAAATACAAAGGTTCCTCCATGCATTGCCAAGACGTATAGCTGCCTCTTGCCTATCTGAGACACTGCAGATCACCCAGGCCTCAAGGTTAAGTAAATGTAGCAATTTATCAGCGACCTTGTACGCATCTTGAAATCTTTTTCTCAAATTCAGGAGATGACTTAATTTGAAGGATGTAATCTTTTTTCACAGATCAAGTAATCCTGACATTCTCCCAGGGTGTCAATCCTATAAATCACAGTAGCTTCCTTAATTTGAGAAGACTTTACATGGCAGCTTTGCCTTGCACGTTAAGAATGGTTTATTTGTGAATTTGTCAAAGGTAACTGCTGCTGCTTCTGACTTGTTCCAGGAAGTCTGCCTAGTTTTCATAGTCCTTAACACTGCAGTCTCCCAGACCTTTCTGATACTCTGGATAATTAATTCCCAAGGGAGCTCCCTTCACGCATTAAGATGTAAACTTCGAGCTCTTAAGAGAAAGACACCTGTGGCCCTCAGACTCCACCTCCTGCAATAAGTCAAGAAAAGAATCTAGCACAACACCCCAGAGCCTTCTTTCCCATTGGCTCTACTTAGAGCAATGACTGGGAAGCAATTCCCCAAGCTGGACCAAAACAGTAGCTTAACACATGCAAATATTTGTGGTAGAAGCACATAAGGCCAAATATCTCCTGGCACATCAGCAGATACTGAACATACTCCAACATACTGCAAATACACAGAGTGACCAAAGCACCACATCATTACTGGGCATTTTTAGACTTCTGAATGTATTCCCACCTTAGAAGATGCAAATAAAGCTGAAAGAAAGCAAACACACCCAGCACTGGGAACTCCAGCTGGCTGAGCAGAGCTCAGCTTGGAAAGTTCTGCAGAGCCTGGGGTCTGATCCCTGGGCACCTGCACTGCATTATTGACAACCAGCTCTTCCTCTAACACTTCCAAATCTGGAAGTGAAGCAACCTACTAAATTTTATGGATGAGTTAATTCCTACCAATGTGGGTAACCACGGGAATGCTTTCTTTTTAATGCATAAGCCTATGTAAAATGCAAGCTCTTTCTTCTGCAGTTACACCAACACCTAATAATATTACAGAAAAAGCCTGAAAGCCTAACTTGTCACCACCACTCCAACAAAGCAAGAAGTCACAGCCTAAGAAATAATTGCCATCGACATTATTTTGGACACATCACATCGTGTCCCTGTCCTGCAGGTTGCTAGTTCAGAACAGCAGGGAGCTCACATTAACCTTGGGATGGTGTTTTCAGCTCTTTTAACCAGCTGGATGCTCTCACAGACACATTAGCAAGAGACCCAAAAGCAGAGGCTTCTCTGTGTATTCAGTGCTAGGTGTTCAAAACAAAAGAAACAGCTCCTGATCAGCTTCTAACTGAACAAGTAGAGGGTCAGAGGATGAAAATCCTATGATCAAAACTTTACAAATAGAGAATGAAAGCAAGAAGATTAGACCCTTTGCCCAAGAGCAGGCAGGCATTTAGTGGCAGGAGCTGAGTGTTTCCTGAACCCAGTCCAACCCCAGAACACAAAGCACCTTTGCTTTCGACATTGTCAGATTCCCTTTTTCCCCCCACACAGAGCTAATATAGTCAGTACTGTCCTTAAAAGAAACCAACTGATCAGCAGCCAGCACAGAGGTGCTACACTCCCAAAGGAACGGGTGTTCTGCAGCACTTGATTTCTCAGTTATCAAACAGAGTTATCGCTCCCCATCCCAGTTTCACAATATTATTCAAGCACAGAAATTAATAATGTTAAATTCATTATATAATTTTTCCAACATAAAAAAGGCAACACCGAGGACAAACCTGCCCAGCAAAACAACTCAAGTGGAACCCTGTAAGAATATTAACCCGGTGTGACTTTCCATCTGTAAGTATGATTTTTTTGTATACAAATACCTCGCTTATTTGAGCCAGCGGTACCTCCACGGCTTCCCACAGGATACACAGAAGACGCCCAGGAGCTCTCAGCTCTGAGGGAAGCTGAGACCCTGCAATGGTCTCTGTGCTGCCCGACCCTCCGGAGCCTGAGGGAACTGGGAACTAATCCCGTCTGACTGCAAACACCTGCGGTCCCCTGCCCAACCCCTGCAGCTGTGCCTGGCGAGGAGAACAGCAGGGAGCCTGGCCAGCACCATCAGCCCGAACTCAAAGCACCTGGGGCAGCAGCAGGGCTTGGAGATTGGCAACACCTGGAGGCTCAGGGGCAGCAGCAGGGCTTGGAGATTGGCAACACCTGGAGGCTCAGGGACAGCAGCAGGGCTTGGAGATTGGCAACACCTGGAGGCTCAGGGGCAGCAGATCCTCAGCTCTGCTTCCAACTTCATGGATCCTGTGGCTCTATGCCATCCCAGCCTTTGGGGACAGCACGGCAGTGGCTCAGAGGTTCTGTCCTTGCTTTGCCTTGCCCATCTCCCGGGTGCCAGGCAAGGGCCTTGTGACATCACAGCCTTTGTGACAGGGAAAGGCAGGACGTGGCACTTAGTGCCATGGTCTGGTTGGCACGGTGGTGTTCGGTCATAGGTTGGCCTCAATGATCTCAGAGGTGCCTTCCAAACTAATTGATTCTGTGAATGGTACCTGACCACCCCAGTCCAATTCCACAGCAAAATGAAAGGGTCGAAGGGAGAGTAGAAACTGTTATTTACCTTAACTTTAGCCTTGCCTCCCTTTCACAATGTCCTTGTACCCCAGACAGGACATTTCAGTCCAGGTGGGCAGGGGGATGACTAGCTAGGGGTTTTTGTGTGGGGTTTTTTTTTCTAATCTAGCTGGCTAACGAGGCCCAGGTGACCAACATTATAGCAATTAATCCCACGTTCAGTGCTCCCAGGCCCCTCTTCCCATGGGCAAACAGTAAGTGTATATACCAGAAGCAAACTGAACTCCACGTTCGCTTCTTCAAGCAGTGCAGCATCTCTCCCTTTCACCACGTTAAAGTGGTACTCAGCCTGCAGTATCATGTTGCTACATACAGAGAAAGAATTTCCTTTTCAATCAAGCTAAAGTTTATGTAATAGAATATTAAGAAACACAGCACGGTACAATGCAGTAAATTCACCACAATACTTTTTGTCCGAGCAAAACAATGATGACAAGCAGCTCCAAACAATTTATATGTTCCCAAGAAAGCACAAAAAATTTATAGAAACATAATTCAATCGTACTACCTTACATGAATAAACAAGAGATCAGTTGGTGTCTAAATTAGTATATGAAGTATTTTCATAAAATAAGCCTACCTCCCACCAAAAGGCTCTGAAATGCACTTCAATCAAAATTCTGTATAGATTATAATAACTGATTGCATAAAAGCTCCATAGCACAGGAACAGAAACAAGAGATTAGTCACATTGGTCAGAACTAACACCACCAAAAGTGGGCTAGGGACTATAATGGAAAATATTAAGGGCATTGATTATAACCTAATATTTTAAAGTTGGTCAGAGAATAAGAAAAGCTGATCATGAAATAAATACACTAGCAAAATTCGAGGCATTTGGGGAAAGATATGATTATGGAGAAGTATCTTTAGCATGTAATGGCTTGTTACTGGAGAATACAGGAAGGAGTTTAAGTTTAGTCTTCTTCCTCTTACCATATACATAGCCCTGCAGATAAGTAACTTTACTTCTATATCTTCTATTACTACTACATTTAAAACAGATTTTAGGATACAAGGGCAACACATTCATTAAGGGGACAATGCAATTAGACTGCTTTAAAAACAACAACCACCACACAAACACAACCAAGCAGCAAATCACTGACACACTGAGTAGGATGTTCACAGCTTAATCCTGGAGTAGATCCAGCAATACCAACAGACCTTTTCCCACAATGATGTTTGTGATCGTTATTACAATATTTGTTAATTAAACATAGCAGAAAATGATCCAATGAGATGACATCAGAATCAAAGCTCCAAAGGCTTTGAGGAAACATCTTGATTTTTCCTAACTGCAAAATGGGAAAAGTCAGACATACCTGGTCCAATATCAGTTAATGAAACACGTCAATCATTTCAGCTGGACTCTTGGATATGGAGCTGCATGTTTAGGCACATCATCTGACAAGTCATCTGCTCTACAGCACTGAACTGCACAAAGCCACCAGTGCAGGACTACCACATACCACGGCCAGGCACCCGGGGCAGGTTTGCTTAGACACAGCAAACGTGGGGAGTTTTGGATTGTGCACACCACGGCTGCTGCACGGAAGATCTGATTCCTTCAAAGAGCAGCTCAGCAGAGGGCAGGATGCCTTCCCTTGCTCAGAGCCAGGACGGCACTGATCACATACCCAACAATGCTTGGTAACACTGAAGGCAGCATCTTTGGCTTCTGAGCATAGTCAAGTTCAAATCTGAGAAGAAAAACAAACCCCAGTGCAGTCCTATGGTTTCCAAACCTCAATTTACATAGCTTCATAAACAGAAATCTCTCTAGAGAACCTAGGTTTTAAAGAAGAGAAACTGATGAAGCAGCGGCACCAGTGACAGTCACAGCACAGCAATGCAGAGCTTGGCTGGAGGACAGGGCACATCAACACACACAAAGTGATGCTGGGCACAGACACGCTGCTGAGTTTGGTCCCCTACTAAAGTTGGGCAGATGAACACTGGACTTCACTCTCAGCATGGAATGCAGGAGATATTTAATATTCCAGAAAGAAAATAGCTTCAAACAGACAAGAGGTGTGAGCAGGCAGAAAGGTGGCCTGGTTAGGAGAGGGATGAAAAATTAATTGGAGAACAAAGGAAAATGCCTGCTAGCCTGGGAAGAGGAACACCCTTGTGAAGTGTAGCTGGACTCTGAAGTACAAGCTGGAGACATCCTCAGATACCACTGGTAAAGTGGAAAAACAAATAGTAACTTATAGTCTGAGAGAGGGGAAACAACAAGTTCATAGATGGGCAAGTGTCTAGGAGGGAAATCAGTCCAGAAACCAGCACACAAAAAAGAAAGCAGAGTAATAACGAAAAAAAAACCAACAAAAGTTTATTAAAAAAATGAAAAATACAAAGCAAATGGGACTTCTCAGCACTTTGTTTTCCCACTGCAGGTGGACACAGAGGCAGAAGCCAGACTTGGGAAAGATGGCTCAGCAATCTCATCCCCACATTTGCACAACCACCATTATTTAACCTTCAGGGCCTCCGGTGCTCTCCTGTGAGCACTCTTAAGGAAGAAATCAAACCTGAAAGCCCTTCACGCAGATGAAAAGTCTGAGATATTATTCCAAGCCTGCTCTGGATAGCTGATACTCTTCTTGGATAAGGACATTTTAACTGCTTTAACAGGGTGAAAGATTTGAGTGTACTTCAGCAGAATAAGTACAATTATGTGCATTAGACCTCTATAGGAGCTTAAAGCACTTTAATGGGATAAAAAAGAATTTAAGTGCTATGCACTGTAGGACAGTTAAAAAATGGATCATTTGATAAAGATTTAAACTAACTTAATGGATACAATAGCAATTATCTACAGAGCAAATTGCTAGAAACAGATTTTGAAAATAATCTTCTTTTCATGAATTCTTGGGAAAAGATTTTATTGCCACAGTGGACTGACCACCTTTAGCAATTCAGTGAACTATTCCTCCCAAACCCAGAATTGAATTAGCCCAGATCCACTTAATACATCTAATGTTGCTTAGGTGGCTCCTAGTTTCCCAATAACCCTCACAACGGCAACGTGTTTGAAGTGACATCATTTGCAGAAATCTGCCAGTGCTCTTCCTCAGCCAAGTTCCACTGCACGAATCACTTCGGCATGAACAAAGAGCAGATGAGAGGGGAAAATTAATTAGTTCACAGTGGCTTATCCTCTCTCTCGTGCACACACAGTTGGAAGAGGATGCAGAGAGGTGAGGTGATCTCTCTCGAGGTTTTCCTTGGCTTCTGAGCACACAGGTCCTTCTCACAGCTCCTGAACAGCCCCGTCACCTCTTTGGGTCTGCTCTCACTGCTATGACTTCGTGCATAAGGAAACACACGAATGAGTTACAAGTTGCTTAGAGCTGCTCATCAAAGGAGAACAAGCAAAGGGGCAATTTGCTCTTGAAGGTTCTGTGGCACCAGGAATGGCTTTTTGCAGAGTGTTAATCACCAGATCTGTTCAGAGGATCATCTGCTCCTCCAGATCCTCTTGTTGCTCTCAGAGAGAGAAAAGCACTTGTGCTTACAGGGCAAGGCAGGCAAAGGGCCCAATGTCTTACAGGGAGAGAATGACCTGGAATTACACGCAGAATTAGATGACGAAAGAGGCCTTCTTTAACCTCACTCATTTTTACATGCTCACCTCAAGACATTTTAAAGGTCTCTGTTTTCAAAAGACGCTGAAATCTCCCCTCTGAAAAACCACACCTCTGTTGCGTCTCAAATTGGACATCCAACCAGTTGGGTCAAAACAACAACAAAAGCCAGTCTTTTAGGAAGTTCTTGGCTTAGAATTTCAAGGAGCCGAGGCTTCCAATGTACACTTGGAGCCAACATCAAACACCACCAAAAACGTGCGACATGCCACAGAAAAACATTTGTGGTTTATAAACCTGTCTTTGTTAACATGAAGCAGCACGTAAAGCACATTATTGCTATTTTGCAGTCACCAAACAGAACGATAGTAAAGCCTCCAGTCATCTCACCTTCACAAAGAGCAATATCAAGGCGGCCACCTCATAGGCACCTGCTTTAAACACATTTTGGGGAGGCGTTTTAAAACAAGAAACGCATCAAATTCCTATGTTGGACACATTTAGTGATAGCCGCAAGTATATTTAAATTGAAACTTGTCTTATTTGCTTAACATTATTTGATTATTCACAGAACTCATTACCTGCGTTTAGTTTTGTGGGGTAGTTTGACTGTAAGGAGAACAAAACCAATTAGTGCATCATGAAATGAAGAACTTGAGTAAAGATATTTACATTTCTTACATGAATAGCCACCTAACGAGTACCAGCTTTTCATGTACTTACATAATCTATTTTAGATTTCAGAGCAAAAGCAGCCCCTTCACTTGTCATTGTCCCATCCACATCACACTCACTGTATTACCCAGAACGTCAGCCTCGTGCCCCTGTTTAATCACCACACCAGGCTGTGATCACTAAATTAGAGAATCACAGAATCTTTTAGGTTGGAAAAAATCTCACATCTCCAGAGTGTCCATGTAGAACAGAAAAGGAACACACTGCACTGGTATTTTTAAACACTGAATTTTTTGCATTATATTAGGCAGGCTTCACTTATTTCCAGTTATGTTACTAGTGGTGCTTTTTGAATCCTACCAATGCCAAAACCTGTTAGCCGAGCCAAACCTGTTGATGTTTTTATTTTCTGTTATGTTTATATTTATCCTCTTTCTCATTTCTGCTTTGAAATCAGTGGAGTTCATCCTGTGAAAACCCACAAGGAGAAAAGCAAGCCTGTGCAACAAAAG
The DNA here is from genome assembly GCA_013396755.1 of Sclerurus mexicanus. Taxonomy (NCBI): domain Eukaryota; kingdom Metazoa; phylum Chordata; class Aves; order Passeriformes; family Furnariidae; genus Sclerurus; species Sclerurus mexicanus. The sequence continues at coordinate 229,906 of VWZF01001848.1, read as the reverse complement.
GGAGCCACACACAGAGATACACACAATGAAAACACCCAGTTATTTTCTCTTCCAAGACACAGAAACCCTGCAATGTTTCACATGCCAGCCCGCAGTAACTTTTCAAAACAAAGCCATTCTCCTGGAGAACTCTTGTGAACTGCTCTCTCACGTTCACTTGTGCAGAAACCAAAGCAGGGCTAACAAGGTGAAAGCCTTGTTCTATCAGCTTTGCTTAGCACTGAGCCACCGGCCAAAGCCCCTCGCCACCCTCTGCTGCTCCCAGCTCACATCCAACATCCAATCTGTGGGCTTGTACTCCTTCTTTATGAAGCCCAAAATCACCAAACCTAAGATTAAAAAGCGCTGTCCTTCTCTCCAGATGACATAGATAAAGAGCCTTGCCAGGCTCCAAAATAAACCTGATTATTGTGCTGTGCATTCCCCCAGCTGAACTGCCTCTGCTGGGGGGAGCAGAAGCAGCCGGTATCCCCCCATTCACATCACGTCATCTTCCAAGACTCAAAAAGAAAATAATTATCCTCTAGTAACTGAAGCCACAAAATGAGGTTTAACATCATGTTCTGATCATTTTATTTCATGCTGTGAGAGAATTAATTTACTGACAATGGCAAGTGCTCCCAGACTGCTGTACCTGGCCTGCTACAGCCCTGGCAATCAGGGCTCAGAAGGTGTTTGGGGAACCGGCCACAAGGCTCCATATCTGACCTAATTCTGAGCTCACAGGGCTCCGAGTCAGGCTTGGCCATCAGGACCGCACTATGGTGTCACTCAAGTCCTCACTGTGGCTGTTAATTGTTCTGTGCTCCAGGACAAAGACACGTCACATTTCTCTCCGACTGCAGAGGTGCTTCTCCAGATCAGCGAGGTTTCCCTGTCCTATTATCCAACTGTCAGAGAGCAAACCTTTTCCCTCCCCTGCAGAAATGCGAGATTATCCCTCAGTTAAGATCCTTGTAAGCTCATGAATAGGTTTAGACAAGACCATGAGTTTGCAAACGCTCTGGGGGAGATTCTGCTTTCATTATTTCTCAGGCCGAGCAACCTCCCACCCCCTGGGTCCTCATAAACCACTTCCTTCAGGTTTGATTTCAGCCCAACAATTCATTTACTTTCCAAATCTCAGACAACTCCTCACAGCCCTTTCTTTAGGAAGCATCTTTGTGTCACCTCCGAGGCAGCACTTCACGTCTGTCCCTTGCCCTGTTTTAACAGCATCCCAAGTCCCTCCAGTTTCTCCCAGTAACCCCCAAGTGTCTGTAGTTGCTCCCAAGGGTAGAAGCAAACTCTTTGTTCTCCAGGAAGAACAGCATCTATTTATAATCCATTAACCATTCTAATGCAAAAATAAACCTACAAAATAAATACCATCCGTCACATAACGAAAATAAATGTAGTTTGGGGGGATCTCAGTGATTTTTAATTAGTTATGCAATTTTCTTCTATCAAAAGCAAACAGCATAAACCTTGACTAGCGCTCTTAAAATTTTTTAATTAATCTTAGTAATTCTGACTTTCTAGAAGTATTTTGCATTTTCTACATTAAAATATTATCTGCAAAACATTTTTCTGACTCTTGAAAAATATTTCCTAGGTACTTTGGCAGGAATTCGAAGAGCACCCTCACTCCAAAGCTGTGGAGTGAAAACGTCAGGATTCCTAAAGCTTCCAAAGCTGCCCCAAATCACAAACTTGGCTGTAAAGAAACCTGCTGGAATCTCAACAAAGACCAACACTGATATATTTCTGAAAGGGAGTGGTATTTTTTAACAAGGCAGCACTTAAAAATCCAATCATCTTTGACCCAAAAACTGCCAGGAGCCCCAAGAGCCTGGCATGGCTCTTCCTCAGCCTCACGGGAAGCCCAGGCAAAGCCAAGACGCTCCACACCTCGCTGGCTCTGGGCAGGTCCCTCCATGCACTGCCCTTTCTGCCTTGTGTTAACAAGGAGTGATTACGTGTGCTTTGAAGATTAAATTAATCAGCCTGTCTTGTTCGCAATTACGGCCTCACTCAGAGTGATTTGTACGTGTGAAACATTAAGTCTCACTGAGTTCAATCCCTCTCCAGAAGAATGTCCAGGCAGAATAGAAAACAGTGTCTGACACCTGGGGTGCAGGTTGTCACTTGAAGATGCCTGCACTTCTCACGTGTTCTTTGGGTCTGGCACATGTAGCTGGAAACAAAATCATCAGCTGGAGCCCTTGGAATAGAAACAGTGGACGTATCACTCCTCATATTAGAAAAAAGCTTGTTTCTGAAAGTGGAAGACTAAATAGAGAAAAAAAAAAGCTTTTCCTAAGTTTCCTAGAATAGTCTGTCCCCTCAGCATTTGTGACTTTCTGGTAATCTCTATATTCATTCTCACGAGTACCTTTTCTCCAGGTTGCATAAGTAAGCTCTCAAGGTTAAGAGGAACTTGAAAAGCCTTGCTTAAGAATACTCATGGAGTCACCTGAGCTGCACAAAGCCCTCAGTCAGAGCGGCAGGCTCTCCACGAAACGTTTCTCCCTGGAAAAATAAAATGCGACTGTCATCAGTTGGTGCTCGGGTTCTTTCCCTGCAGTTGGTACAAACCTCCTGCCATTGTAGTCTGCAAAGAAGCACAAAGCAAAGGGACTTCTGTGCCCACCTCTGCTTTAGTGTGTTCATACCTTTCTCTCCTCCCTTCCTTGATTGTTACAATCTGAATTCAATCGCAATTTAAACCCCCACACCTCACCGCTCTCCTTTCGGCTCCGTATTGTTCTATTTTTCTGTAGCCTGATGAATACAGAATGCACCCTGAAAGCCTGCCTCTTTCACTTTTCACAGGGCTTAAAAAGATGTAGTGCCTATAAATGTCTTTTTTCGTTGTTGTTGTTCTTCAATCCTTGATCAAGGGAGTGCCGTGTAGAGAAGAAACAGCAGATAAACCCCATGGCATAGGGAGGGTGGAAAGAAAGTGCTCTCCACCCTCAAAAGGGAACAGAAATATTCAGTCTTCAACCACAGGTTTGCTAATGCTGTTAAATCTTATGCTGCCAAAAGAAAAAGCAATGCAAAGCGTTCTCAAATCAGTTTTCCCATATTTTGAATCTGTAGACAGCTCTTAAAAGCTACAATCTGGTTTTCATTTCTTTTATTATCCGGGTCATCTCCTGCAAGATTATTCTTCAGTAAATGGCAGACTAGAAACATATTTATTTATAAGAAGAAAATAAAAGAGTAAATACTCCTGCACAGGTGAAAATGCACTAGTGGGCTTTTACTCAGAATACCCAAGACCATTCTTCGAAACAAAGATTTTAAGAATTTCAACTTCTTGGCTTCAAAGCTGATAAAAGCAAAGTATAGATTTCCCATCACCTTGGCCTATTGAAGGTTTTTAAACCCCAGGTTTCCAAGCGCTGACATCACTTAGCACAGATTTGAGGAGCAGTGTGGCACTTCAAGGAGGGTCTGTTTAACTCCTTGAGCATGTGAATTGTGGAAACCATCTCCAGAATACCCAGCACCCAACGGGGTACCAGTGGTCTAAGTCAGCCCACCAGTAACGATGGAAACCTTCAATTAGCACAAGTTCTGTACACCTCATTAAAGACAAGCACTAATAATTTTTACTTAGTTTACACATGGCAGTGTTTCATTTTTACACTTCCAGAATCCTGCACAAATCCTTATTGAAAAGCCACATGGAAAAGAAGCCAAGATTTACCACTGTGTGCTGCTCCCAGACTGACCCTTGTCCTCCCTTCCCCTCCCAGGCGAAGATCTTTACGTGCAGCAGCCCCACCACACATCCCACTGTGGCCAGGACAATCCCTGCCCCAAAGAGCTCAGGGAACAGATGGAACAAACCAAGGAGCAAATACCAGAGGAAAACTATCAATAGGAGAGGGCTGGAGTAGAGACAGAGGCACCTAAATAAATCAAGCAGTGGCCTGGTAAGAAAGCATGGACATTAAAAGGGAGACCAGCCCTGCTCAGAGACGAGTCGTAGGTGCCCTTGTATGTTGGTGACAGGGTTGGACAAGAGGACCAAGTCCTTTTGCTGGTTGCATGTGCAGCACCAAGATGAGTAAGAGTGCCTGGAAAAGCTGGCAGGACACAGACAGAACCCGACATCACATGAGAAGCTTGAGTTTAGCAGATTTAGATGTAGAGAATGAAAAGTGAGCTAAAGAGACCACGTCAATGAGCATCTAAGTATTGTTGTGCCTGCAGAGGTCATTTCCAATGGGTAATCATAAAAGGACTTGACAGAAGAAACCCAAAGCCAGCTGTATCTTCTGCAGTTTTTTATAAGCTCCATCTATAGTTAATGCTAATGAAAAACACAAACTTCCATGTTACCTTTAAATAACAGCAGAAGTTCTTGGGCACCAAACAACAGAACCTAAAACTCAAGACGTGTACATGAACAACAGGCCAAACCTGGTAGATTCTCGCTGGCTTTGAGACACAGAGGGATGAAACATTTCTGCTAATGGTTGTTGGATTTTGCAGTTCATCAAGGCTTAACGTCAGGAGCTCGCAGTGCTCAGATGGATCCATAGTCTGCTTTTTGTCTTTCCATGACTTTGCAGTTGACTGGCTTTGATAAGAATAAATAGCAGGAAATTCAAGGAAGGAGGGGAAGAGAAATGTCCCAGAATTGACTCAGCCTACAATAGCTAAATCAAATAATGATAGAGGTCAATGCCATTTTTCTCAACCCGCTTATCAGATTATGCCATAAATAAAGTGGATTGTTCTCAATTAAAGCTTTCTTCCAGTTCTCGGGCTACAAAGCCATGTGCAAGGAGACGGGGGATCATCATCAAGGCAGAAGTTTTTTGATCCATTCATTTTACTCTCTTTGTAGAAGGCTTTGTTAATACTTGATACTTTATTGATAAGGCATCTTGGTTGCCCAGAATGTCAACAAGAAGCAGCATGAAAGAGAGCAAAGATATCTTTGCAGCTGCCCCTGGTGCCCACCAGATATTCAGCATCTAAACCACATGCAGCACATTCACCATGGTCAGAGCCTAACATTGTCACACGGAAACCTGTTTTGCTTTCTTTGTGGCAGCAGGGAGACCAAATATTATTCAAACACGCAGTCTAAATAAACAGGATATTTAATGGAAATGTCATGAAAGACAAGGTTGTGAATTCCTGCTGAAAACCAAGTGTTTTATTATTACATGTGTCTTTAAAAACTCCTTCCAATACTTTACTTATATGCAGTCACTGACAAATTGGGATGCATTTGAATACAGTGAGCGATTTTGATCAATGTACAATCATTCTTCGGAGCAGAGAAAGCATTTGCATGTCAACACAAAGAAAGCCTAGAGCCAGTTAACGTAGGTTATGAGGCTGTGATACTCATCAGTGTGGCAGCCACATTAGGCCAAAGATCGAGAGAGAGCACAGAGCAAAGGTATCAGAGGAAAAACAGCATTGTTTTTCTATTCTGTATCTCAAGCATCAGACCACAGACAGCAGTGTAAAACCTTCCTCAATCCATGTCAAGAGCCCCACGTGTCAGAGAGACACAATTCTCCTCCCCTCTCTCAGCAGAAGTACCAAGAAACAGTGAAACTGGTTCTGCAGTTTCCAAATGTGGGCAATAAACTGACGATGAAGAAATCATTAAACTACATGTTTGACTATACAGAGACATATGGGATACCTGAAGCCCCAGTTCAGCTATTTTGTATTTAGTAAAAGCCAGATTTAATCACTTTGGACCACCTTGAAAAAAAAAAAGGAAAAGAAAAAACCCCATGCCGCCTTCTTTTGCTATTTTTCCTTTAAAATATAAACCAACGCTATGTGAAAAAAACCAGACAATTCATATTATATTGCAAGAATCGTGACAAAAGTATGCAATGAAAACAGGGCTCCTGTAGAAGCAAAAGTAATAATTATTCCTGCTTTCATTTGGCCCCATCTTTAGCAGGATGAGCAGTAATCAGACATTTGCAGAGAAAGAAGGACACTGCAGCAGCAAGAGGATCTGGTAGACATGTTTCTACCTTTCCCCTTATTCTGTGCCCAGACTCTGAGTTGCAGGATCCTCTCTGTGACACCTCCAGAAAGTGCTGAAGAACCCCCTGAAAAGCCCAACCCGCTGAGACTGCTGTCTCCTAATGCAAACACCGCCGAGGAAAACGAGAGCTGATTTGGCTGCTCGTGGCTCTGCAGCTTGCCAGACCTTTGCTTTTAAGCTTTGGTCCTCTTGTGGTTCTTAAAACTGCAGCAGCCCAACAGCATCGGCAGCAAAACCAAAAATCCACCCAGGAAAAGAGCGGGAGCCTCCAAGCTGTAGCACCCAGACTCTGGGGGTGGCCGTGCTGCAAGAACAAACCCAACCGAGTTATCCCGCGGGGCTCCTCAAGTCCCCTCCTTCTCCAGCGAGCACAGGTAATCACGTTAACAGCTCCAAACGTTACGGAATGGCACCAGTGAAACGCATCGCTCCCCGAGGTTTGAGATCAGATCACGGAATTACCCTTCAGCAGACATTTATGACAAATCTAATAGTACGAAATGATTTGTTACACAACACAGCTTGTGTTAGTTCCTCCTCTAATGGCAAATGTCTTCTTTCAGCTCCAGCATCTTGTCTTGCCTGGAGCTAAAATGCTGTACAGCAGCCCTTAATTTAATATCTTAATTAAGAGAGGGACTTTACCAGAGGTCAAGAATGGGTTACTACTTCAGTAGCCTCTCCACATTTGATGTATAAGCTGTACTTTTCAAAACTGTTTAAGGCTCTCAGGAAGAGAAGGCCTTTTACAGCTAATAGAACACAGCCATCGATGTTGTGTGCTCTAAAAACCAACACTGGTTCATTCTAAACAAATTAATATAACAAGCCAACCGAAAAAAAGCCCAACAAACAAAACTGTCATACAGCCCATGGATGCTTTAATATCCAGAGCAAGAAATGTGTGCATCACTAAGAAGGCTCTATGAACACTGGAAAGCCATGTCTTGCAGGGGAAAATGGAATTAAAATTATGATCACAATCACAGAAGCTTCTAGAGTGCCAAAGATGCAATTCCTGTGCCTGCACCTGCCCTAGAGAAACCTCTGCTTTGATCCAGGGTGGAACTCGAAACTGCTGAAAGCAAAAATCAAGTGCCAAATATTCCAAGTACTCCTCTGATATGCAGCACAAATAAACTTCTATCCAAAGGTACAAAAAAGAAAATCTCAGGAGCACATTAGATTGTGGACAGGCCTTTCAGCTCTAAAAGACAGGGAATGTAATTGTTCAGAAATCTATTATTATGTAAACATGAAGGATATAAATACTTTTTCCAAGAACCATTGTTTTGGTCCTGAAAGGAAATATTTTACTGCCCCCCACCTATTTCCATACAGCGTTTCCCTCTGCCTCTATACATGGATAAAACAGACAAAATTCCTGACGAAGAACTTGTGAACAGAAGACAGACCTGATGGAGTTGCTGTTCAGCTTTCAGTGTGACTGTTACTTTTCCAGCCATGCCATTTCTCACTCGTTATTCTAATTACAAGCACTTTGGACAAACAACTTGGGTTTTTTTTTGTTGTTACTTTTTCCTTTGCTGACTTTTTTCTCCTTGACCCTTGCTCTCAGGAATCCCCTTCTAATCTAGTTTACAATATATTCCGTGACTAGTGATTACTTTTTCCAAGTTCCATCCTTCCCTTTCATGCATCGCTCACGTCTGTAAAACGAAGATGGGTGTATTCAAGTGAAGAGAGGCAAGGACATACAGAGAACCTGTGTGGTCATTTCACCACATTCTTCATTAATTGCCTCAGAAATTACCTCCTCCCTCTGAACTGTTGCCTGCCTGAGGACAGAGCCTTTGCCTCTTGGTTTTGGAGCATGTTCAGGGCTCTGCAGAAATGTCACCTCACAAAATGAAAATTAAAAAAAAAAACAAGGGAAAAAAATCCAACCGAAATTCAGCTTATGACGCTTTTTGAAAGCTGCAAGGAAATGATGATCCTTTACCTCAAACTGTCAGATGCATCTTCCAAAATCCCTCATTGCTATGTAATGTATTACCATAGCAACTCGCCTCTCCACTGATCTAGTGCTCCCCATGGGCAGGCTGTGCTTTGTCAACGCTCCTGCTCCTCTGATGATGCAAGGAACACTGAGCAGTTAAACAGCAAATCATTAAAGCAATGTTTCCCCAGTGACCACACTGAATCACCCCAGGAACGGCCACCAAAATTATGGCAGGGGAAAGCGAGACCAGAGCGAGAGGAGCTCGCGGTGCTTGGTGTAGGAGGAAAATAAATGCGCAGGGAAACAATAAACAAACAAGAAAACAATATCTAATGCTTGGTTTCCTTAAGGAAAGAAGAGCACAGCACTGTTGTAGAGTCTGACTCTATAAATCCTACCCCTCACCGGTCCTCTGCCCTCAGTTTCGCTCTAGGTAATACCAATGTTGATTAATATTTATCTGCTCCATGACAGCTGCCACCAAAACGGCCCAACAGCTGTATCTGTGTCTTCAAACATCTGGATATTTACTTTTTTCAGGATGAAGATCAAGATCAAAATCTCAATTTTCCTCTTCTGCTTTTTCTATTTGTAAATCTTCCACCTTCTTATCTAAGCACATAGTTCTTATCTAAGCACATAGAACTTGACATCAGCTGATTTCAGCATCCTGCCTCACCAAACACTAATTAATTCTCCCTGGGGAGAGAAGCCCTATTTCTCATACAGCACAATACGTGCTCCTCATATCCTTTGCACCAGCAATCAGTGGCAAAGGGGGGGGTGGGGGAATAAAATTCAGTTTTCCTAATGTAACTCCCACTGTTTCCCCTGCAACATAATAACTGAAGTTACACAGCCTGGAAAATTAATGCTACTAAAGGGAATTTAGGTATTTCTTTTCTATGCAATACAGACACATCCGAAACTTTTTGTCTTGTGTTTCTACATAATTGCACAATCCAAGGCTCAAAAATGATTTATTTTTAATAACAAGGAAATATTACCCTATGCTTAGGAGCACACCCAGCTTGAGTCATTCATACAGTTTTGAAAACACACACCACTGATCTGGGATGGGTAATTCTATGAACCTGAGAAGAACAGAGTCAGGGTGAGCTTCTTCATCCTTCCAAGCTGCAGGTCCCTCCTCCCACACTCCCTGGGCACTTAACACGGCAACAAAGCACATCAAGGGGTTGTCTCCACCTTCACACAGCGAAGCAAAGCCGCTGCAGGTACAGAACAGGTGCAGGTACTGCATCTAACAAGCCTTGGCTGTGGTCATGGTGGCTGCTGATGCTGCCTGTGTGCTGTGTGAAAGCCAATCCCTGCTCCCAGCTGTCCCTGGCCTTCCTGGGAAACCAGTGTGACAGTGACACTGCAAAGAAAATCACCTTCTAATACCTGCAGTTTACATGTGTAGGCTCAGGCTCCAGGACCAGACAGAATGCTGGTGCATTAAATACCAGGAGGGTTTTTCCCTTTGATAATCGAGTGTTCAGGCTGTTCTTTGTCACTGTGAAAAGGCTGCTGCACGTTTAGGAAGTGAGGATTATTGAACAATGGTGGTTCTGCTCTCCAAATCCAGATTTGCCTCACTCCCCACTCCTTGCTTGCTCTCACTGTTACAAGTCAGCACCTTGCTTTGCAGAAAACCACTTATTTCCTCTTTATTTACTTAGAAATAAAAATCTACCTGTGCTGATTGCAGAAAACCTCAAGGAAAACACCCAACCCAGCAGAAGCAGAGGAAAGCAAATGCCACTCCTGTCTTCTAAAAGGACAAGCAGAAGGACCCAAGGAATGGACAGGCTGGCCAGTGTCTCCTCAGCACCTGGGGAGGTGACAGAGCAGATAATCTTGGAACACATTTCCAGGCACGTGAAGGACAAGGAGGACATCAGGAGCAGTCAGTGTGTATTCAACAAGGAGAAGTCACAATTGACCAACCTGAGAACCCTTCTAGGATAAAAAACAGCATGGTAGACAAGAAGAGCAGTGGCTACTGCCTACCTGAACTTCTGCAGCACTTTCAGCACCATCTCCCCATTAGATCCTCATGGAGAAGCTCTTGAAATACAGGCTGGATGAGCAGGTTGTGAGGTGGGTTTAAAAGTGGTTGAACATCCAAGTCCAGGGGGTGGTGATGAGTGGTGCTAAGTCCAGTTGGAGGCCAGGAACTACACATGCTGGGTCCAATCCTGTTTAAAAACTTCCTTCATGACCTGGGTGTTGGGGCAGAAGCCACCCTCAGGTTTGTTTGTTGAGGACACAAAACTGGGAGGAGTGTCTGATACACCACTGGGTCATCCTGCCATCCACAGGGACCTGGGCATGCCGGACTAATGGGCCAACAGGAACCTTTTTAACTCTCTGGGTGACCAAACAACAGGACAGGTCCCCCAGGGAGGTTGTACGAACTCCATCCTTGAATATATTCAAAAGACACCTGGCTGCAATCCTGCGAAACTGGCTGTTGGTGGCCCTGCCTGGTCCTCAAGACGCTTCTTCCAAGCTGAACAACTCTGCAATGAGCCAGGCTGCACGGACTCTTCAGAATTCCACTGACTGCCTCTTCAGAAAGCCCCAGTCCTCCATCAAGGTCTGAGTCCTGAGGCCTCTCAAGGTCAAGGTCTGAATGCTGAGGCACCAGCAGTCTGTGTACTTCACTTTCTACCAGCCCCTGTGGGTACTTGAATAAAACTCATCTACCTAAATTTAAATGCCCTTTGTTAAAAATCCTGTCAGCTTTATGTTCTGTTCCTTTTGCCCTTTCACCCTTAACTAAGCACAGAATGTCATGATATCGAGTCGCTTTTTCTAGAAAATACCCACTTGGCAATCAATACTGAACTCCTTGAAATGCTGAGCCCCGCGTGAGTGACATTCTGCTTTTTTCCCCATTCCCATGTTGTGGAAAGACAGCTCGTGTGGATAGCACGGGAGTCAAGGGACTTACAAACCCATTTGCTTTGATATCTGGAGAGACAAAGCTGTCTTAAAATATTATGAGCTTCAATTAAAGCACTGCTGAGGGCAGCAGGCTGGAGCACGGCTGTGAGAGCAGCGGAGCTGAATGGAAACAGGAGTGGAGCGCTGGAATTCCAACCAACTCCTGTAACTAATAAACCCGGGCAAAGGGGTATTCCCTTCAGAGCAGTTCACTACCTTCAGCCAGTTATTGCTCTCTGTCTTCCCAGGCAGAGGACAGAAATTGTGTGTTTGTTTGTGAGCTGTTTTTATGTTAAAGAATTTAACGGCCCCTGATAGAGAACCCTCCCTCCCAGAATGGCCAGTTTGCAAACACCATCCATTCCTTGGGCACGTATCTAACACAAATGTGCCCCAGAGACACCTTAGACAGTAACTCAGACCTCCAGCTCGGAAGCTTTGCCAATTAAAGACTCCTCGCAGCTCTGTTCTAAGCTACTGCATGACCTGCACCTGGACAACCACATTCTCTTATTCTAGGCAGGCCTTAAAAGGCAGTTTTGCTCTGACCTATTTGACAACCCGTGTGTTTCTGTGTTGGGCTGTGAGTTTTCTGGATCACAGAGGCCTGCACAGATGAGCTGACATCTTTTCTAGCCGTCACCACTGAGCAATCAGAGCGTTTGAGAAAGGAAAAAGCTATTTTCCCTGCGTGTTTGCAGACAAGTCCAGCTGCAGGATATGCATGCACTGATGGTTTTAAAACACTGGAATAGCTCAGGAAGGAGCACCTCAGAGAAGCATGACATCATCCAGGGAGTGACACAACCGCATCTCATCCTGAATACAAAACCATGGCAATGGGTTTCAAGTGAGTAAATGAAACACGACAAGTTTCTTCTGTTTCAAGTGCACGCTGGCACCTAATGATACATGGACACACATTATCCTTATGTACTACCACAGGCAATTATCTCCTGCAATCCACTGGGAACAGAATCCATTTCCTACATTTGCAGGAGGTCATCACTGTGATTCCAGTCCTTAGAGGAAAATATACTCCCACATCAGGGTGGATAAATGGAAGTAAAACACGGATCTACAAAGGCAACTTGGAGAAGGTTGAAATGCTGAGTCCTTGCCCTAGTTCTAACTCCAAGACCTTTGTTCCTTCTAATAATTTACAGCATCATTACTGTGTTTCTTTTTTCATTGACTTCTGTTGTAAATCTCATGGAAGAAGGACACCACGTGGACAAAAAGCATCCTGCCCAGAAAACACTCCTTCTGGTGAGCTGCACCTTGCTCCATGACACAGATGTCACTGCTTTGAGTGGAAAATAGTGAGACCAAGGGCAAACGTGAACGTGGGACTGGCTTTGGTCAGAGCAAATCATTTCTTGGAAAAACAGAAAAATGCATTTGACATTAAAAAAGCAAGCAAGAGAAATACAGGCACAATAAACAATTGCAACTGTTGTAACTGCCCTGAAGGAAAAACACAGGAGGGTAAAACACTTAATGAAGGGACTTATTTCAAAAGTCCTGAAGATTCCCCCCCTTTCTTTTTAATAAGAGAGGGACATGAAGGCACAGCAGCTTATCTTACACGGATGACCAGGCTACCCAAGATTCAGGGTCCTCAATCAGCAGTGGCAAACTCAGCGTATCCCCCCAATTCATAGCAATAGGGTTTAAAAATTAATTATAGTGTTTCTACCCCTTTAAAGGGTAGAAAAGCCATTCCGAAACACCCCTTTGCCCATCAAACCACGTACCCCTGTCTAAGGGGAAGGTTCACATCCCACAATGACGCAGGTAGAGTCAGTAATTACACCCAGACCTTCCCTCCCAGCTGCTCCTCACAAACACCTCCCCCTCCTTTGTGTGCTGGACTGGAGGATCAGAGGATGTGCCATCTCATCAAACCATGGATAGCACCGAACCCCTTCGCCTGGGAAGATGGAAAATCGGGACAGCAAGCCTTTTTGAAATGTGTCATGACTGCCTGAAACTATTCCCTTCCTTCTGTCTCCAGTGTTCTGAACGGTCTCCACTCAATGATCTACCTAATCAGCCACATGCATGGCTCTAATCGTGCTCCTTTGCCGAAGGATATACAAATAATTTATTTTCACTGAAAAACAGTTACTTTCACATGGCAGGGAGGGACTGCAATTTAGAATGATGTTGCTGTAAGATGGCATTAGTACCCTTTCCACTGTATTTACTCATGCAATAGTGCCAGATGATGGAATGCAGTGACAGACCATGCTCCTCCCACTTAGTACAGGGGGGAAAATGTGCTTATTCTCAGTACAAGAAATACAAATACAAATCTCTAAGTGGTTCCCTGTTTTAATCATTTTTTTCTATCTTTCCTTGTCAGTGCAGCAGAGCAGCAGTATTTGTGACAGTGATTCATTCTCCTCTTTCTGATCTGCTATCTTGTGACTGAATTAAACGATAGGAATTATATATTTACATTTTAAGAGATGTGTAGACATCGTTAATATCCAAATACCTAAATTTTCCACACATATAGATGATTAAAATTTTTATTTCATTGCTCAGTACCAAATAAACCCAGTCACTTTATATATCTCAGTTGCATCACTCCGTCTGAGAAAAATACCAGCTCCCTCTCCATGAAACACTCAGCAGTCCTGTGCTATAAAATCAAAATACTCAACCCTATGCAAGAGCATTCACGGCCAAGTCTTTGTACAGCGGGACAAACAATTAACAGCTTAGAAATCAGAAGAATAAATAGGTGGTTTCAATGAGGAAAACAGTGATGCCAGATATTCCCAGGGACCTGCTCTTTCCAACGTGCTTATGATTAGGAAAATTGACAGCAGAGAAATTAATGATAATGCAGCGTGTCACAGAAGACAGCTGGGATTCTAAAACAGCTCGTACAGATCCCATCAATTCCTTCCTCCACAGCACTGTCATCTTTAGAACACATAACAAAGCACCTAACTTTGAGCTCTGAAAAGTACCACAGACACAAACCCTAAGGACGTGAAGGCAGAAATCTACAATTCAAACTAACTTAAAGGAAGATTTTACTAAGCTAGTACAGAAGACTGGTTCTAATGTACTCTTTCCAGTAAAAAAAATAAGGTGAAAAGACACTTCTTTTTCTCTCCATTAGAGGAGCAAAGAAATAAACAGCATTTTGAGCCATCTTGGACCTCATATTCTGGATTTTTCGAAGAGCAGGTAAGGTTTTAAGCATCAAGTGAAACAAGAGGGAATATAAAAGAAGAAACCTTGCTAGGTCACAGCCCACTTTTGCTTCAGTGCTGCCTGCTGGCTGTTCTGCTGCCCAAAGGGACTGCCCAGGCACACACCCAGAAACACCACCAAGGGGACAGCCTGACTCCTGCAGGGCAGCTCTGCCAGACACTGCCTGCAGTCAAGGCTGTCCTCTCCCAGCCTATTAAATGGCCTTTATAGCAGCTTTAAGGGCTACAAGGGAAGAGAAAATCCCTCCCAAAGGTACAATGCTCTGCAAAATCACTCTATGATTCTTACTTATGAGATGACAGCCGTGGCTCTCGCAGTAATTGATGTTTTCTTTAAAGCCTTCTTGAAGAAACAACGAGGTTCTGTGGCCAGAGTGCACTGGAGCAAGGCTTTCTGAGCAGTTGATGGATTTGGGTCTCAATCCAGCAGGCAAAATTCTATGATCTGTGCTAGGCAGAAGGTCAACAAGATGATCACATAGAAGCGTCCTTTCTGGCTTTAAGAGCTTACGAACAGCAATCTTTTGCAGTCATCTTATGTATCTCTATATTACCTTGATTAATAAGGTCAGAGTTTGGGTCAAAATACTAATATTCACTGATTTATAAAATACTGAAGTAAGTCACAGTCGCTGTAGGCAGGAATTTGAAACGCCAGAGGCCTGAGTGACCATCAACATCACTGAGTTCAGGTTTGTCACCTGCTTTGATTTACCTGCAGTAGGTTCTATTCTGCAGCACCGCAAACTTAAGCAGTTGGTAGAAATAGCAGCGCTGAGCGTTCCCCTCCCAGGAATGCATTCATTGCCCAATTTAACAGCAAGGAAAAGGCTTGTTGTGTATGCACACGGAACGTTAAGAAATTTTACTCCTGTTTCACTCCGTGTCACTACTAAAAGGTGACCCGCACCCATGGGTGTCACAGGAGAGATCAGTGAGCAGGGGCTGAACAAGGTTTAGACCCTCAAGCCCAAGCTCACCTTCACCTTACACCCAGCCAGTGTCCTTGAGGCCGGTAAAGCAGGGGGATGGTTTCAAAAGCCACAAGCGCCAGAGAGGCTTCTCCACTTCAGCTCTCATGTCTTCAGCAAATACTTCCCAAAAAGATTAGAAGGAAAGAAAAGCCTATCTGATGTGATTTTTCCCAAGGGAACGCATTTTCCTGGGGGCAGAGAGACAGCAGTGCCACTTCAGCTGAGATGCCAGGATCCACACCGTGCGATCAAACAGCACCATAAAGTGAAGCCGTCAAGTAGAATTGGGCCAACATTTGAGACATCACATCTCCTGCTCCATCCCTGGGAGGGGACCAGAAGAAATGCCTGCTGAACTGTTTCATTTCAGTGAGTTTGCTGTTTCCTAAGTGCAATATTAATTCATATCTCACCTTCTTGCTGTTTGGGGTCACACAGCAACATTCACGTATTTGTTGCATGATTAACCATACTAACTGCTCAGACCGGTGAGAACAAGAGGTCTGTTATCAATAAGTAAGAAACTGACTTAATTTCAAGCAGATAAAAGATTAACAACCGGTAAAATCATCAAAACTGTCAAACAAATATATATACTCTGTTACATTAGTGTTTACTGAAGCTGAAAACACAATTAGCAGGCACAGCTCCTGTGATAAAGCCAGATTCTTGTAGGACAATCATTAAGTAAAGATGATTTTTTTTTTTTAAAGGAGGCACTTAGAAAGGAAACATTTGCCTTGTGATCCCTTGGCTAAAGCAAAGAAAGATGGATGGAACATTATTCCAGAAATTCTTCTGAGAAGTGCTGCGGACAGAAGCTCAGAACATTTACAGAGATTTTCCTTGACCTCTCCCCATGTCATTCTAAAGACGTTGATCCTTGTTGGCCCCTCCCAGCTCGGGATATTCTATGAAAGACAAAAGCATCCCCACATCTGGGTGTCCTGAAGAGGAACACCATCACTGTCCTCAGCAGATCCTACAGTCTGGTATGCTTCAACTTTAAATTGGGCCAAATCTAATTAAATCGATGTTTTCAATCTGATCTATAGTGGCATAAATGAAAGCAGGTCATAGCCCTCTTTTAATCTCTCTTCCTACATTCCCAATGAAAAAAAAATAAAAGCCTTTTTCCCCTTAGAGAATCTGGGCAGTTGCAACATATGACTGGTTAGAAAAAGAGTGAAAAAGGACAATTTGTTTCTGTGCAAACTTTAGAAAAAGTATCTTCTCTCCCGAGAATTTTTGTTTGCTTTTACTTGGCATGATTCAAATTCAAATAGACTGAAAGCATTTTTAAATCTAATTTTCCTCACTTTTGTATGTAAATAGTGAGAACCTTTCTATGCTATAACTTCTAGAGCTATTTCCCTATAATATTCTGCATTAGTCAAAACACCATTTACCAGCCCCTCCCAAAACCCTCAAATGTCCAAATACTAAACACTGTAGAATTCCCTTCCTTTACTGCTTAGAAATGATTAGTGATAACATTATAAAATTGGAATTGTGCATATTGTAACTAATTGATCCCATGTAACCATTCATACCCAGCATTCCCACATGGATTATTGCCTGCATGGATTCCCAGGCTTTCAGGAGCGACTGGGGAGGCGTGGAAAGGCACAGAGCGTGGAATGAAACGGGGAGGGGGGATCAGAAGAGGGTCAGGGCTGCAATCCCAGCACGTGAGAACCAGCAGCTCTGGAGACACCTCCAAACCAGCTCAGCACATCCCTGAGAAGCTCCATCCTGGAATCCTGGACCGAGGGCCAGCGAGGGGTCCTGTGCACTTGGACAGGGGGGACAGCACCTCTGACATGAACTTATTTGCTTTAGGCGTACACCAGATGTGCTGTAAAGTTCCATTTCAATAACAAAACAAAGCCTTCAACGTAACGCCATTAACTAACTTCCACTTGGCTTTTTCTCATTAAGAGGCATTTAAAAGGAAGCCATTAAATTTATAGTGGGTTAAAACCAATAAAAAAGCCCCAACTGCTCCCTCATTAGCTCACTCACCCTTGTGGATCCGAGGCCATTACTTCCCTTCTTATTACCAACTTGCAATAAACTTTTTCCTTTACTACCTTGCAAGTTGCAAAGATGGAGCGATGGCCACACTGTTCCCTGATTTATGAACAGAAAGCAACGGCTCGGTGTGTATTTACATTATTAAGATTTATGCTACAATTCTCCCGATATACAAAATGATTAATTACTTAATGCGAAAACGCAAGTGTTCAGGCACGTTGTTCCCTGAGGAATATTGTTCTGTTTGCAAAGTTGGTTCATTTATCTGTGTGCCCAAGTACATGGAGCCCTTTGCGTTCAGCTAATTGTAGAAGCAAGGCTGAGCTAAACTTGAACGTGTCCAAAAAGCACTATTTGCAAGGAAAAGAAATTTTACAAAATAATTGTTGGGAATGATATACATGTACTGTAAATTATTTTCAAAGAGAATGCTTTCAAACAGTTCTGTAAATTAATCAACACAAAAGACAGATGCAGCTTTCAATTTCAGATAAACATTAAAAATCAGTGCTTTCCCCTTCCTCGGAATTCTGAGAACAGCCTACTTTACCTGCACCAATTTAATTTCTCTTCAACTTCATTCTCCAGGCAGTTAACCAAGACGAAGCTGCGGCCCCCAGTGCTAGGAAATCAAGAAACCTGAGATCTGAACTAGAAAAAACAGCAGCATGAGTGACCAACAAGCAATAAATGCAGCCGGTCCCAAACTGCAGGGACAGGGCAGGGAGGCTGCACTGGGGGATCACAAACAACTCTGGCAGAGCTCCTTTGGGCAGCAAAGCTTTGCCCCTACTGTGAGGTAGCGTAAAGACAAACTAAAAAGATTGAGTTTGACTGTATTTTCTATCCTACAAGGCTGCTCTGTCTTTGCTTTTTAAGATTAATTTGGTGTAGAATGAGAGGGGTAGAGAAAAATACGAGAGGTATCACTTTGCCAGGGAAATTCAAGAGCTGGTTGGATAATACATGAATCCTAAATGAGAGAAAAGCTACAGTAAACATCCTGTGGACTTCAGTGAAAGGACAGAAAATCTGTATTACTGACTTTTTTTTAAAAAAGAAAAAAAGATTCTTTCTACTTCAAAAGAAGTGCATCCACCTACTATGGATTGGGGATAATTCTCATGCATGTGGGTTCACATGTTCTCACTTCCCACAGTGATTCATCATTAAAATTTGATTTGGAGTGGACTACAAAGTAGCTTATTAAACAATTGAATAATGGAGAAGAGAATAGTGAATTGATTTCTTTAGCACAATGAAAGCTGACAACAAGAAATTAAACATTGCTAGCTTTTATTATAAAGTACCAGATCAATACCTCTGACCAGAACACTATTTTCCTACTTGCATCGGCTGACCATGAATATTCTGTTTGGTGAGGAGGAACAGAGACCCAGGCATGGAGGGGGAAAAGGCAAAAATGTGTCAAACAGCCAATCTGGACTTCAGTGAGGCTTCTGATCTTTGAGAGACCCTGTGTGCAGCTCCGAGGTGACCCCTGCCACGAGCCTTCGCTGCAGGGGCTGCCGCAGAGGGTCAGCTCTCAGCGACGCCCGAGAAGCCACTGCTTCTCCCGGGCACACATTAAGCTCTCACGTAGCATGAGGTAACTCCTGGCAAGGCTGTCAGCCGTAATAAAATAATCCCACATAGGAAAGCAAAAAAATCCTTTAGAATTGTCAGACAAAATTTACAGCCCGCATTTGTACGGCGTCCAACGCTCGGGCACTGCGGCACCTCAGCCCGGCTCGGATGGCTCTAACCAAACCCACAAGAGCCCAAAGCCTCCTTGCTTTGAAAGGTGGGAACCAAAGCACTGAGCAATCAAGTGATTCCCTCCTGGAAGTCTGTGCAAGAGAGAATGCCACGTCTGCAGGGTACCAGGCTACAAAACACAGCCGTGTAATCTGCTTAATTCCCTCTGTCTGGAAAGCCTTTCTCCCAGGAACCCTCCCAGGCTACCAGAGTGAGAGGACCTTTGGATGCAGCAGCACATCGTGGTGACATCACCTGCCCAGGAAGTCAGGGATGCAGAGTTCCTAAACCTCAAGTTATAAAAATGGGAGACACAGCAGTGCAAAATTGCAGTTTTGAAGGAATGAGAGGCACAGAGAGCGGGGAGATTGGGGAGAAAGAGGAAGACACTAAGGGGGGAAGGAGGGAAAGGTAGAGAGGGTGGATTTTCTTGTGATTTCATTTTAAACCAAAATTCTCCTGAACCTAATTCTGGTCTTGCCTGCTTCTTTCGGACTGGCTGCTTTACAGGGAAATCGGCTTAAGGCAAAGATACTGGATAAAATACATGGGGGGGGAAAAAATAAAAGGAAGAAAAAACAAACCTAAAGGATAGAGAAGGCACCTCAAACAAAAAGAGAAGAGAAAATCAATAGCAAAGTGGCAAGATCTGTAAAAGTGCATAGAAAAAAGTATCAACACAGAATAAGAACTCACTAATGATACAGATCAAAGCAGAACAGGGATAAGAGGAAACGAAGATGTTCTGAATGAGAAATACAATATCAATATAAAAAGTGTGAATAATTGTCAAACATCAAAGTGCCACTCAAAACTCACAAGTCTCACATTTTGGCTTGAGATTGCTGAAGTGGTGGGTAAAGGGAGAACCATCACAAGCAATAAAGCTTCAGGCTGAACACTGAGGGGGAAAAGTGAAAAGCAAAGAAACTGTCACAGGGTAGACAAGGGGACCCTGGGAGCAGCTGAGAGGAGTTAGAACCGAGAATGTTTTACCTCAAGGAATAAGCATTTTATTAGGGGGTCAGGGATCAAATGAGGTCCTAAAACACAGGCTGCTTCCTCATCAGTTTGTTAAATAAGGGTTTTTTTAAATAAGCTTTTCATTTTTCTGCCAGGACTTTACAGCAGCCTGTGGAAGCCAGCAGTGCTCAAACCACCATAACCCCCACTCCAGAGAGAACAAGGAAATACTGCCTGTCCCTACATCAAGCTCAACAGCTGCCTTTTCCCCACAAGTTTAATGAGTAAATCAGAAGTTCCATGTACAAGCTAAACAGAAATCCATTCCCCACTTCCCATGGGCAGGCAGGTGTTCAGTCATCCCAGGATAGCCAGGCTCCTCCACCATGTGTAACAGAGACTTGGGAAGACAAAAGCCATCAACTCCAAACATCTCTACCTTCCTTCTTCCAGAGCTTTCCATGCTGAGCATGACATCGTGCTATCAACACCTTTTCCAGCACAAATCCAACACACAGCCCCTTACCAGCTACTGTGAAAATTGGGAACTCTCTCCCAGCCAAAACCAGCACGGGGCTCCAGCAGGGACTGCAGTGAGGGTCCCCAACTCCCTGAGCCACCAGAGACACCCNGCACGGGGCTCCAGCAGGGACTGCTGAGCCACCAGAGACACCTCCTACGTGCCCAGGGGTGAGGCAGGGAAGGAGTGCCCAGAGCCACATAAGGTGTTTCACCTGGGACAGTGAGCTGACAACTTCCTTTCACCATTGCAGTGTGTTTGCTGTGCTAATTTAAAAACAAACTAAGCATAAAAATGAATTCTGTGAGGAGTTCGGCCAGTCAGCAATCAAATGAATTCATACAATAAACTTGATTTGCGCGAAAGAAGAGAAAACTCCCTTTGGGTTTTAAGCTTGCAGAAGCTCAGCTGAAGAACTTATTGTAAGCACAGGAGAGAAATAAACACTTTTACACTGTACCTCGTTGCTTGTATAACACAAATCACAATTCTGCATTCATTCCTGAATGCTTGGAAATCTTTTCCCTCCAACCTGAAATCTGAAAATTCAGATTATTGTGACAAAAGTTTTATCGTTTCCCAAATGTTCTGCGGTTACTCTGTATGGAGTAGAAAATTATCAAACTACTTTTTGCACAATCTGTCTCTTATCTCCTGAAAGGCACAGACCAAGAAACATCAGAGTAGCTCGAACATTAGCTGGAAAACACGATTATCCCATTTAGATCTTTTAAAAACCTCTCACACAAGAGAGGCCAGACCCAGCTCTGAAGGAAATGGGAATCTGGCCATAAGCACCAACAGATTTCATTCAGACAGGAGGTGAATGTTGAAGTACAGAGAACTGTGAGACACTAAGTAATCACTGCTACACTAAATCCAATTAGCAAACAACACCCTTAATGCCAAAAGCCTGCTCCTTGAATAGCTGATAGAATTGTTTAGCTTGAATGATTTTGTTGCACACATTCCCCCCCCCCTTTCTTTGCCTTTTTAATATTCTCTTCATTTAATCAAGTTGAATAAGTGACTCAGTAAATATTTGGCTGCTGCTTGCTAATTCAGGTACGACAGGTTTCATCGACTTGCACGTCTTGCGTGTAAAACACAGAAGGGCTGCAAGTCAGATGAGCAACCTTGGTTCTGAATTAACAAGTCTTCTGGGTAGCTAATTTGGCGGGTTTTTTTAAAGCCTTGTGGCTTTAGTCTTCATGTTGCTGGAAAAGTCAGTTGTCAAAGTTAACTCATGGTAACAACACATTTAAACCAGTGCAATGTGCCTGCAAAGGACAGGCAAACGGACTGCAGAAATACAGAGTGCATGAACAAACAGCAAGGGAATTCAGTGCTGAACCATGTGAGGTGATGCACTCGAGAGCAAAAGCAATCCCAGGCTGATGAAATCTGACAACTTGTTAACATCTGGGGAAAATAATAGATATCATAGGTCAATTAAAGTGTCAGCTCCATGCTCAATAGCAGTGAAAGGAATTATTAGTAAGGAGTGGAGAACAGGAAGCATCATTATGGCACTGAATAAATCCATGGCGAGTCCACAATTTCAACACCTTCTGCAGCTTTGTTTCTCACCTGCTGCACAAGGATCTACGCAAATTAAAGTAGAGGGGAGAACAATAACAATGATCAAAGTTATCTCAAGAATCTTTAAACCAAATGCACTTCACGCTGGGACGGAACAAACCAAAGAGGAATATAAGCCTGGAGCAGCACAGCAAGGGTGGAAATGCTTACTCACCCTGTCCATCAACAGAAAAACTGGAGAGGAAGTAGTAAAATTATCACCATAAATGTTTAAAACCAACTAATACTGCTCCACGCTGCACTCAGTTGCACTGTGGAATTCTGTGCTTAAGAACGCTGTGGATGCAAAAAGCTTACTTGGACATAAATTCCTTTGACACACAGAAAAAAAGTCTATCGACAGTTTCTGCTTTCCCCACCAAGCCAAAGTCAAAAGAAAAATCCAAAGCAGGAAGCTATTGACAGTAAAACCTATATTCACGTTCTTCTAAAACCTTCATGATGGACTCAGCCTTTTCTCCATAATGGAACTTCTGGGATTCACGGGACAAACTCCAGGAGCAGTGCTTGGGACATTTGTTCTCTTTGCCACCTTCCACAAAACTGGTGAGCTGCCGGAAAGGAGGCCTGTGATAGGAATCACTGTTGGACCAGCACAAACTACTGTCATGCCAAAGACCTGATACCAATGCCCAGCTTTAGCCTCAGCCTCCTTCCATTCCCTCCTTAGGCTGATCTTTTAATTTTTCTGTCTTCCTGCGGCCAAAAACCTTTCTCCTAATCCACTCCTCCTGATTTGCTGTGCAGTCCCTTTGTCTCAGGGCTCCCTTGCCTGGCACGCGGTGCCTTACATGGTCTACAGCAAAAAGGCTGCCCGGTTCGAGCTCCTGGATACAGCTGAAATGTAACTCAGCATCTTAACATTATATTTGACTCATTTGATATTACATTTATACTTTAAATATTATATTTGGACCTTCTGTGAGTCACGAATAAGCACTGCCATTCATTTATTTCCCCAGGCCAACTGCTGCTCCCCTTCAGAGCCACAGGTTGAACCAACACGCTGCCAAATCGAGGTAAATCAGACAAATGTCAAATGCTGTTTAGGGAACAGTGTGCTCTGCCTACAGACTTTACTGCTGCAAGCACATCTCAGTGGGCCTGCAAAGGCTTCTGAACCCATTCACAGAGCAGCCCAGCCCATGCCATTCCATTTGCATCGTATGATACTAAAAAGGTGGTTTGATTCCAGACAGATGCAAGAGCTGCTTCCTTTACACCAGGCTTGGGGAAGTTATTTCCACAGAACGGTTTAATATGAGTCAGGTTAAAAACAAAAAACCCCCAACTAATTTTACATGCTCTTAAGGACTCTGGCACTACCATACAGATGAGTGAACCTTACTTTGCCACACTTCAAAAATATTCCTTCAAATAAAGCTGATGTTTTAAAAGTCCATCTACTCTGAATTACAGTGTAATTAATCTGTGCTCAGAAAAGCATAAAGCACAACACATCTACAGAATCCACCGTGCCACAGAGACAAGGGTGTGCTGGCACGAGGTCAAGGGCCAGATCTCCGTGCAAAGGCATTTGCACAATAAAAATTGAGCAGAGCAGAAACAAAAACAAAAACCCAAACCACCCCTTAGCAAAGCCCACTCTCCACAGCCACGTGGCCTTGAAGCTCCTATTGAATTGCATGTGGAAGTTCCAATAAATGGACAAATAAGTGGACTGAATGCTACATCTGTCGTTCTGAACTGCCAAGCAGGGGCACAAACCAGAATTCCAGTTGCAGTCTGGTTGCCATACCCACCAAAGGGTTACGCTGGATTTTTGTGTTCTCTGTAAAGAGCCAAACTCCTCTCTGCTCACACTGATCAACACTCAACATCACTAACTTTATCAACAGCCAAGATCCAGACAAGGTAATGGAAGGTATTTGCAGTCATATAACCATGAATTTGGTCCTGGATTTATAAAATGCTTCAAGCTCAGTATTTGTGGGCCCCAGCTGCCTTTTGCAGAGCTGATGAAGCATTCATAAAACCTAATAGCATTGCAACCATTGCTGAATTCTCTACCTTCTGTGCTTGACCGTAAAGTGGGTTATGATTCACTATTGCCTTCAGGAAGCCTGTTTGTGGCAATTCAATGCCTTGATACTCTTATCAGTAGTAGAGGTCACAGAGGAGAAATGGCCCCGGCAGCTTTTAAAAGGGTTGGAGCTTCCTTGACTGGCTCACGGCTGAGAGTCCCGGGTTCACAACACATTTCATTCTAGCAAAGGTGATTCATAAAACACTGGAAAATCTATTCCCGTATTATTAACACCGTCTTCCCTTTCTGTTCAACACAAGCGCGAACTCAGTTTTGCAAAAATTTTCAGTCAAAACCAATTTGAATCGGAGCCAGCGGCAAAGACTTGCCATAATTTGTATTGTTGCAGTGTTTGCAAGCAGGAACAGCTGCCTGATACAACTCCCACACAAAAGAAAAGCTGGTGCCTCTCCAGGAAGGAACGATGTAATTGTAGAGAGATGAAAACAAACAACTGGGAGAACATCAGGTGATAGCGAGCCGGCTACAAGCACAGCATCGGAGGAGGAATTGCTGCAAGAAAGCTCAGCTGAGCTCAGGGCACGGCGCACTCGTGCCCAGCATGTTACCCTGAAGGTTGAGGGGGGCAGTGGGAACCTAAATGAAAGCAAATTTGTTTTATTTGCAAACCTACTGCTGACACTACAAAGTAGCAAAAATCAGGATGCTTAAAAAAAACCCAATGTTTTTCATGTTACTGAACAATCTTTAAAACAATCTCCAGAGAGGGAGAAATGCTTGTGACGCCACAGCGCAAGCACACGCTGCCAGCAGAGGAGCAGTAATGTGTCCTGCCATGGACACTGAACCTTCCCTTCCTATCATGACGTTTTTGAGAATGTCACACGGCCCAGTCTTTGCACGCTGAGATGTCAAAGCTCAAAGACATTTCATGGTGTCTTCCAGAGGCTTTAAAACCCCAAAGTAAATAACCTCAAGCATTTACAGTTGCTCTAAGGCCCAGACTATGAGTCAACAAACCATTTATCAAGAGTTTCTGTGCTGTTTGAAGACATATACAGAGCCAGGAATCTTCATGGCAAGGCTCCCACCCATGCTCCGAGAGGATGCACACAGGAATAGAAAAACCTCAGCATCCTTGCTGACAAATTTCTCCCAATAAAATAACTTGGAAAGGCTTGGGAAGGGCTTTGCAGCACTCGAGTCTGCACGTCTGCTGTCCCTCCCCATGGTTTATGATCTCCAATACATCAATGGTGTGAACACATTCCAGTGATGTATTACTAATTTATCATTAGAGTATTGTCACCTCAGTGATGAATTGCACGAGCACATTGCTAAAGTGCTGTCCCTCTGGAGATATAGCATATAAAAACAGTTCCCCTCCATTTCCATTTTTTCCTTTTTAGGGACTTCAGGTGCACATTCACAAGCTTATTTCTCAGTTGTTCTGATCCCTTAACAATGAAACCACCATAAAGCATTACTCTACAACTTGTAGGTGAAAGGCTGGGAAACCACTCCGCTCCCAACTCCAAGGAGCAACAGAAAGCAGGATGAGAACATATTAAAGCAATTTCTTGCAGGGTAAAATATAAATATTGGATTCAGCAAGGATAAAGCGTTCCAGACTAGTTCATCCAACAAAACCCTTAAAGCACACTGCAGACTCGCCCTTTTTCCTGCCTATTTCACAGCAGGAGGAGGAGTGGGAGTTATTCCCAAACAATGCAGGTTCTGGACTGGAGTCATTTTCAGGGCAATAATTCTCCCTATGTTAATCCAGAGGTAAAGGAGACTACTGTTTCAAAAGCTGTGCTTTCGTTTTCCTTAAAAGCTAATTGTCCATCTGTCTTCCAAACAGATTAAGAAGCTGCTTCAGCTGGCAAAAATCTTGTGTCCAGAGAAAGACACTCAGTCTTAAAGGAAGGAATACAGGATACGAGAACAAGGCAAAGGCTCAAGCCAACAGCAGGAAGAAGAATTAATGACCAAATGCACCTCAACCTCCTAAGAATTATATCAGCTCTGACCCTGCATCCTTCAGCCTAAAGAAAGAACAGCTAAGATGAGGTTTATATTCTTATTATTGATGTTCAGTGAGCTCTAGCTCTTAGAATAACCCATTTGAGGGGTTTGGACACAAGAAGATGAAGCAAATACTGAAGTAACAGAAGTGAGTATGAAAAACATGAGCCACTGATGCCCGAGACTGAGGGGGTCACAGGATCTGCATTGGAAAGCTTATTCATCACCTGAACATCTCAAAGTGACAAGCAAATGTCAGTCAGTTCAGACCCACTTCTAGTTCACCATCATCATTTGGTCTCATCTCAGTAAAGCATTAAGTCAGGTAACTTACCTCCTCTTTATAGGCTCAATGATATCCATTTCCATGGTATTTGGGCTCTTGATTAATTCAGAAGGATGCTTCATTTCAGGAAATAATAAAATCACTCTCAAGCTAAACAAAAGAAGCAACTCAGAAAGCCTAGTGAGAAAGAGAGAGGGGGGGGAAAAAAAAAGCTTGAAAGGAGAATATCTTCAAACCTGCTGAAAGCCGGATTAAAAGACAAAAAGCTCCACTGCAAAGAGAAGATGCAAAGCACTTAGAAATGCTAAATTTACTCTGGGCAGAATACAAACTCTTTTCTTCCTTGCCAAGCCTCCTGCTTACATCAGACATCGAATTTTCCAAATATAGCCTAGTAATTATTGATGACTTTTTTTTTATACCCAAGATAAAAGGCTGTCAGGGACTGTTTGAGAGCTCTTCCAAAAGAAGCCTGAAATTTCCCTTTTACCAGAACTCGCGTCTCCAGTGGACATCTCTTGGATGCTCTGGTCCGA
Organism: Sclerurus mexicanus; assembly: GCA_013396755.1. Classification (NCBI taxonomy): domain Eukaryota; kingdom Metazoa; phylum Chordata; class Aves; order Passeriformes; family Furnariidae; genus Sclerurus; species Sclerurus mexicanus. Next base: position 203,021 of record VWZF01001848.1, on the reverse strand, counting down.
GTGAATGGATGCCCTCAGGCAAAAGCACATACTAGAAAATGCTCCTAGAAAGATCCCAATATATTACATGTATTCTCCCAGACTTGTATTTATGATCCTTTTTGGACACTACATAGACCATATTTTTCTGTGAGGGATTTAAGTGCATGGAGAAACGTAAGAACCCACCTGTAAAGGCTCCCAGCTCAAACATCATCTTCCATTCCCTGCCAGTGACACATCACATTTTAAGTCAAAATATTTTCCTCAAGGGTCATATCAAAACAGGCCTTGGCAACACAAGTTACTTAAGAGAGAAATTGAGCTATTTGCACATATTTAGTTCAGCTGTAGTTTTCAAATCAAATTTGGGCGTTGACTTGAAAGGCTTCCTTAAACAGCATTCAATTTGCTCAAAATCATGAGAGCTAAAGGTGCATTTTATTGAATCACAGACTGACCTTTAATTCTGAAGACAGTTAAAACAAAAATATAGAAGGCTTGTAATACACAGCACTCAGGTCAGCACTACATCATGCTGTGTATTTTTGTGTCTCTATGTGCCAGGAAAGGACAGGGAAATGATTGTTGCTCTCAAGCTGCAGCCTGCAGTGTTGCCAAGTACATTACTAACCAGAACTTTTAGGCAAGCTGCTCAATTAAAGAAATCCTGAAATTATCCCCTATGGGTTCACTTATTACATTCAAGAATTCACTTGCAGCTGGACCTGTGTATAAAGCACAAGGTCCCACAAATTGGTAATAACCCTGGTCTTACAAGGAGTCACAACTACAAATGCACAAGGCTGAGGTACCTTCTGTAACCATCTATTATAGAACAGTAAGAGAACCACGGCTCCTGGATGCTGCCATCTATCAGTGGCAAAGGTAGCTCCTGTAGAGGAGGTTCTATTGATCATTTAGAATTTGTTTTCCCAGCCTAAGTAAATTAAGAGTTTTAGAAACAGGTATTATTCTTCAATGCGTTCCATGTTTAATAATTAGTGTTTATTTAGCACACCATACAATAACTGCCAAATGAAATATAGATTCGTAAATCTCATTTTAGGGCAGTACTGACACCAAAAGAACCACCAACCCCTTTTTTTTGTCCAGTGTGGAATTCACTATCAATTTTTCTCAACTTTTGCCACTCTTCAGTAAAATTCCTTTTTCTCTACATCTCAGTGTCACGTCGAGTCCTGGCGTTTTCCTCTCTTCTTCCCCACAAAAGATGTAATTCATTTGATTTCTGCTCTTTCCAATGTACAGTTCAACATAGGTTTCATCACACCACAAGCATCAATGAAAGCCTGGCCAAGACCAACGTGGCACAAATTAAATTACGGCACCAAATACCACGAGGCCATGATCCCACAATAACGGATGCCAGTTCTGTCCAACACCAAATCACACACCAGGATAAATTTGATGGGGATCAGTCACAATATCCAGATACACGGGAAGAATTTATGCAAAAAGACAAACAATAGTCTCTCGGCAACAATTTGATGCCACATCCATGAGACTTGATCTGCCATAAAGCCCACTGATACCAACTTAAGCCACTGTGGCTTGTTCACATTTGGTTTCATTTAAACAGAGTGATTCAACACCAGACCAACACTGTCCCTCAGAAGACCAGTGAATTTTTATACTATTAATATGAACTAAAGCCACATTTATTGTAAGGGCTGAGTTCCTTCCAATTCAGTAAAAGTTCTACCTTCGATCTGAGCTCAGAAGTAAATTAGACTTTCCACTCTGCAGAGATACAGAAGCCCATTACTGGCATACTTATGACTCTAGAAAGGGACAAAGCACTCAATCCCATTTAGCAGCTGGATGAGCTTGCACAGACAGTCACATGGAAAACTGGGAGGTAATCAGGACAAATTTTGTGGCCCTCTGTGACAGGGTTACAACATCAACAAATAAGGGAAGAGCGATGTTCATCTCCCCAGACTTGTTCAAGGCATTTCACACTGTCCCACACAGCATCCTCATCTCTCAACTGAAGATGTGGATTTCACAGGTGGACAAGGAACTGGCTGCTGGTCACACTGAGTTGTGGCCAATGGCTCAATGTCCAGGTGCAGAGCGGTGACGAGTGGTGTTCCTTGGGGGCTGGTGTTGGCACCAGAGCTGCTTATCAGCCATGTGTCAGTGCACCCTCAGCAAGCTTGCCCATGGCATCAAGCTGCGTAGTGCAGTCAACGCACGGGAGGCAAAGGATGCCATCCAGAGGGACCTGCCACTGGCACAGGGTGCCCAGAGAAGCTGTGGCTGCCCCATCCCTGGAAGTGCCCAAGGCCAGGTTGGACGGGGATCGGAGCAACCTGGGCTAGTGGGAGGTGTCCCTGCCATGGCAGGGGGTGGAACAAGATGAGCTTTGAAGTCCCTTCCAACCCAAACCATCCTGTGATTGTGCCCTAAGTCAGCAACACACCCCCAGCAGTCCTGCCCTGCTCAGCTGTTGACTTCAACATCATTGCTGTGAATTGACATCCGTGTGATTTAAGCCAGGCTTGATCGCTGCCTTCCAGCAGGTTTTTAAGCAATTAAAATTAATGACAAGCAGATCCCTACAAAAAATAAGTTCCAGAAAAACCAATGTAGAATTGATGTCAGATCAGTGTAAACCCCTGACCTCCAGCCCTGCATCACAGGCATACCCTTCCTTCCTCCACCCCCCAAAATTGCCAGAGCTCTGTCTCCCAGTAAAACCCTGTTCATATCGACACACACTATACAGGCTTTTGCTTTCAGCTGTAACAACCTGTGTATGCTATAATTTCCTTTTCTGTTTGATCACCATCATTCCCTTCTTCTCTGCTCTCGGGAGAGTCAAAGAGCACATAAACCACCCAAAGCAAAGTTTCATCCCTTTATTCCAGAGTCAAAGGATACAGTCACGCTGTGCTGATTTGAATTGCAGGTCATTCCAGCTTGTGAGGGAGACCCACTGTGCTGTGACCAAGGCTGGGGCCAAGCCAGGTAGTTCAAATCTCTTCCTGCATTAATGTTGCCAGGCCTCCCACATGTCAGTGAATTGAAACAAAGGGACTTACAAGCCTAGGCAGGCACTAGAGCAAAGCACCCACTGACTCATTGCACTGGACAAATGTCCTTAGAAACCCTTTGGACTGGATTTTATTAATTTTGCCAGTGTTTTCAGAGTTGCAGGTAATGCTGGCTTACTGATGTGCACGATGAAAGAAGCATTAATGAAAAGCCTTTGATCTGTATTTCTATACATCTCTAATAACTCACATCTGAACTACACTCATCTCTACACCACTCAGTGGAGTTTTGGCAATTAGTGCAGATGTCAGCTGAAATAATACAGATCTGGGGGACTACAAAAGGGAACATTTCCCTATTAAATTTTCCTTTTGTTCTGCATATGTGGTTGGGGTGGGTTTTTTTTTTTTTAAACAAACAAAATACTCCTCTGTTCATGATCTGAGGGCTGCAGCACTCAAAGCCCAATCCTAGCCCCTCAATAAGATCACTTCCCTTCCTAAGGTTTGCGGGACTGAGCCACGATTAATTTTTCTTTTCCCCCAAACTCTGCAAGTATCCACCTCACACTACCTGCATCTTAATCAGGGAGATTACAGAGAACTTGTCAAACAGCACAGAGAAACCAGATTTATGTTAAGTAGGAATAACTATACTTAACATTTCCCATCAAATGCTATTATTCAGAATAAAAGTACCTATCCTAAGGTGGAATCGGATCTAAAATAAGACAGTATCTTTGCTGAATAGGAGCTCTGACATACAAATTCTTCAAGAGCTATCATAAATGAAGTCCCCACAGACACAAGCCTCTACTTGACAATGAAACAATGCAGAGATGCTGAAAATCAGGTATTTGGCTGAGGAGCAAACGCAGGCTCTTACTTACACTTGTAACCACCCAGGAACACATACAGAGCTGACTGATTAGAAGCCTGGAGCTGACATATTAACCAAAATTACCTGGACAGATTTAGATGTCTTTATACACTGAAAGCAGCTACGCTCCTTCAAACTGAGTGAAGTACTCTAAACAGTGTTAAAAGTTAAATACAAATTTGCCAACACCTCTAGTAAATACACCCCAGTAAACATAATTCTTTATAAATTTAAATGCTAACATGAAAGACATCTGAAGAGACTGACAGTGAAAAGTCTTGCCTCATAACTGTAACAGATGTTTAAATGATGTTCAGTATTTTCATGTGTCAAAAAGCAAACAACACCTCTAATATCTAATAAAGCCTGTTGAGAACAAGCAAAACTTTGAGTATGTTGAGTGAAGCCAATTTATAACATACACTTGCTTTGTACTTTTCAGCTTTTGAGAGCACCTTTTTCCTTCCTCTAACTCTGGCAGAGACAGATGCATTAGCCAATGGTTTGGGGCATGTTTCTTGTGGATAATACAGGAGAATGAGATGCTTTAACCTCTGGCCTGAAAACAGCTGGTTCTAAAGGAGTATTTTGTATGATTTCTTCGAACAACTACTTATCACTGATTTGCTTAAGCCCAATTTACACTGAAGTTTCTTCTGCAAGAGAAAGGAAAGTTCACTGGAAAACCAGTATTTGAAAAGAACTGAGATTATTAACATGGGGTGATGCCATTTCCAAACGCTGGTTCCTTTGCTAAGAACAAAAGCGTCACAGCAGACCTACATTGGAATATCCCTTTTTAGGAAAAAAATTTAGCGTCTTTCCTCTGTATAACCAAGAACACAAGGTCCACTAACGCAGTAGACCTTACTTGAGGAGTGTTGAATCCCCACATACAGCACTGGAGCTACAGCCTGCATTCAGCTGAGAGAAACTCAGCAACTTCTTCACGCCCGTGGGGCCACCTGAGCTCCGGCGGCCAGGGAGACACAAGCTCGGAGGGACAACTTGTGCTCGGGTGGAGCAGGAGAGGTGACAATGCTGCAGTGGCAGCACACAAGCAACACATGTGAAATGGAGATGCCCAGTGGCACCTGCAATGCCAAGCACGTCCCCCAGCTGCCTCCAAGCAAAGCTCTGCCAACACGCACAGATTTGACTGGTGAAATCCACGGCTTCACCCGCTGTTCCAGAGGCTTTCTGGCACAACAGGAGGCTCCGGGAGAAATCCATCTCTCGCTGCACAACCTGGGCAGCCCACAGAGCAGAAAATACTCCTCGCACCACAAATACCCGCGCCCTGCGTGAGCACGGCAGATGGGTCTGCCCTCTGTAACTTGCCCCGGCAAAGAAAGTTTTCTGACACCTCTCGCTCATTTACCCACCAGCAGGGGACCATCCACGGGCTGCCACACACAAACAGCACTCACAGAAGAGTCAGGCAAAGACTTTTCTTCTCCTCCTTTGCTCCTGGCCAGCACGCAATTTCGCATTATTGCTTTGGAAAATAAATATATATATCTCTATCCTGAATGTGCAGACACTTCTTCCTATACAAATATTTGAGTTGTAGTGCTGAGAGTTTCGATTGCAATGAAAGACTGGAAAGAGAAGAATAGCAGCTACTGAAAGTGTTTCAAATCTCAGCATAATTGAGGATGACAACCCAGAAGCTGTTACCACAGCTAAAAGATGGAAAGATATTTTTGAAGTATCAAGACAAATAAAATGAGCAGGACAATCCGCTGAGATCTGTTTGACTTTCAGAGACAAAGAACACGAAGGACATTTCAAAAATTAATCTTCTATTTTTCCTCTACGGTTTGCTACACGAGCACAGATGAAAAACTACTGGGAAATAGAAAATCAACTGGATTTGATAATTGGGATCTAAGTTTGTTATAAATTACAGGCATTTCCATCCTAAATATACTGAACTCTGAAATGCTTTAGGACTCGGGTTCTGATGCTGACTGCACAAAATATTGCACTTAAGTGCTGCAGGCTCAGTGGGAGTTTAACATGAACGTAAAATGAAAATTAGTAGGAAACAAGAGAAATCTGGAAATCCAACATGGAAATTGTATTTAAAGAACCAGAAGATACACACACAGTACAAAGTGAAGAAAAAGAGTCTCAACAGTGCCACGGATCTAGCACAGCTCTCAGGAGCTGCCCAAGCTGCAGCAGCACCAGAGCCATGAAGGGAAGCAGCTGGAAGACTGGCTGATTTGTTAGAATTCCCCATAAATTTCCTTTTGAACACTTGCTGCTTGACGGCAGCACAAGGTATGTGAGGAATTGTGCATTTGTAACTTTGAGCCCCCAGCATTCACAACATGCACCTTTAGACAGGAACGGCTGGATAACTGAATTACAGTGGAAACCACCACGGAGATATCAGATCTCCTCTTCACTCCCAGAAGCAATACAATCCTTATTTCATTTAGAAATAAAGAGAAAACTGTCTCTTCCTTATTTTTTGTTTTCAAGTGTCTCTGCATTTACTGAGCAGCCACAATCAAAAGGCAGATATAATTTTTCCTGTGTTTTTTTTTCCCTAGCTGACTCCGAAGAAAAGATGACCACAATTTAGAGCACAAGAGCCTTTTTTTTTTTTTTTAGGAGATTTTTGCTTTGCAGCCTCCAATTCAGACATCTCAGGTGAGACTGCAAACCGAGCTAACCCAAACGCCACCAGCGGGACAACTCAGGATTCCTCCTTGTCTAATGTTCTGTCACCCACATGCTGCAATTGCTGTCTAAAAGCATGGGATTCAGGTGGGGAAACGACCTTGGGATTGTGACCCTGCTTTGTGGAGGAGCACAAAGTGGGACAAGGCAGGGGCAGTCACACGAGCTTCTGCTGACTATTTGACCCCAGAAGCCTGAGGTAGAAATTTAAGCTTTACATTGTAAGTGTACAAAAGAGAGTGTTCCAGCAGGTATATGAGCTTTTTGTACTTCTCCAGCACCTTTAATTCTAACAAAATACAGCATTACATCCATGCATTGCCTTAAATTATATACATTTAACGCAATTAAATAATTTCATAAGGAGGGAAAGCAGATATAGGGAGAAAAAGTCAAACAAAGGTGCTTTTATGGCACAAGGTTTTGAACAGACAAAGCTGCTTCCTTGAAGAACACAAGTTACTGGGGGACACTTCACTAACAAGAGACCGACACCACTCCTAAACACATCCCAGTGAATCCCAGGGCCTTCTGATGCGTTGGGAGGTTGAGGCTCAGAAAGTGACCCCTGGAGACAAAACCAGCAGCATCTCTGCGTGAGCCACTCCCTGAACCATCACCGTGGTGCTGCACGGGCACGCAGCCATCAAGGTTACTGCTCTCCAGTGCATTTCTTCACTTGGGTCCCAGTGCAGAGCCCTTATTTAGAAAACACTACGGGCACATTGACAACAGCAGGATTTAAGCACGTTTCCAAAATAGCTTGAGGCACAAGTTAGTGAAGTTTGAGTGCTGCTAATTGTGTAGACTCCGTATTCTTTCAGGGGCACATATCTAAGCGCTAACCACCAAGAGGGCACCCGTGCTGGGATTAGGATTTTGCTTTAAACAACAGAAGCCAGCGTGGAGAACTGCTAATGCCATGATCTCCAGAGCACTCAAAGCAGATGTCAGCCTTGCTAAGCTATTTCCTTCTGCAAACAATCTGGTCCGGGGGATGTGTTTGGACAAGTAACTGCACACAGTCCAGAGGGGACCGCGCTCCCCCTCCAGGGACCTGCACTCACTGACTGCAGCTGAATCCTGCACTATCTTTAAATGACAACATGGAAAATTAGGGTGTTCTAGGCCAGTAAATCCCAGCCTGCTTAAACAACTTGCTCCATATTCCCCTGGAAGAGCCCAATAGTTCAAGTGATCAATGGCTGGATCGTTAAGATCAAATGGTGTCACCGTGGTCCAGGAGCACAGCCCACCTGGTACCGACAGCAGGGCTCAAACCTCATTTCCCAAACCTCATTTCCCACCTTGAACGTGGGCACCTCTGTGCTGTCTGCCCAACAGGCACTAAGCAGTGCAAAGAACACTGAAATCACAGCCGCAATAAATTCCTGGATGCTGTTTGCCTGAGCCTCGAACAGTGGAGTCAGAGAGCCCCCAGTAGGCTGGAAACACAGCCCTGTTTTCCCAAAAAAGCCTCAGGGTGTTCTACAATATGCCAGATATCGGTTTGAATCTGAGTTTACAGGGACTGGGAGCAGCCACAGACTGTAGTGTGATTTGGGGTTTTTTAAGCTGTCTACAGTGCACAGAAAACAAAACCTTGGGAAAACGTCATAGGTTAAAGTGACTGAAGTGAGATAGAAGTGATTTTTCCAATAAATTAGATATATTCACTACCCTTGGATTAATTAACATGACTTCTCACTAGTCCTAAGCTAAGAAAACAGTGTCATCCTCCAAGAGGGTGTCCTTCTCACAGTCAGCTTATCTTTGTACATTTGTACAGAAGGTTTTCATCTGCAAATGCACTGAGATTGTCTTTCAAACTCAGACACAAAGTTGAACTCTGTCTCTTCACTGGAAAGTCAGTACTCTGCTAGGGAGCTTTAAAGTAAGACCTTAATCTTTAAATATTAGGCAAAGTTACATACCAAAACTTACAAGTTCTATAATGAAAAGTGTATTATTTTTGTACTAGACTAAATCATACTTTTTATTTGCTTATTGCATTGCATGGCCAAGACTGTAAGCAAAGTTCTCTCCAATCTATTCCTGTGTCTGTCTGGCTTCTCTGGGATCATCTTGGTTTCTCCACGGCAGGTCACCACTCTACTGATAACTACTTTTGCCACTAATACAACGCTGGAGAGTTATTACCAACCCAAGAGAGCACCAATCCCCAGATTTGAATTCCAGCATTACTTACAACTTCCAGAAGAGCAATTATATGAAACACCATGAGTTTTAATGAGGAGTTCCCACTGCAACATCAGGTACTGCCCAGCACAGCCACAGACTCAATCAGTGGCACTCTAACTTCTCTGGAACTTCTATTTAAAACAAAACCAAACAAAACCACCAAAAATCCCCCACAAAACAAACAAAGCCAAAGCCCAGACTGCTTGCCTTTGAGTTAAAGGCCCCATAATACAAAAGCACTTCCCTTCTTCAGGACAGGCTCTCTCTGTACAAAGGTTGCTCCTGTCCTGTCTATGGTAAATTAGGAAAGTAGAAGAAAAAAAAAACCAAATTCCCCATCTTCTGCTGTCTGTACTCTGGAAGTTCACACAAGATGCTGATGGAGATGAGTTCCACAAATAGAAAAAGCTCTCCTAAGACAGTGTTTTCCACTATTTTCCCCTTCATGTTTTCATGTTCGCTCAGACAAGTTGAAAACACGCCTGGTATCAAATTAAGGCTGTAGGGCTGAGAAACAGATGATGCTGGTTTTACATCAGGCTTTGAAAAAGGCACTTCAAAGGAACAGAGGCATCTGCTACTCCTCATATGGGAGCGTAACAGCTTCAAAACCCAAGTGACAGCAGTACCGCTCATTTGGACTGGCATTTTCATTCACCCCTCCTTGTTAATATTGCAATTTTGGCCAATCACATAGACAGCACGTTTTATGTTCTTTTTAAAAGCTACAAAAGCAGGGATGGCAGACTAGGAAGGAGGAGCTATAAAATCCCCCATACAAAACCAAAGATGCTGACAGGCAGAATAGAAATAAAACTTCCCAATCAGCTGGGCTAGGCTAAAGTTTCTCCTGCCTTCTTGTATACCTCAGTCATCCTTGAGAAGTTTCCAGTCATCTCCGCAGCGACAGTTACTCTGTGCTGCATTTATCAGAGTATCTGCCGAGCATTTTATGCTGAAAATCAAAAGCAATTTCCTAGTAGCATCCAGATTGAAAAGAACCCCAATGGAACCATGTTAAAGATGATCTGTTGGCAATGTTGTCTGTATTTACTGCTGAAGAGAACAGCAACAGGTTCAGAAGAAATAAGAACAATATTTTGCTTTTACTGCCCTAACTTACAAGGTTAAGAAACTGAATTATTATTCTTTCCTCAGTTGTACATAGTCTTGTATCTCAAATGACAAATATCCAGGTTACGATTCAAATGTGACTTTTTTCCCCCTTCCAGAAGTTTACATATATTGGCATTTTCCCAAAAACTAACTAGTTAAGAAGCCTCAACTTGAAAAATCAAGATAGAAAACACCTGCAAGCAACACTGACAGAAATCCTTAAAACAGCTTTCCCCTCCCAGGCACCACCTCCCATGGAACACCACTTATACCAGTGATCATCCCAAAGGTTGTTCGACTTCTCATTTTCCAGTGCTTTGGTTTTAATCACAGAGCACGTTAATGCAGGTGGGGGTTCCCTTTGCCTTTACTCATTTTTATCATTTTTAAGTGCAAGAACTTTCAGCTTCTCTGTGTTTCTTTCAGATACACCTGTGTTGGATGGGCTCTATCAGCCTGCATGACACACTGGGCAAAGCATTCAGCATTTCTCTTTCAGATTCTCTCTAATTGTATTCCATACTGTTCTTCTAGGAAAAGAACCTGCACTCCAACCTGAGAAATAAATGCAATGCTGTAGACCTGACCAAGCGTGTAAAAACATATAAAAAGCAGCTGAGGATTTGCCACTTGGAAGAAACATTGTAAAGGATTGGCTGAAAAAGTTTTGCTGGGTTGATCACAATAAGTGATCTAATGCACCAGAGAACAACAAATGATTTTTTATCCCCCTTCAAGTTTCACAAGTATTAGCAATCACCTCTGTAACCAAGAGAAGATGTAACAGACGGATGGTTTCAAACCTTCCTGGCCAAGTGGGAATAAATGCTCTCCTACAGCTGAGGGTCCTTCTGATCAGGCACAGGGCAAACCTTGCAAAGAATGTTCTTGGAAATGACTGTGTTGTGCAAGTGCAAACTCACTGTCGCTCCAGAGAGTCAGGAACTCGGTTTGCCTTCAGTGTGGTGGCCCACTGACGATGACAAAGCTTTTATACTTTGCCTTACATAAGTATTTATCCTGAATTCAGTTTAGAGAGTGTGCAATGGATAACTCGGCCATCAGCTGCATGGGTTTGGTTTTTTTCCTTTTGTTTCCTTATTTTATTTTGTTTTCTTGTCTAAATCCCATTCACTGGGAAAAAAATCAACTATTTATAATTTTTTGTTTGCTTAATCATTCCATTACTGGGGAGAACAAATTATACATTAGTCCCACGATTTAGACAGGAAAACTCTACAGAGTTTTTACCTGCATGTACCACAGAGAACGTCTTTGATCAAGGTTTACAAGCAAAGACCTCTTGCCAGGGATGCATGCCAGCTTCTTAAAGAAAAATCAATACATTCTAGGAGGGAGCATCTGGAGGATTAGCTTTTGGATTTAACAAAGCATCCCTCACCCAGGGGCTTAGGTCTGTTTGAAGCTTGCAGATCTTAAATCACGCTTCACATTGAAGGGGGTGATTGTTAACTGTTTCCCCTAAACACAAGTCCTAGGAAAGCATTCTTGCATTCAGAAACCAGGAAAAATACTGTCCCAGGAGCTGATACCCTTCAAATGTCTTTTTGTGTTATATCCACATCCAGCTGAATTATTTCATCCTTCCATACAATTATTTCACAGTAAAAAAAAACTCGTAAATTAAAGTATTTAATGCAGTTTGTGAACACCAGGTCTCTTGTCAGTCCTGGAATGGCTAGTGCTTTCTCTCCATGGCTCGAGTGCCTCCTGGTGCATTATCACACTCCTCAAAGGCACCTGCACAAGGACTGTGTGTCCCCTTTCTCTCCACAAGGGCACCACCTTGATGTAGTGCTGAGAAAGTATAAAAAGGAACAAAATTACGTAACATCTATTGAAACCTTGGTATTTAAGCTCTCTTCCACCAGAGCTGTCGAAAAAAAGCAATTTTTATTGAGCTCTGGAATCCAATAAAACTCTAACCCCGCAAAGGCTCTGGCACTGCCTTAAGTGATAATGGATGTGTGAGTGGGAAGTCAAGTTTTACACCATATAGGCTATGGGTTTGGGTTTTGGTTTTTTTTTTAAATCTAGATTTTATCTTTTCTTCAGGTAAGAACTTCAGAGAAAGACTGTTACCTAATTAGATATAAAAAACTTACATAACTGGCAACAGCAATAAGGCTCCCAGATACACTTGAAGATCTGGAGCAAATTGACTGAGGAACAGAAAATCACCTCCCTTTCCACTGAGATTCAAAACCTTACACATCCAGATCACTTTTTGGAAATATGGCTTCAGCTTATTAATAATTTAGATTTTTGTATATTTACTTCTATAAGTGAAGCATCAAACACATTATCTTTAAGTGCTGTCTTAAACCCCAGCTATTTTATCTCCTCTCAGCAACTACAAAAAGCTACATACTGGTTTTGAAAACTCCTTTATAGAGGGTCTAATTTATGGAGATGACTCAACAGCTTCCAAATACTTGTGTCATACTGTATCAGATGAAACACAGCAACTCGGCCATGCTCAGTGAAAAGACAATTGCAATAATTGGGGGGTTTTCCTGCTGACCCATGAAATAGCTCTGCTACAAATACTATGTAATCAAGTTTTATAGGAATGAGCCTCCCCCCAAGAAGAGGCTCAATTTCATTGCCAGGAACAGCGAGCAGCGCTGAAACAAGGTTGTGGTAGGGATTTATCAAAAAGGCACAAGTCGTTCACCCTATTTTCTCAGCATCAATGTATTCTAAAATTTAAAAAAGAAAAAGTTTTTAATGGCTTTTTGAGCAATTCCCATTGATTTTTTTTTCCAATTTAATTTTTTTATCTGCTGTGACACCATAGTGGTTAAGCACCTGGGAAGCACAAAACAGGGCACTGTGTGCCATGGAACTGTTCTGGAAGATTGGGGAAGTTCATTTCAGGGAAAACAACCCCCCCTTAAGGAAGGCACAGCCTGTAACACCATCCCTGCTCTCCTGCACTGCCCCTGCCCACGACCCGGGCTAAAAACAGCTTCTGCACCTGCCCTTTACAGACAACTTCGCTTTACCTGCTCACGGAGCCTCTCCACTGCAATATTGCAGAAATATCGTGCATAACATCATCCAAATTCTGTGCTGACTCCAAATTGCTTTTCTCTCCAAAATGTACAACACAGAAAAAGCCCGAGGCCAAGGAACGACTATCAAATGTTCATAACCTTTACACACGCATTTCCCTGCTCCAGAATTGGCAATGAGGTGCTTTAATTTCTCTTCTTTAATAAAACCCCACACGGCTGCGGCTCGCACTGGAAGCGTCTGCGGGAAGCGGGAAGGCTCCTCTCCGAAGATAACACAGGTCAAGGAGCCTGAGGGGCACAGCGAGTGCAGATCTATAGAAAGCAAGGCAGCCAAATCAATGCTGCCCTCCTAAAAGCACAGGGGAGGGAGGGAAGGAGGGAGCAGCACAGGCTGCAGCATCCCCACAGCTCAGCTAAAAGCAGCAATACCCATTTGCAGGGCTCTGCCTTGGAGCAGGACCTGCAGAGAGCTGCTCTCCCACACTCTGTGCTCAGGGGAAGGAGCGTGGAAGGGGCACTTTGGGCACACACTGTGCCCTCCAGGGTCACAGATCCCTGCAGGTGCCACCTGGGCTCACACCTCAGCCTCGCCCGTGGATGTCTAACAGGTTAATTCCTGCACTGCCAGTTCTGCCCCTTCACTAAAGGGGCACAACCTAAAATCTCCATGAGTTATGCATGACATTTAGTCACTGTTTTATCTGCTGTTAATCTTTTGCTCCTGAGCCGTGAGTTTGACTTTTCCAGGGAAATGGTTCACCAAGGACAGCACAGGCTGTGTGTGACAAGGGAAGGGAAGGCACAGCACACTGCTCCTCTTTCACATCCACCCCTTCCTTCCATTCCCCTTCCATTTTTCCAGTACCATGCAAACCAAAAAGCACTTTCAGATATCAAGAACAGCAGAGAATAACATGCAGTGCCAGGGACATTAAAAAGGATGTTAATCCTGATCACAGCAAACCCAGCCTGGGACAGAGCTTTGACTCAGGTGTGCTGCTCCCTGAGCCTTTAGCTTGGTGATCACTGAACGCATCTTAATAAAACAAGAACGCCAGAGGCAAACACTGTCTGTCTCTTCACAGAGCTAATTGGGAAATGATAGACTCGAGCTATTATCACAATGTTCCACTCTGTGCTAGTCACATCAGTCTGAACACTAAGCAAGCTGTGACAGCAGAGTCCAACAAGTGCTGCTCAAGAGCACTGTCTTGGGCTGCAAATGGGACTCCAAAAATAACCAAGAGACTCCAGTGCCTCTTTCTTGTCCAGGAGAGGGGAGAGCCAGATTCAGATCTTGTTGCAGCCTTACACAAGTTTGGTTATTTATATGATGTGTGGCATCTGCACAAATTAAAACTGGCTTGCAATAGCCAACCTGTGGCATTGCTTGGCATGCAGGTATGTTCACACACACAACAGCAATTAAACACTTACCAAACCTGGGCTTCCTGCTCTTCAAATGCAAGTTAAGTTACTGATTGCTCTCAAGTTTGCCTTTCTCTGTCTGGCTTTAATTTGGAAGGAATACTGGAATAAGATTCTGCTATATTTCAAAAACAAATCTAGAAGCTCATCATTTATTAATGACCGTATTCTGGCCAGATTTCTAGGAACTCTACAGCTTTAAATCACAAGGCTTGGGAAAACCAGGATGGAAGCAGAGACTCACCGCTTTCCCATGCTGGAGCTTTTCATTGGAATAATTAAGGACTCTTCAGTAAATTTTCAATAAGGAAGTGAGACAAGTTGCATCGCTCAGCAGTCTCTTGGATACATCACTGGCATCGCCGCAGTTTAAACTCAAAAGGGCTTCAGGGAAATTTTTAATTTTTTGCCCAGAGTAGAACTCATTTCCCATCTAACTTTAGTGTCAAATCTGACATTCAGAAATCAGTAGACACCGCAGCACATTTAATATAAAATGACTCGGAAGCATATGCTCACTCTTTTGATCACCACTCCAAAACTGTTCTAAGATCTTCAGACTTACACTGACATACTGTCAATGTACTGCCCGTGTATTTTCAACACAAAAAGCAGCAGAATACAGCTAAAACAATCACAGCAGGAAGAAGTAACAATACAGGGGGAAACACTGTTTTAAACAGTCAAACAAACTTTAAAACACTCTTTTCCAACAGAAGAAATAAGTTTACTTTAAAAGGCATTTTATGCATCATGATGGAGGTAAGTAAAATCAATACCCTTTTTAGCAAAATGTATTCAACTGCCACCCTCTCACGTGTATTTGTAACTACAGATGTTGTTTCTCCTGGATATACTAATTCTGGCAGTTATTTGGATTACAGCTACAAAACAGCTGAAGTTCCACTATTTATAGTACAGGAAAAAGCTCTGAGGACGAGACTAGATTTATTTTTTTTCCTTTCCAAATATTTCAGTCATCATTAGAATCACCTGACTTCTCAGAGCAACACAACATAACCATGATTATTTCAACTAAACCTCCAGTACCATAAATATTTGCTCAGTGACAGATCCATGGCCAAGAGGAAGATATCAATCAAGCAAACAAGCATCAGCCTGACTACCTTGACAAGGGACTTCATCCAATTTCCATCCCAGACATTGAGGCTGCTGAAGTTCCAGGCATGAACACGTTAGATTTCCAATTACACCTTTCATTTCCATGAGGCAACAAACCATTTGTGACTTCTTGTAATTAAATCCCTTTCAAACCACCACATCTTGGGATTCCTTTGGTAACAAGTTGCAGGGAAGCATCTCCAAAACACAACAAACACTCATTAACACCCTGGAAACAAGTGGTCACTGCTTAAAGCACTAATTCATGATATACAGATTATTCTCTTTTCCCGTTACCCATTGTTCTCCTACAGAAAAATCCAGCTAATTCTGGTTTCCTTTGCTGCAAACCCATGCAGATGTGCTTGCTCCTGCCCTGGACACAAGACTTGCTTTCTCTCCTCAGTCTAAGAACTCTGAAAGCAGCCTACTGATTGCAAACCTCTGAGCTCTGATACAGAGTGGCAAATGACCCTGAATATATTTTTTTCCTTTTCTCACAGACATCCCCCATTACCACGAGAATGATCATTATGGGCAGCTCCTGCTCCACTTTGGAAGGGAAGGCTGTTTTCATCCAAGGAAAAGAGTGACTCGGATGTGAGTTGAATCAACTCCAAAGGCAGCCAAGCGCTCCAGTGTTTCCAAAGGGAGTCAGTGCTGTCATGGGTCATTAGTACCAACAGGTTTGCTCTAAAGAGCCACTCAAGCTGTTTGCCAATGAAGACATAGAGAAATCTTCCTGATTTTTGGCTATTTCTAATCAGTCTTGGGCTCACTCTTGCAGAACAGGAGTTTCTTTCTATTTATTTAGTCTCAAATGCAACACAAGAAAGAATGTCCAATTTAATAAATTTAACTTAATCTGAGACAGTCTTAAACTACGAGAAATACAGAGGATATAGAGCACCTCACTCATTGTAGAGGATTATTTGATTAGACCCAGCAGAAAAACTAAATTCAGAGATGTTTCACCTCACTGAAAGAACTCCTTGAATGCTCTTAGTTATGTAAAATACAAGAGAAGAGATTGCCTGAACTGGTATAGTGCACATGCAATACAACTTACCATTCACTGAAATACAGTCAGTAGGGCCTATTGCTGCTTCATTATTAGTTTAATATTCCCTAATTAGCAGCATTTAAGATGCAGGTGTAATGTAATGAAATGGCAGCTGCTATTCATTTTGTGCAGGTCAAATACAGAATTAAGTTCAGTTTCCAGATCACACGACAGAGCAGTACATGATCAGCAATTACTTTTGGATCACACATCCTCTGGCACAGCATTTCAATTACATTTAATTACTTGGTGATGCATACCAATGAGTCCAAGCAAGATTTATGATGATGAAAATATATTTCCATACATACTTCAACATTTTCCAGTCCTTATGTACTAGAAATGTGGGATTCAGGCTTTTGCAGCACTTGGTGAAATATCCATACTTATTTCTGTTTAGATATCTGTAGTCTCATGGCCTAAAAACACCCTTAATTCAGTCTCCAGCCATAGTTTATAGTGATCCATAACTGAAAAAATATTAGATATTATATACCTGTCTAATTTCGTACAGGAAAGTGAAACAGAACCAACATCCAGAATCTGAAGTGAAATCAATCCAAAGCAAAACCAGACATACCTTATGCATGTTTTTAATAGACAGGGTGGTCCTCTAAGAGAAAAGCACCCCCAAAAATAAGATGTTTTCTATCCCTGGCCCAGAGAACACTGAGAGCCTTTGGGTTGGAAGAGCCACGCTCTGCCAAGGTGCCCCTGCCAGGCTCTGTGGAGTACAAACTAAAGGCCTGTGACATTCACAAACTAACAGCAAGGGACCAGATGCTCCCAGTTTTACACAGGACAAGAAATCCTGGCTCTTTAACTGCAGGGAGATGGGTTCACACCAGGATATCATCCCACCACTGCAAAGAAATAGTAATTTCTTTGCAATAAAGGCTTATATCACAGAGTGCAACTCTGAGAAAGAACATCTGTTTTAAATTTTTACTCAAACAAAGAATAATGGATTTATAAAAGCAACAAGAATCCCATTACTGACTTCTTTTGATTTGGCATTAGATCCAAACCGGTTGTTATCACATAAGAGCCATAATTAATTTCTAAAAAGGGCATTTTTCAGATACCGCCCCTGAATGAATACTGAATATCAAGGACCTAAACTGACTTCCCTATTCAACAGTAGAGGGGGGG
Source organism: Sclerurus mexicanus (assembly GCA_013396755.1). NCBI lineage: Eukaryota > Metazoa > Chordata > Aves > Passeriformes > Furnariidae > Sclerurus > Sclerurus mexicanus. Next base: position 185,321 of record VWZF01001848.1, on the reverse strand, counting down.
AAAAACCCAACCCAAAGAATATTAAATCAAAAAATTTTATTTGCACTGAGTTCTAAAAGAAAGTATGGTCACGTCACTCAAAGAAAAAACAAACCATGCCTTATATGAAAGGTTTGCTTAATAACGCGGTGAAGGTCAGCTATAGATTTCTGCTGCGATATTAAACCTGAGGAAAAATCCATCCAGTAAATCTCTAAGCATTATTACTCTGTGAGGAAAGAGCATACACTGAAAAAAAAACCCCAACTCTCAAAGCAAAGCTGACTCACCATATGGCAACTCTAGTCATATCCACAGCCTAATTGTGTGGCCTGACACCTTCCACTGAGTGCTGGAGGATCTCAATATTCAAGGAAGATGGAATATCTGAGAGTCTGAAGCGTGCTCTGAGAGTCTGGAAAGAGCTTTCGAACCACACCAACCCAACCAGATTTGATCTTTATTTTCACAGACTACAGGGAAGCTTCAGTACCACTGAACACATGCCATTTTTCAAAGCGGTATCTTGATAAATGACTTCTGCTAAGCATGCTCTGGTTCCTTCCAGCTCTTCTGCATTTGCCTTCCTAAGGAATAAGCTGCAGCAAAGGGGAGGGTTTTGATGAAAACACCCATCATTTTCCATGTAGGATTGTCCTTCATTTTCCAGACAACAAGAGGTTGGAATATTACATCTTATAAGCATATCAATTTCAGTTTACACAACTGGCCCATTTAGGATGTCTTGCAGGTCAAAAATTAACAGATTTCTCAATGATCAGAGCTGTTATTAGCCTGCTGTTATTAGTTCTCTCTGAATAACAGGCCATGCTCAGAGGGATGTTCACTTTGCCAGTGTCAGCTGAACAGGGATCTCAGCAAAGCGATCTAAACGGTGTCAAGCGAGAAGTAATTGATTTGTGATCTTGTTTCCCAACAGCACAGTTCACTAACTAGATTCGATTCCACAGGCTCTATAAATTTACCCTTTTTATGACACAGCAACCATTAATACACATATTTGCATATTGTTAGACACCTGAGTAATAAAGTGGCTTCACAGATCAGCAAGTATTGAAGCCAGGTGGTATTGCTGTGATCACCTAATACACCATCCAGTGAATCCTGTACCTGTGCAAGTACATCACACTCAGGATCCAGCCCATTTAGTCAGCCGGGTTTAAACACGAATGACTGAGTAATTCCAGGTTCATTTTAACCTGGGAGGAGATGAACACTGAGTCTGAAGCAGTCATGGTCTTAGATAAGCTATTTCTTGACAGCATTGCTGCTGCTGTGGAAGGACAGTTTGTCTCCAAATGCAACAAAGAAATCAGCCCACTCAGCAGAAACCTGATGGAACTTCGAAATGAAGACCACAAGCTGCAGAAGACAACTACTTAAAAAAAACTGTGAGCAGTTTGTCACCACATAAGAATGAGTGCAAGAGGCATTGGCATCACTTTTTAAATAGTGGGGTCCTGGAAATCAGCTCAGCCAGAGCCAGCTGCAGTTTACCTCTTGATCCTACACTCTGCCCAGGAACCCAGGAGCAAAAATCCCGTTCTGTTGCAACCAGCACAACATTCTCCTCTTCAGCAAAGCAACGAATGAGGCACCTGACTTTGGGGATGAGATCACATCCAGCCTCTCTTAAATCAGTGGTGCTTAAAGGATGTTTTAAGTGGAACTGCCACAGCACTGAAAAGCACAAGTGCTTTCCCAGGCCAAGTCAGAACCTCCCTTGGAAGAAGCGCCTTCCCTTCTCATCGTGACCTTACAAACGTGCCCTCATAATTAAAGTCTTGTGGTTTTGTCTGATTTAGCCCAATACTTTCATTAACTGCTTCCACATACCTTTTATTCCAAAAATTGCTTTTCAAAGCATTTTGTTTCCATTTGTACAGCATGTTCTTCGTTCCTTTGATAAAGGCAAGTCTTGCACTTTATGTAGCAGAATCTTCTCAAGAAGCAGAGGTTGGGTGTTCTGTCCCTCAAAAACATGCTGTTACTGTGAATTGTTTTTAAAAAAGCCAATTGCCTCTGGTTCCCCACCTCACAGATGGATGGAGCCCTTTTTAAGAAGATGAGGCCTCTGCATGGGGAGCCCATTAATGACATCACACAGGTAGAGTGCTGTCCAAAGATCAGACACGAACCAGTCATTTGCTGTTGAATAAGTTATGTCAAGATTGTCTTGCTGTAACAGCTCCAGCTGCTTACCCTGGCTTTCCAAACCACCTAAATCTTTTATAAAGGGTGATGGAAGAGGAGAATGAAGAACTTGTGCAAAACAGACATTCCATTTTAATCCCAGTGAGAACGAAAATTTCCCTTCAAATAACATTCCAAATAGCGACAGCAATATTTTACCTCTTGTCCTCAAGCTCTTCTCAAAAAAAAAATACAACCCTCAAATCTTTGTCAAGTGCTCAGATTCACCCTGGCTCAAATGTTCAAGTTCCTGACATTTTTGGTGTCTGGTGAAACCAAGTAAATGACCCACCCTTTTTGCTGAACTGGGAGGTTAGGAGGTGACACCACCAGAGCTGTGAGTTCACCTGCCTGGAAATCCAGGACTCCAAAGGTTGTTAAAAAAGAGGATACACAAAGTCACTTCTCTCACAGTAAAGCTTGATCTGGCAATCCAGTTAAAACTTCCATTGATCCAAGAGAATTTTCTGTCAAGCAAGTATCAGTGCTTCCAACTTCCCTGTTTTTGAATCAAGACTCATTAACATTTTGGTTTATTCTTGAAATTCCATACTGCTCAAGTGATGGAATTATTTCAGAAACTCAGCTTTACTAAAAATTCAGCTTTTAATTTACATTCTTGTGTAGCAGCTTACGTTTCTGTTTGCAGTCTTACAGATAAATCTGTCACTAAAATATCACCCAAACAGCTTAAAGTGTAGAAGTTAACAGAAAAACTGGATCTAGAATTGCTACTTTTAAACTATGATTGAAGGCAGATTCATGATGTGAAAAAAGGGGTTTACTTACAACTTAATACTCAGAGTTGGTAATCCAAGAGTAGCTTTATGATAAATCCTGCATATTTCTTAGAAGATTTAGAGAGTTTTCCATATATATACACACACACACTTTCTCATGCTAATTATATAATTTCTTGCATTTCTTAATCTCTTGGCAATTTTTATAATGCTTAAGGTGACATTTGGCAGTTGAGTCCCCACAGGTACGACTGTCCTCATTCTTAGGGAAACTAATTTATTTCTTCCCCACAACACACGTGTGGCCCAAAGAACATGATAAATTATAGGAAATCACAGCTTCAGGATAATTTCAGTTCTTTATTCTTCAACTGTGTAGTGCTGGCTACTTTCTTTTCCCACTGCAGCCCCTCAGCATTTAATGGAAAGGCAGAAGAGCTGTTTGGTATTTCTGATAATACAGCAAAGCAGAAGAAAGCAAACTGACACTCACAAGAAGCTCTAAATTTAGCCTCCTTAACCACTCAAGGAGATGAAAACATTCCTGTCTTGCAGATGAACAGGCCATCGAGGTAATAAGCAAGTCCCTCCTCTGATGAGGAGTTTTCCTTGCAGCTCCCAAAGCCCTGGAGGACTGTGCTGGCTCCTGGAACCCAAACCCTGCTGGAGAGGGAGACCCAAGGGCAGGGGGTGCCGTGCTCGGGGAAGGAGGAAACAAGACCCAGTCAGAGGGCATTCCTAAATGCCAAGATTCTAAAAAGCGCTTCAGAAAGGACAGTCGGGATGCAGCATTGATTTGCGCCCTCGCCGAAGGCGACGCGAGAACGGCCTCAGCACTTTGCGCGGGTGTTATTTTGGGATGTGACCTCTCCCTGCACAACACCGCCGCTTCCCAAAGCGCCTGTCTCTTCAAAGGCAATCCTAATTATCCTACTGACTAATTATCCAAGACATCGGGGCACAGATTTCCTTTCCTCCTCCACCCCCAAGACAACAAAGCTCATGTGCAGTGCCACCCTGCCGTGCCAGGGGGGTTTATACCCCCAGAGCTGTGTCACACTCAGCAGTCACAGCTCAGCCACAAGAAGTCACCCACGCAGCTAGAGCCATCTTCCAGGGAGCAGTTTGTTCATCCTGCTTATCTTTTGTTGGGAAATATCTCATCATATCCCCCTTCAGGTCACTTCTTACGCTGTGCAGTTTCTGACCGTGCTCTACAAGGCACCTCATGTGCTACAATGAGGAAAGGAGATGGCTTTGCTTTAGGTTGGCTCTTTAAGCTCCATGAAAACTCCCTCAACCCTCTCCCCAGTCCAGAAACTGAGTGAAAACACAACAAAACACGCATGGGCTTTGAAATTAATTTGAGCACCAGGTGCTAAGTTAAACACTTCTATTCAAGTGTGACATCCCCTTTTTAACCCTATTTTACACACACACTTAAGATGCTGTGCCTGTATTGGGACCAAATATAACATGCAAGGCTGACCCGGATAACTTGCCCAAAGACATTCTTAGAACACCGGTATAAATAAATTTCTGACCTCCTAACAGCCAGGAAGTGTGAAAACTGAGCATGGAAATAAGGAAACCAATAATGATAAAGCAGAGAAACCTTCAGGGAGCTGCAAAGGCAGTCGAGCTCTTTCCTTACAGTCTCAAGGAGGAGCTCAAGCCCACACTTCATCAGGACCCTCAGCCACACCTTTCCAGGACAGGACAGATGTAGAACCAAGGGGTTGGCAAAGACATCCGCATCACAAACAGCCGTTCCCCAGAAGATGCAGTCACCTCAGTCCAGCTCTGCTTCGCTTTCTCACTGACACAACAGATTCCTAGGATTTTAAACAGTGTGAATGCAGTTCTGTATCACTGATGGAGAGGTGGGTTCGGTGCCTGGCTCAAGTCACCCTTCCCTCCAGGAACTCCTAATTCTTACCTTGAAGTGATGGTTTTCTCCCTCAGAAAACAGAAATCCTGCTCCAGCCACAGCTATCCTAATCAAATTAAAAGAGCCTGAGAAGAGCTGGGGGCATCTCCCTTTTGGCTCCATTTAACTTTGTTCCTTCTCCAGCACAGCTACGATTGGTTCCTAATTTGATGAGGGACAGGTCAGAGATGGAAACACCTCAAATAGTGTTTTTAAGACCATTCCACTCAGTCTGTGTGGTTTCTCAATTTCATCTTTCCCCCAGAGTGTGTAGTCTCGCAGAGATCTTTGCGTGAAACTTGTGTGGCTTAAGTATTTGTCAGCTCCTGCTGCTCCCTCTCCACCCAAGGGCATAAAAACAGCTCTGACACTGCAATCATTTACACAGTAACTCATTGCAAATCCAAGCCAAGATCGTGCCTCCAGGTGAGGAACGAGCACCGGGAACAGATGAACTCCTCAAGATGCCATTTTCATGCAAATGCCCCATACAGTAAAGAACAGGAAAAAATTAAACACAGGAAAAAAACATGACAATTTGTTTAAGGAAGTGTGTCTGGCAGTTCACACAGAAGTATCAAGGGGCTTAAAGTTTAAGTTTGGAGCATATGTAAAAACCAACCTCTAGTTCAGGTCCTGGGAGATTTAGAAGGATCCTGATGTCACCTATGGAGTTTTCACCCTCTCCTTCAGTTTAAGTGAAATCAGAGATGTCTATTAAGTGTTTACAGAAAGCAACCAGCTTCCTTCAGCCCAAACCGAAGGAAATTAGTTCCTGTGTTTGCAAATCAGACTCTGCTGCTCTCTTACTGAAAAATTAATTTTGAGGACAGGGGAGTCTGTCTGGCCTTTGCAGCGCTCTCTGCCCCTGAGAGTAGAAAATGTTATATATTGAATACGACCCCACATCACCCTCCAGCTGTGCCTTAACATATCAGCCCTTCGGAAGAAACCAGGCTTTTGTTATCAGCAACACTAAACACGCTTCCCAAATTTACATTAAGTCTTTCCTCAGAGAAACTCGTGATGCTTTTCGAACTTTAATTAAGTTTTAGCTGAACCTTTTGGAGGTTTGCAAGTTAAAGTCCTATTGTTGCTGTTTAAAAGTGGCTAATCCTAGAATATGCAGATTTTAACTACTTGGTTTCTGTGATAGAAGTAGTTCTTGGCTATGAAAGCCTCTTTCAGAGTCAGGGAACCCTCAGCTGAACTTATATAAGTACAAGTAAAAGCAAGGAGGTTTTCACTTCTTCCTAAGTCAAAGATATAGGAGGAAAGTCACCATGAAAAGGGAGAAAAATAACATTTGTCAGACACAGCTGCATTCCGAAAGGACAATGGCTCCTGGGACACCGGGCACTAAAGCATTGGCTTCTGCCATCTGCCTACAGCACAGCACCCAGTGCCACCAAGGTGACACCACAAAGCTCGAGAAACGACAAACATCACGAGTTAAATGCTGCAATGAGGACCAAATAATCTGAACCTTGTCAAAGTTGAAATAAAACCTGACAGCAGCTCCAGCGAGACGCAGGGTTCAGCCCCTGCTGCTCTGATTCCTTTGGTTCCCAGGGAGCACAAACAAACAATACCTTCAGATTTTGAGGGAGAAGCGTCAAGAACAGTGAAGTACCCTGGGAGCTTCATGACACTTCCTCGCATTAGTTCCCTCTCCTCTTGACACCTTTGAGAAAAGCAGATTCTTTCCCCAGTTTATTCCCTATTTTATCCATATTCCCCCATCAGCCAACCTCCTCTCTTCAGCTGAGAGGCTTTCCTTCACTAAAACACAATTACTTTGCTAGGTGAAAGCAATGACATTTCATCAACCTGCCTCCAAATCCCCTTTAAAGTCTCTATAAATAATAAAGTGCCTCCATAAGGCAGACTGTTCAGATGATTTTATATAATTTATTACAGCTGAAACTCGAAGCTTTTGACACTTGAAGCTGTTGAACACTTTTTTGACACTTGAAGCACTTCGTACTAGAAACCTTTGGAATTGCTTGGCTAAAAGGCACTAAACTGTAAGTGTGTGCTTATGTGGCTTTGATTGCTTGTTTTTGTGAGGAGAATGATCTAGATACTCATTTGTGCCAACTTCAGTGTGGGACAGCTTCTACCACCACAGGGCTGGACTTGCCTGCCTAGCTTAAAATTCACAGGAAGGGCTGCCCAAACGTTTATTTATTTCAAAGTGTTCTCGGTCCCAATTCTGATTAAATGAACAGTGTGCAAAGAACACATCCTGCAATGGACTGAGGGTAAATGGGCTCCACCACCCGCCAGCAGGAACCACGCTCCGCAGCCCCAGAAGTTTCCACTCCCCTACTCCCAGTAGAGAGCATTTGGAATTAATTTTCAAAGTTCAAACTAAAGAGGAGCAGAAAGAAAATATTAGTGAATTTTCAAAGCCCTGCAGACAACATGCAATTTCTGGAGATGACAGGGAAACAGATTTTACACCTGCAAAGCCATCATTTTCTTCACACAACAATTCTTTAGCCCAAGGAGGGGGGTCAGTAATTGAAAAAGCCAGAAGCTTTTGTTTATGGGCACATTTCATCTCCGTGATTCCTTAAGTCGGCACGCCAAAATTACACATTCCTCGAGGAGGGCATTTTGGACTTTGGGCTGAGAAGAAAAGTATTTCTGGCAATTGCTAAAAGTGAATGCAAAGCTAAACAGCAACAAGGATGTACATCTATCTGCACAATCGTATGGAATACGTAACTAACTCAGTCCTACAGCCTCTGCGAACTGGTAGCGTGTTCCAGTCTCGGCACTGATTTAGGAACCTCTTACAGCTCCTTCATTAGAGCCTCCAAATGAAGGAGCAACCCACGACAAAGCCCCTTTCCTTCCTTTAGCAAACAGATTTCAGAGCAACACGTTTAGCAATTATGCAGCTGGTAATAAAAAAAATCTACTATAGCAATTTAAGTAAATGTTCATTTTACAAAAGCAAGCTTTAAGGAAGTAAACAGATAATAGGGTGCTGTCATTTGCATATGTGGAAATCTAATAAAGGCTGCAAGAACTGAGAAATCAGTATAGAACACCAGGAATTGCTGTATATTTTTATTTTTCACTTTACTAAGTGGTCTAAGCAAAGATACCGCTCTGTGGAATTATGGCTTTTCCCAAGTAAAAAAACAAACAAATAGGAAAAAGCCCCAAAACTCAAACCCACCCATCTGTCCTCTCAGCACTGCCAGGCGCTCGCTTTGGCAGCCTTGTGCAATAGGGGTTCCACAGCAGGAACTCCCCAGGGCTGAGCCTTTCCTCTTGCAGCCTAGTTCAGCCTATTTCAGCAGACAACACTATTTCTTGGACAAATACCATGAAGAGAACATTATTATAGCCCAGGAGAAAACTGAGACACAACTAGGGCTCCGAGCCACACTGCCACCACCCCCAGGAGCACCAGCCTCCATCCTTTAAAAGGTGTCAGCAGCCAAACAGCTCCTAAGAGAACTCAGCTCTGACAGTCCCTGACCTCCCTTTGCCTCCCTCAGAGCATCCAAGGATGATTCCAGCCACCTGAAGCAGTGAAATTTCTCTTATCTGGGGTTTACACTTCCATTGTGCATCATCCCTAAACAGGTCACTCGGGTTTTTTCCATCTGATGCCACTCCAGCACCACCCAACCCCACTGCAATGGCCAAGCAGTTCCAGGTCACTCTGAGCCAGAATTTATTTCAGCCCCACAGCTGGGCTTTTTCTGGGTTTTGTTGGTTTTGCTAAAAGCTTCCCTGCTAAGAACATCCCACCCTGCACACACCCCCAAGGGAACAGCTCCAGAAGCTTCCGTATACACAGGTTATAAAGAAGTCCTGAGACACCACTCACGTTGATGGCACAATTGTATTTGGCCTTTTGTCCAAATTGGCCCTTCAGCTGGGAAGATTAAGGATCCTGAAAAGTTATCATGGGGCAAAATTCATCAGTCAACACATAGCAATGTTAATTCAGTTTAGACTTCTTGGCTCTATCACATAAGGACATTTTTTCTTGAGCAACCCCTCTGGTGTGGTAACATTCATCTCCAGAGTGGTTTACCTGCACAGCTAGACAGCATACTTTAAAATGAATTCCAACTAATCACACAGGGCAAAAAGAAAAAGAAAAAGTACCTGGATCATTCCAATTAAGATGCCTCTGCAATTAACATCCCCATGAATATCATTCAGTGATTTCTTTCCCCAGCAAATTGGAGAAAGTAGGTATGCATAAAACAAGTAATTGGTGATTTTCAGACAACTTAAACAGCAGTCATAAATTCTGGGCTCATCCAACAGAAATACACTTCCATGTGGACAAACACAATCATTTGTGACATTCACAGCTGGTGGGAAATGAACCTGAAACCCGAGGCAGGGCAGTACCTAAACCATCGATACAGTAACAGGGGACTACCCAGCACAATCAGCTGGCTGCAAAAACACTGAACTTGGGAAGAGCCACCGAGGGCACAGATAAATTATGACAGAAGGGGAACAAGACAGAACAAGCACATAGGTACAGTTGCTTAGTTTATCCACAGGAAGGAGATGATTCTATTCCCAACATCTGGTGCAACAACTCTGTACAGGCTGGGATGTGCAGGGGGGGAACTCCAACTGCAGACAAGTACATGTATTTTCACAATGAGAAAAGTGAGCAACTGCAAGAAACTCACCTGGGAATTTGATGGATTGTCCAGGACCTGAAGCCTTTAATCAACAATGGTTGCCTTTTAAAACACGTTCTAGCTCAAGGCGAATTTAGGGGGTTAGGACTTTGACCAGAAAGCAAGGTCTAGCAGCCAGCTCTAGCCCTGAAATCTAAGAAGGATCTATACATTAGTGGCCAAGAACATCAGCCCTTTATTCAACATGTCCAACATGAAACTGAGACATAAGAAAATATTATCACATAACCAAAGCCTGCAAGATTCAGAAACCAACCTGAAGTGAGAGAAAGACATTTGGTTCTGGTGCTTTTCCAAGAAACACTTTTTTTTAGAGCTAATGCAACAGCTTTCTATAATGTCATTATTTATTTTAAATTAAGTAAGAAGTGATTAATTGCTCAATCAGCATTCTTTCCATTTTATGTAGACTCTTGTAATTCACAGATAGTTTCTAAACGTAACAGTCAATGATTTTGCCCTCTGGAGACAGTGAAAAGATTAGGTTTTTCAGTTGAAATAAATATTTTAGTTAGAGAAAAAAACCCTCAGCGTCTCAGAATAGACAACACTTCTCCAGTGAATTATGAATAGGAATGCTTAGTTTCCCTTTAGTTATGGTGCAGCTCAAGGAACCAACAGTCTCAATGTGGTGACAGTTCATAATTTCACATACTGAAGCCTTTTACATTTTTTGTGATTAGCTTTCAGTCTTTGAAAAATAACATGCACTGGAGGTAATAAGTGTTTAATGTGGTACAGCTCAGCTAAAACAGGAATTTAGCACACTAGTCATGGGTATTAAGAAGAGAAGCTTTATGAAAAAACTTTTAAATTTTTCACCATCTCTTTATGATCGAAGGTAACCAATCCCATCAAAACAACAACAGGAGTGGGGAAACACTTTCAGTGACTGAGCCTACACTGCCATTGCTCAGCTACTCAAGGGCATTACGACCTTGGGAAAACACAGAGCCTTTTAAAGTTTATGCCAGCGATGGTTGATTCTATTTTGTCCCTGCTCAATTATTAAAGGCCATTATGATCCTGCACAATTCTTGCTGTATAGCCTTGCACAACCACGTGCTTCTCTTTACCTTCACCTTTTGACTTGTCTGCCCGGTTACCGACTAGGTAAAGAATAATTTTATTAAGTGAAGGGCCGGTGTGGTTCCCTTTCCCAGAGATCCTAAACGATCTGTAGTACGTATAATGTCTGAAGCACAGCAATCTAGAACCCTGAGCCAGGAGGACACCAGCAGCAGCATCCTGCAGCACCATTGCCAGGCACAGCTCCAAGGGCTGGCCCGTGTGACAGGGTTGAAATCACTGTATTGGAAGCATGCAGGGAAATAAAACCAGCAGGTGAAAGAACAAGAGATGTTATAAGAATTACTGTGGTTAGGAAGTCTTTTTGCTTTTTGGCCTAGAATCAAAGTATCCTTTCCAAGGACTGCAGACGCTTCTCATTGATCTGCGAATCCTAGATAGACCTTTATTAATTATCAGAACAACTAATTGAGAATTACTTCATTATCTACCACTTAGAGTCAATGACAAGAAGTTACTTAACCATTGTCTTTTCCTCCACTGAGCTATTAGACACTCCCTGTTAGTGACCAGCTGGCTACACAACTGCTGGAAGAGTTCTGTCCGTTTTAACAGTGCCTCCAGGTGCCAGAAGGAACGAGATGAGAAAACAGCACAACCATCAAAAGCAAACTCTCCGTGTTCTGAATTTAAAGGGTAACTTCCTTTCTAGTGTAGACAAGATTATCCATAACTCCTTGGGCTGTTTAAGAACTGCACAGTGGGCAAAGCATTAGAACATTAGAGCACATTAAGTGCACTCTCTGGGGAGAGATTACATGGGTGGCAGTGCAGCAGATCCTACAGTCTGATTTAATGGAACAAAACAGGCAACTCCTTAGTAATAATGCATCACAAATGGGTCTGAACATTGAGTACTCCACAGGAAAGGGAAAGCTGCTTCCATTTTCAACTTCTGCAAGGCTTCTGTAGCTTATCCCCCATTGTTTCTGTGCAGGCTAATGACTCGGACTGCAAACAGTAAAAAAAAACCTAAAACCCACAACCCGGAAAAGGACATAATTCTATTAATTCCTAAAGCACAGAGACTTGAAATAAAAATATTTGGCTAACATCGTGTTACAAATGGAGAAAGACAGTAGCATGTAATAGCAGGGTATAAATATCTAAATTTCCTATCTCCACTAACTCTGTAGACCAGAGAAGTCTTGTTTTGCACTTCAGAAGGTACTAATGCTTTTTGGTTGTCATTTCTATCAAAAGTAATATTTCAGTCACTCCACAAAAGTTATAATAGTAGGTAATTGATTATTCAAACTGAGGCAGAAATGCTCCATGAACATTCCTTATCAGTGAAATTAAACTTCCAATGAGTAACTACAACGGGCTTATGTTACTCTTGGTTGCAATTGCTTGTTGAAAGCAGGCAATTATTCGCTGAGTGAAATGAAATGAGATTTCCCCCATGACAAAAGAGACAGTCCACGCAAAGCCTTCCCTTTTGCACATTTACCCCCTGCCATCTAGTGATGTGTCCTGACAACTACAGGAGAAATGGCAACACAGGGCATCCAGAAGGGCCTCTTTCCACTGCCTTTGCTTGTCCCAGTCAAGCCCTCCCTGCAGTTGTTGCTGCTCATGCTGTAGGGACACTGCTTACCAACGTGGGCATTAACCAGCCAAAGCTTCACAGGAGGAGGAATCAGGTTCAGGGAGAACACTTTCCATCCACTTGGAATCTAGTCCAAACCAATTTTTGAAGATCTTTTATCCACATCTTTCTACAAAACCTCCCTTATTTGTTCTTTAGCAAATATTCCTGTGGAAGTAACTTCAGCACCTTATATCAATACCACCACTCACTTCTGAAAAACGAGCATCTCCTTTCTTTCCACTTCCGAAGACAAACAATTACCACTGTGTCCTGGATCACAGAATCAGATTGAGTCCTGAATCAAAACCACAAAAATAATTCCAGCATATATCAGTCTGCCTAAGAAGTGAGCAGACTCGATCCTTAAGTTCACCTTTAATTAGGCAACCAGCCCCAAAAAAGGCAAGAGAGCCAAGGCAGATGCAGACTGCTTTATACACCATATTCCCAATGTCACGCTAGCCAAAATGTGTCAAAACTACAGTGCTCTCCCAGAGGAGCTCTATCCCATAACTCCTGAGGGCAAAAGAATCTCAATAGATTTAAGCATTATTAAAAGGAGGAAGGGAAAAAACCCCTAAAACACAGCCTTGACAGCAGCGTGCTTCAATCTACCTGGGACCTTGAAAGTCAAAACTCAGCACCTTAAATAGGACTCTCAACCCATTATGGACCCACCAACCCAAGTCCTCCTTCTCTAAACACAATTCCCCTTCAAAGTAATAGTCATAAAACACAATCAAGAGCACAAAGCCAGTTTTGTGATAAACCAACCGTAAGGAGCAAATAAATTGCCTAAACAGAAACATCTCTCTGAGAAACTACATTAACGCAGTGTAACTGCATGGCAACACAGAGAAAGGTCAAAGGGCCAGACTTCAGGTACAATTCTTACACTTGGCTCTACGTTGATGCATTTATTTCATGAAAAAAAGCCTTGAGTCACTGAGTCAAAAACTACTTCTCCAATAATCCAAGCTAAACATAAGAGATAATACACGTGCTTTTCGTTTCCATAGGACACCACAGTCACATTCAATATTCAACACCTCCCAATATCTTTGCTATTTGCCTCAAGCGCTTCCATGGCAGCTGAGGGCACATGTTAAAGCCCTGCAGTGGATCCAGACACGAAGTTCACTTTCTGTACCCTCACCTGCTCTTGGCAGAGCTTTTCACACCATGAATCCAAAAATTCCATCCTTCAAATGAGGGAATTTTATCTCAAACCACAGTTCAAAGCTTGTATCTTACTCTCTAGAAAATCCTTCCTCTCCTCCTGACAAATAATCTTTTAAATCATCAGCTTTCCAATATGTTTTTCAGCTTTCTCAGGTAAGTTTCTTTGGAGTTTGGGAATACTTGTGCATTACTCAAAGTAATGGCAGAGTTCAATTTGTTCTGTATGCAAAGACAAGGACATTGCATAGCATGTCACATCTCCCCATCTAAACTATATTTAAAATACATACTAACATCTGAGCTTTAAAAGTCTACAAGTTCAGTGTAGTCAATTCTTCAGAGCTGATCAGCAAAAACAGCTTTTTCTTCCTAGAGAAATGTTAAACACATTTTCATATACTTTTCTCACATGTACTTTTATTCAGTTTTGGGACTGTCATGTTGCAAAGACATTATTTCTGATGTTAACAATGAGAAACTGCATTTTTTTTCTTCACTGTACCTTTAACACTTCCCTCTTTTCCAAGTACTTCCAAAGGCAATTTTAAAAAAAAAAAAAATTGAAACAGTACCTAAACTGCCAAACGCACTAAATCGTTCTGAAAGTTGTTTAAAGGGTAAAAGCTCAAGCTCTTCCATGCACAGGTGACATTACAGATGTAAACACCATTTAGAAAGGTGATGCTCTGGGAACACTACAGACACCAAACCAAACCCAGGAACTTGGTCTTGGTTCTAGAAAATCTGCGCAAATGTTTAGCGGGATAAAAAAGTTTGGTTGGTTGCAAAGCAGGCATTATGAACAGAGAAATATTTTTGAACTGAAACCCAAACAACCTTCACCACCACCAGCTGTTTAGAGAGAGATGAAGTGACTCCTGCTGGAGCACAAGGATACACGGATTACAGGGATACACATTCCTGATTATCCTAACTCATGGTAGTGGGTCAGGACAACACATCTATCAGCCTGGAAAGAAGTCATGACTTGCATGATCACTTCTTCACATGCTTTCTATTTCAGCAAATATGATTTTACACTAATTAAATAACTTCCAGTATGTGCTGGAGCACGGGTAGGGTGACACTCAACCCCCAGGACACCACCCAGGCATACAAGAGGTCCCCTGAATCCTACAGAGACCCTGGTTCAATACTGTTACCCAAACTTCTGATAAAAGGAGTGACTCACCAGCTCTTCCAAATGCTCCTTCCCCTCCATCTCTACCAAAGGAGACATTTCTCAAGTTGAACCTTACTACGAAGCCATTCCATCTGAACCAAACACTTCATTCTGAGGCTAAGCCAAAAGGAAACATTAGAGGAAAAAATGACATGTCCTTAAACTCTGTGATTCACACCTGCTGCGAGCAGTTTCCTCATTATAAATGGGAGTAATAAAAAGAGAAGGCAAGAAGCAAATTATGTTAATAGATAGCTAAAGTAACAATTACAGTTTCACCCCAGGTTCCCGTATTAACTAGTTACTAAGTGAAGGAATCATTGCAGACACTGCTGCCAACCAGCTGTTGGCAAGTGCAGCCCCTCATTCCCCTGGCAAAGGCACCAGCTCTGCCCAGGGAGGGCAGTGGCACAAACACCCTCCTGCAAAGGACTCGTACATGGCAGCACCCCCTGCTACAAACAGTGCCAAGGAAATGCCCACCAGGACTATGCATCATTAAAATAGACATGGTGCCTGCCTTCTCCCATAATACAAGATTGCTTAATAAGTGGAAGAATGAGTTCGAGCAGCTGAGGTAGATTTCTTTCTTCTAAACCTAAGAATGGATGTTGAATCAGGCAAATTGCAGTGGAATAAATAGCACACAGACTGTGGTGATTTTTTTTATTACTAGTCCAATAATGAGTCGAAGCCTATAATTATTTTTTTTAACTGTCCCTCTTTAAAATAGGAGACATAATGGACTGTTAGGAAATGTTCTTCCAATGCATGCATTGATTACCCATACCACTAGGCCTATTAAAATAAAGATTCTTCTAAGCACAGAAATGAAGTCATTCCAGTGTTTCCTAGGGGCACACAGTCCATCTTTTCCAGCAGCTCGCTCTCTACAAGGTGACAGATACAGTGATTGCTGAACCAGGCTTCCCCTGATTTTAGGCAAAGTTTTACGTTAACACAATTTCAAGTGTCATATAATTAATTTCTAATGTCGTCTCCAACTCAGACACACTGTTTTAAGTGGAAAGGGGAAAAAATTATTGCAACTTTATACTAAATGAAGTGCAACATCCCAAGCAAGGATCCACTGAAGTGAGGGGAAAGAACAGCTTCCTTGAGCCTTGATGAATTTTAAATCAAACATAGTTTAAGAATTATTATAAGCATTATTATTTTATTATAAAAACTACATAAGAACTGATTTTAAGAGAGCCATAGAGGGAAACAATTGCTCATTAGCAGATTGTTAATATTTTTAGCAACCCCCTGATGAAAAGTCAGAATGTAATGTTGGAACAGATATACACAGACCCTTGAAAGGACAAAAAAGGGCAGCTATCCCTCACCACAGAACTTTCCTGCAGTCCCAGAGCATTAATAAGGGGCTAAACCAGCCTCACAAATGGGTCAGAGCCCAGTGATTTAGCCATGCATCATTCTAGGATATTCTGCATTCTAGAACTGATCCCTTATGAGACAAAGTAAATGTATTCAATTAAGGCTTATTCTTCAGTAACTTCCTAATTACATATTATAATATTACCATTAAAATGACTCTTATCGCAACCCAGAGCGGACATCCCCAACCTACCTATGGGTGTTTATCATGNGGGGGGGGGAGAGAAGAAAAGACAGAAAAACCCAAGAATTATGATCTGACCAATCCACACAGTATAACTTTGAGGGGAAAAAATAAAAGAGCCTCCACCAGAACTGTGTAAGAACAAGAGTGTTACTTTGCTGTCTGAGAGTTAAAAAGAGCACATCTTCATAAGCACTGGAAACCTAAAAACAGACTTAGACCAAAGCACAACTCCCTGCACTTACAGGGCTTGATAAAAGAGACTTCTGCTTGTAGAAACAAACCAACACTCTAAACACATTTGAAATACTGTTGTATCCCGGCAAAACTTGCATTTAGAGATGACCTTCTGCAAAAACTCTCTCTCAAATGACTTAAAAATGTAAATCCTACCGAAACCTGGAACACCTACTTGACTCCTCATTTGAAGAAGCATATCTTAATTCAGGAAATCAATCCCAAGAGAGGAAAAACACATTTCAGAAAACTTCTGGATAAAAATCCATGCACTGAACTCTCCATGAGCTGCCAAGTGAATTCTAGAGCTGTGCTCTCCCCACCTGACAGCAAACATCCTACACCCAAGCCACTGTTCCCACCACCCTCCCCTTCCACTCCTGCTTGAGGGAAGCAGCCAGTTTGTGTGCAGGAAAAGTACCTGGCTCAGATGGCAGCAGGAGTGGAAAAGCTTCAGCTGGCTGGGAATCCAAGTGTTCATCCCCTGTCACCCAGTCCTCTCTGTTCCTCGAACCTGCTGACAGGCACAGCCCAGAGCTACACACCCAGCCAGGACACACGGACCAAGTGAACCTCACGTAAACACCTGATAATGGTGATGTTTATATAGGCAACTGCTCGGCAGGTCTTTTTGGAACATTCTCTCCAGATGACGTTTGCTCTGTGCCCAGATGAGATCTCTGATCCCCAGCTCTCCTCCTCTGGAGGTTCTACCCTCACCCCCAGCTGTAAAACAGTACTCTTCAACAGAAATGCAGTTCAAAGTCAGAATGGACACACTGGTAAGCAACCCAAACTGCCCAATTCAATACCCGACCATTCCCCAATTTCTAAATCCCCACAGGGAGCCAAAAACAAGGTTTAGCAGTTAAATCCCTTCTCACCTCTCTTCCCCTCCCCAAATAAAATCTCTTCTCTGACACACACATCTTGCAAGCAGCTCGCAGTGAGAGCCAGATCAAAATGCACACTCC
Organism: Sclerurus mexicanus; assembly: GCA_013396755.1. NCBI lineage: Eukaryota > Metazoa > Chordata > Aves > Passeriformes > Furnariidae > Sclerurus > Sclerurus mexicanus. The sequence continues at coordinate 167,920 of VWZF01001848.1, read as the reverse complement.
TGCACTAAAAAACATGCTTATAATCTCAGTGAGATGGGACACTTGATCACATTTGTCCTACACTACTTGATGCCCAATTACCAACTTCAGGATAACAATTTCCAGGCTCCCCTCCCGGCCCTTCCCCCTTTCCCAGCTCAGAGCCATCCTCACTTACACTTTTGCCTTCATCCCCTCCTTCGGCCACGGGCTCTTCTCTGCCTAAACACAGCGTTATTGCTTCTTCTTCTGCTGCTGCTGCTTCTCTGTCCTTTCCCAGGTTTCCTCCTTCATTCCCCAGCTTCAACCTCTTTCCCTCAGGTGGAGAATCATCCCCGTCCTCCCTTCTCGTCTTGCCATCTCTGCCTCGCTGCTTCCCCGCTTCCCCGGGGCTGCCGCAGCACTTGGACATCTTTCGAGCGCCGCGGACTTTAGCGCAGCCCTGCCGAAGGCGCCTTCGCGGAGGGGATTTGGCTTCGGGGAGCTCCGCTGCGCTCTCGCTCCTCTCCCAGATCGAAGCGGTGTCGGGAAGGCTTTGCAGAAGCGCACGGAGCACTCCCGTTTCTCTGCCGCCCTCTCCTGCTGGCTGGCAGCACTGTGCCCAGGATAGAGCCCTCCTCGCACAGCCCCGCTCCCGGGGAAAAGGAATAACCTTTCCTCGATCGATTGCAGGCGCGATGCTGCTGCCTGCGCTGCCAAAACCTCCTACTCGTCTCCTACCTGAGCCACGGTAATTGGCTTGCCTTAAAGTACAAAATATCCTCTGCACCTCCTTTCAATCCAAATTCAACCGTGTCCCTCAGGGATGCAGTGGATTTTGGTTATATACTGTTATTGATGCCGAGAATAATTAGCCATTAAAATGCAAAGATGGTTTTAATTCCAAACAGCTTCTTTCTAAATTATTTTATTACAGCTTGGAGTTTGTTTTTAAATGTGTCCTTACCTCACAAATTACCTTTGTATCCTAAATCCACATTCCCAATTGTCACACCAATTTTGCACAGTCTTCTGGCCCTACAGCTGCTTTAATGAGATTAAAATGATATTAGGTGTCCTGTTGAACAGGACAGTTTGGATGTCCTTTTTCCCTCCCCCTCAGCCAATTAATAAGAAACACCAACACATAATCAAAGGATTGGTGTAATATTTAGACCTCAAAAAATAAAAAGGGCTTTGACATAGGGAGTACAATATGGTGCTTCAACCCATTCTTCCAATACAGAAGGCAGGAAGTACAGGGTTTTTTTAAAAAAGGCATTATGAGTTCTGTTTTCTCCCCCTAAGTGCTTGTAAATTCTTAAATAAGGTTTCTCATATCTGACAGAGGGAAGCAAATGCCTAAGAATCCCTCTGCACTTATCCAGTTATGTTCTAGTCAGGAGCTTAGGAACTAAACCTCACAAGCGGTGCCCAGACAGTCAGGTGTGGGTGAATTCATCTAGTCAGGCTGTCCAGTATTTTCAGTGTTCAACAAGTGCTGCATTGCCACAGTCTGGGAGTTAGACGGATTTAATCTGCATCCCAGCACTAATTTCACTGACATTATGGAGTGGGCTTTAGTCTGAGCAAGTAATATTACATTACTTACTCAAGAATGAACCAAGAGGGGAGGAATCTTAACAGATATCAGTCCTTTGAGACACTCCAACCAGACCTGCAGAAGTGTAACGGGACAGCTCTGATAGACCCAAGATGTGCAGGTCTGCACACCCAGAACTGGAGACATTAAACACTTACTAATGACACTTTTTGTAACAAAGATGTTTTTTGCCTTGGCCTAACCTGTAAATAGAAATACTTTGAGAGCTGGATGAGCACAAGCCAAGCGTGCTCAGAAATAAACCTGCAAGGCTTTTTAAAGAGTGTTGCATCAACACGTGCCGTGTAACTCACGGAGGCAGAGTTCCACAAGGTGGCCTTGTCCTTTGAATCGTGCCCACCTGAGATCAGCCAGCTGCAGGAGAGACCCGCTCAGCTGGGAATTTTCATCCTCTTCCATTAAAAGAGATTGTCAGCCAGAGCACAGCCAGGCAGCTGCTGCAGGAAGGGTGAACACAGGTCATGCCCCACTCCTCAGACCTGTGAGTTCCCCCCAGGCAGCTCAGGAGAGCAGAAGAGCATTAAAACACTACTCAGCACCCTCACCACCAGCACAGGTACTGAGCAAATTTTGCACCCAAGTTACATCCCCCCCATGCAGAACTGCTGACTTAGAAGAGTCCTTCCTCCCCTTTCCCTGATTATTAACATGATCCAATCTTTCCCACTGCTTGGAGCTCTTGAAAGAGCTATGCAGCTGTTTGTATCATCTCCACCAGACTGGAAAAGCCTTAAGTTTCCTTATTCCTAGTGCTCATTCACCATTCATACTTGGTTTTGCCATCACACTTGTCCCACCACATCCTTGAAATCCTGATTTCCATTTGTGCTTAGTTTCTTCTTTCTATACACTCCCCATCCTCTTCTAAAATACAGCAACAATCCTGCAACTGAAGTGTTGCTTTAACTCTGGTGCTGTTCAGGCAGATAGCTTATTTGCACAGCAAACCGCATCAGTTTCAGTTGGAACGGTACTCCATCCAAAAGCTTTGATTTGTTAGAATTCAAGTGCTTTGCAACAACTTGCCAGTTCTACCAGTATTTCATTTGCGTTTGAAGTGGAACCAGGCAGGCACACAGACTGCCACAGTGACCAGTCCAGCCACTTGCATGCCAATGTGTTTGCCAGGCAGCTGCTGGCTCCTTGCACACTGGTGTCTCCAGGCTCTCTGCATCACAAGCTGAGCCTGCTTCTTCCAAATTGGAAAATAAAGCATCCAGCTCCTCGGGTTTCAAGCGTACCCTCTGGTTTTGAAGAAATGAAAATTTACAGAGCCAGATAACGCATTTTTGTTTCCAATGAAAACCAAACATTTTTGAAACGTCAACATTTTCATGCAAAGGAAGGGAGAAATGCCAAGACAACAACTAAATTCTCTGTTGGTATCTGGGGAGAGAAGGTTGGTCAGGCCTTTGCTTCTTGCTAATAGCAAGAGTAGTTAGTCTTTATGTTAGTTTTCACATTTCTACAGCAAGTTCCACAAAAGTTATCCCCAATGTCAGGAGTTCTCCGATACATTAAGCCACACTAAAAGTTAAAGTTGGAGCAATGGGCTTTATGCACAGAGCTCACCACAGGAACAGAGTTCAAAGCTTTCAGATCACGCTAAATTTTAAAAGAGGATAAAGGGATCAATGTGGGAGTCAGTGCTCCAAACATATCCAGCTGCCTTTATCATTCTTATCACTCCATCCCCTGCTCAGCATCAGCCTGATGTACTGTTGCACCTTCTCACTTGACTAGTCAGAGTAACAACTCACCTCTTGGCCAGGTTCACCCCCTTCTCTTCTGTAACAGAGGTCCCTTTACACCTAATAAGCATTTTTAGATTCGAGCCCACCTTGGTTCCTCACAGAATCCCTCACCAAACTGATCCTGAGCCAAATAAAGCTATTAGCACAGGTCACTAAAATCTAAGAGGGCCATTACAAGGAAGGTGTTGCCAGACTGAGTAACAAACGCTTTGAGCCCTTGGGAATTCTTGCACAAACTGCTTTTGAGACATTTCTGCTTGAAAACGCTGCTAAAAAAATGCAATAATAGCACCAACAAAACAGAGCAACCAGACTTACACAGATATCACATGTGACACCACTGTCAGCACTCAGTCCAGCTCTAACCAGCACCTCTTCTTGCACTGCAGCACACACTAAATATAACGGAACAGGCATTTTGAGACACCGGGGCTCAAAGTGAGTGACATTTCCACCTCGTGTGCTCCACCAAAACACACTGAGCCTGGAGGCAGCTGGAGGCACCACGGAAACTGTGCTGTTTGCTGTGGGAAAGCCTGGCCTGCACCAAGGGCCACCCACCAGCGATTTGGATACCAGGGAGTAGATGGGGGGTCATTTGGGCAGAGCTGGAAAGGGAGGAAACTCCTGCTGGCTGAGGATCACAAGACTTGGATGTAAAGAAGGTTTATTCTATTGTAGCCACTTTACAAATAAGCAACCGAATTATCAAGGACAGTTGTTTCAGTTCGGGGATGAACATCCCCTGCAGGATGGTGCATTATTTGAACCCTGCTTAATCTCTCAGACTTTAAACTTGACAATGATCCCTTTGCTGGACTCTTCCAAGGAAACAACACTCGGTGAAATTCAAGTTTCAAGGACAGATCAGCAAGAGATTATGTATTGTTCCCTAACTGTTCCTGTTGAAAACAGGCAGTTTCAGTATAAGCAGAGTTAGACCATTCCCAAATAATTCTGCAGCTCAGCTCAACCATTTCACAAGCCCCATAACTTAGGAGTTTGGTATGTTCATTGATTTTAGTGTCTTAATGAGTCAAATTATGGGAATTACCTCAGAATGGCACTTACATCAGGGCACTAGGATGTTTCATTTAATGGAACACTTGTTGCATTCCCTTAGCTCACCTTAGTTTGCAAGCCAATGTGAGACTAATCTAATTTAAAGCCCTCTGATGTATGTCTTCTCCACAGTGAAAGCACAAGTTCTCTAAGTCCATTCATGGTGCAAGGGAATATAAAATGCCAGCCCTGCCAAAGAAAGGCACTATAATCAGCAGTAAAAGTTCACATCTCTTTTAACATGCTCTGATTAAAAAAAAGACAAAAGGAGTGACAGACAACTTATCCACTTGTAAAATTACTCCAATAGTCAGAGGACAGAACTGTAAGTTTACATTAATCAGGTAATTTGGCACATCTTATTGCTACAAGGAGGCCAAGTTATTTTTTAATAAGTCTGAAAATGAACCAGTAAATCTGGAAAATTAATTTTTCATTTATTTTGCTATTGCTTCCAAATTCAGCTCTGCACCTGATCATTGTAATCACTTCTGAAGGCTTATAAATATTTGTTTATTCTTTATTGTTGTTTTATGTTCACTGACAAACATTAGCGACACTGACTCCACTGTTCATAGCTTCAGGTTTTCCTACAGACTCATTTTAGTCTTATTCCACACTCACATCTGCTATGATGGCCATATGAAGGAACAAAATAGAGTATGTTGCTCGTTATTAAATCTTTCAGAACCTATCACACACCAAAACATCCCCAGGAAACCGCACCAGAAACATGCCAGGGCTTCACTAAGTGTTAAAGACCTGTGGTTACCCACAGATCATGGAAAGGCTGCTCCAGCCTGGGATCCGGTGGTGTGGTTTTTTTCCACCACCTGCCCTGAAGGATCAGAACCAGCCTCAAGTTGCTCTCCAAAGCCACAAGGTGCATTCTGTGTAGGATAACACACGAATTCCCATCCCTGCTGCCACAACACCTCACTGGTGACAGGATCGTGTCCCACCTGCAGAGTCATTACTATATACATGCACCATTGTGACATATATATATGCATGTGTGTTTTAATCCACTTCCCAAAGCTCCTTCCTTAAATCAAAGCAATTGTAAGCAAAGACACTTTCAAATCTACAATTCGACACATTTAGGTCAAAATAAGAATTGTATGTTTTATTACACAAATTAATGAAGACAATTCTTCCCTTTGCTGACCCAGTACTGTTCGTGCTACAAAACCACTGTCTGGGTGGTTATTGTCTTACTGTGCCATGAACCCCACATGTAGGCAGCAGTCATGAAACCCCTCCCGAGGACACGGTGTCTTCTGTCACCATAATTTCTGGTGACACTTTGACATCCTCTTAACTAGAAGTCTTGCCTACCATCAGTTCACACTACGGTCTTCTGGTTAAACTGTGTTTAACATCCAAGTTCTGAGTTTCCCCTTATTGCTGATTTTAAACTCTCATAATGTTAGATCAGAGTAGAGAAATTAAGGATTTAACCAGGTGAGTTGGTTTGTTTTGATGTCACCAGTGTGTCTATAGGACAGAATATGGTAATGAACAATGGGACTAACTCTCAATTAAAGAGAGTAATCTACATTAAGGATGCTCTGGGGGAGCACTGGGGCAGCATCCATGGACAGCATCACTTTCTGCCTTTCTCCAGAGGCTGGAAACTCTGCTCCAGCTAATTTGAACACACACACAAATGGAAAACTCCTAAGTAGATATTAAACAGCTTATGTTTTCTCTCCTGCTGTTTTAAGCCCTCTGGAGGATAGCTTTTCTTAGCCATTTGCACCAGCCTGAGTGCCCTGATATCAGGAATATCGCTCATGTGGTCACATCAAACATACCTAAACAAAGTTAATTTCCCTAACCTGTAAAAAAATATTTGCATCACTCATTTGAAAACAAAGAAAGAACAAACATGTTGTAGAAATGGGAGGAGCACATCAGCATTGTAATTTGTTTGTTGCATCACAAAAGTGCCACCTGCCAGCCAAGACTGGACAAGGGCACCAATGATGCCATCCACAGATTGACAAAGACTTCCCAGCCTGAAAGGAGTTTGGAGATGAACATATCAGAACGACAGCAGTTTCATGGTAACCTGCATACTGCACCTGTAACAAGCTTGCAGAGGGCTGGTGTGCCACTTTTGTGCAGATCAGCCAAAGGTATTGAAAGCATTTTCTCTCCGCTGGTCCTTGGAGGGAATGCAGGCCACGTGCTGGGCATTCTCAAGGGTGCTCAGGTTGAAAGTCAGCTGCCAGCCACGGTCAAGCCCGTAAACCTTAACCCAGCCAATTTGATAGGGTAAATTACCATTTTTGCTGTTGCACAAGACCAGCTCACGGCATTAAAATTCATAACACTTGCTTATTTCAAAGCATGTTCTGTATTTTGTCTCATATATAAAAGCAATATAAAGCTGAAGTTGTTTACAAGCCTGATATGTTCCGAGTGTATTTATTTATATCTTACAAGTCATTAGGCCCTCTTAAAAAGGTTAATTTTTAGGTTAACACTTTTAATTGATTTGAAATAACAGCTTCTGTTAGAGCATTTTCAGCACATCTCAGGCTGGTACACAAACCTTCAGACCTTTACCATCAGCCTTTTGAATTCCAGTGAAAAGCTTGGCGGGGAGGGGGGGAGGCTCATGTTTTTCTTCAGCGAGTTGTTGCTTCTAGGAATTTCAAGTTACTCCAAATAAGACCCAAACCCAGTTAAAAGAACCAAGACCTTTCTCACTGCATGCAATAGAGAATCCAGGCATGACTGTCACACTACAAAGCTGCTTGGCGCAACATCCCTACAGCAGCTTTCCTGATGCCCTCAATGCCAGCTGACAAACTGAACGCTCTTTGGAGTGGAAATCCTTAAAATCACAGCCTCACAAAGACACCCAGCCCTGCACGGATCATCCACAACACCTTCTGGAGTACAGAAACCAGCAAAAGATACCTCAGCCGAAGAATGGTAAGGAATAGGAGATGTCACTCAGAAAGCTTGCTGCCTTCAGATACCCACTCTTAAAAATGAAATATTTTGCTAAATGCTCTGAAAACATTAAAAGAAACTAGCAAGCTTTTGTGATAGGAAGATTTCTGGAATCTATCATCCTGGGACTGTCTCAGGATGCCCTGTCCAGCACCCAGCAGGTGGGAGGAGACCATCAAGACCCATTAGTGCTCCCAGGGCCCTGATGATTCCCCCCTGCAGGCAAAGCACATTGATAGATAAGGATGGGAGAAAGGATGCATTTACATCTGCTTTATAGACTTGTTAATTTAATACAACCAGTACAGGAAGCTATTAGATTCTTCCTTCAGCATCCTTGGCCATAAAATAAACCTCAAACACTCAAGCTCCTGGTAGCTGGTGTAGTCAATATGACATATCTGCCTGGCTTATCACACGGCGAAGCCTCAGGCAAGAGGACAACAAGGTCCTGCTTTCTTCACCCTTGCTGTGTTTTAACACAGGTGCCATTTCCAGAGGAGCAGCACTTGGCACCACCACAACAGCTTGTCTTAGTTACTTCAAATTGGCTTGCAATTAACTGATCCCCACTCCAGCCAGGCAAGTACAAACCAAGAACGAAGAAAGAAGATACTGAGAGGGAGTTTTATTTGCCCTTTCTTTCCACTTAAACATTCTTGTGAAGTTCTGAATAAGCAGTGTATGTAGGAATGTGTGGAAACATGGAGCAGCAGAGACCAGCTTCATGAAACACTTCTTTTTAAATGTTTCTAAGTCTACCTCAGTGTGCTTACTTTTAGGGGGGAATAAAAGGTGCACAGGAAAGCTTAAAGCACCTATTCCCCCTCTAAGAATACACAAATCTCCTCCCTTGTACAGGTTTAGAGGTCAGGCTCTCCTATGTAGTACCACCAAGAAAGCCATTTTCCACAAATTCATTTTTCTGTCTCAAAAATTTCTGGATTGTGGCATTTTCTAGCCCACCATCTGTGTCTGAGGCCTAATAGTGTGCTAGCAGCTCCAAAAACCTTAATTTCCTTCATCATTAGATTTCATGCTAGGAACAGACTTCAGAGTTTTGGCAGCAACAGCTGTCACGCCTTGGAACAAACTTATTTGTATTACCGAGGCAGGTTTCTGAAGGAGCTCAGACTTCCAGAGCTGCCCTTTGCTCTGTTCTCCTCAGTCTCTGAGCAAAAATTCACTTTGCAGCTCTCACATATCTCCCAAATTCACTGGCACATCTGTGAACAGTGATAAAGCACAGGACTGCAAGGGACTCTCTGGCAGATCAAAACAAGCGGCTCCAAAAAGGCAGCAATTGGCTCTCGCTACACTCATTGGGGCTTTTTGTTCCTTTTCCCAGTTAACAATAAGAACTTGATCAGTGGAGGCAAGAGAAATGTTACCAGTGATTTCAAAGAGATAGTCAGCTAAGAAGTGAGCAGCAGCATCATAATCCTGGAAATGCTACTTGCTGAAGGAGCAGGAGAAGACAAAGGCACAAACGAGATGGCTGGAAGAGCCAAAGGAACTGCTGTAACATTCAGGCAGAGTGCCTGTCATCTGAATATCCTTCCAGTCCACCCAGCACCTTCATCTGCCACCCTGTGCTGCCTTCTATGCCCCTTTACCTCCCCCCCTTCAGCACAGCCTCATTCAGACCCCCTTTTAAGTAGCTTTATTTCCTTCTCACACTTTGTAGCTCTCACTTTGGTTGTGCATCACATCCCTTTCCTTTGGCTGCCTCATCCCTTTCTGAAGGAGGGGGGCTGTGCTTCACACTTGAAAAAGCTTAAATGCAACAGAACTTGATCATAACCAGGGCCAACAAATACTACCAGAATCCACATACAAAATAAATGGCTCTAACAGCCAAAAGCTTTTCCTATGCTACAGGAATAAAAAGGGAATCAGGTCAAACCCAAACAGGTTAATAAACCATTTAACCAAGGGAATTGTTGGTGGAGTCCAAAAGAAAAGCCATCAGTTCAGGTCAACCTGGAAGCAGCAGAAGTAGAAATAGGTGAGCTACAGTGTCCCTCACAGCAGCAAATAATAATCTTCACATCAGGAAGAAAATTAAGTGTAACTCTGGATGTCTGTTATGACCCAAGCCACCAAAAAAGGCCAAGATCCAAAGCAGGAGATGAGTTATTCCCAGCCAATCCAGAGGAAATAAAACATGCAATGCCAACCAGCTTTCAGCAAGCTCATTTTCCTCCAAGCATCAGTTCTGAAAGAAGAGATCCCATTTCCTTCAGTCACGAAGCAGAAAGAAGCTGTCTGCCTTTTGTGAGAGCATCTCATGATTGATGGGGGCTCAGCCTTACAAGGGATGGAAAGATACATCCAGAGTCATGACAGCCTTTTACGACACAATTATAGAAACTCATTCAGTGGCTAACAAACACAGGCAGGTTAATTGTCTCCTCCTGTTCCTGTTATCCAACAGCAAGGGCAAGGCTACCATCTAGTCTCATTTATACATGCATTATCCCCGGTGCCTAAGTGCTGTAGAAGCCATTTATAACAGAGAGCACAGGAACGGCAACGAAGCGCAGCAGGCAGTATCTAACCCAAGGAGGAAAACACAGGTGCCACAACACCTGACTACCTGCTCTCATGTAAAGCAGGTTAGTGCTTTAGAGCTGTCTGAGGGCAACAGAACAGGGCAATGCAGATGTGCTCAGGTCAGCCTCAAAACGAGACCAGTATGTGAGGTCAAAGACTCTTAACCCCCTTAAGTGCCCATCGTTCATTCTTAGTATCACTGATTTCATTGGTGTGTTATGCTCAGAACGTTGCTGCTGGGGTGAAAGAGGTACTTTTAAAGATACACAGAAGTGGAAGATAGGAAGGCCAGGGATTAAAAAATAAACCTGGAATGCAAAGCTATTTAACATCTTGCTCTCCTTTCCTCTCTCATTTGAATATTGATGCTTTGCAATCACTAGCCTTCATTTAATTAATGCCCTAAACTTCCAGAATGCAGTTTTTAAAGCAACAGAATTATAACCTCTTAGTTCCTCTCTATGGAAATCAATCACTGTAGCATCCTTTACAAAACAGGACCAACGGAAAGAGTACCTTAGCCACTCTTGAAAAGTGAAAGGGGGGGAAAACCAGCCTGCCACACCTCTGCAGAGCTACCAGCTACAGTAAAGGAGGCACATTTAATTTATATTCAATTTACAGTCAGGCCCCAAGTAAAACCAGCACTGTGTATAACCCATCTCAATGGCAAGGAGCCAGATAAGATACTGGACAGCGTATGGGTCTTACAAGAAGAATTCTACCATGAGAGATAAGAGACCAAGAAATCAGCAACATCAAAGGGTGCAGCTATACCAGTCTTTACACAGGATTACTGGGATTATTGGGATTTTACCCCAGGACACCCACCGTGAGAGAGCTGCCCCTGGGGCAGGAGGGCAGGAACACAACACAACTCAAAGAATAATAAAACAGAGAGCAGCTCACCACCCTCAGGACCACCAGCAGCTCCTTGGACAAGCAGTTTGCATCACTCAAGTTGGTTTTCAGGCCGCAGGAACCCAACAGTCCATCAGCAGGAGGAGCCCATGGCGTGTGAGGGAACCAGGAAGGTGCACAAGGCTCCCAGAGCCCCTGGAAGCAGCTCCTGGGGGTGGGAAGGGCACCCATGGGCACAAAGCATCAATTAGGTGAGATCAAGAAGGACCTCAGAGCCCCAGGAGCACAGCTAGAGGAGAACACATCCCCAGGGATCTCCTTTAGGTTGCCAGTCCCAGAGAGAGATGCAGATAGCAACAAAGCCTGGCTATATGACTGGTGGCACCCCTTCCTCGATGCATATAGATGATTAGGGAGAGGTGGGCTCCACCCACCTAGAAGAGGCAGGGGAGTCACAGGTGGGCTCAATTGGCAAATCATGCTTTGCACTAACGAACCTGCGTGGTGGGGGCCAAAGCCGTAACACCTGTGTGCTCACGGCCCGCAGGGTAGATGAGCACGCCCAGCCACCCCAAAAACCTCTCCCCCAAACCCTGCCTGACCCCAGGGAGCCCCAGCGCCCATGTGTGGGTCTCACAACACAGAAGGGACCTTTTGTGGCACCCGCCAGCACGCTCTACCACCCAGCCACTTGGATTTATTGCGTTTTAATCAAAGCCAAGCGACCTGTTTAGAGTTGAGATACAGCCCCTGCATCTCCCAGCTTTAAAGGTCCCCCTTTATTTGTCAGCAGTGTTTAACCAGATGCACCTGTGCGGTGCAAACCACACAAGGAAGTAATTAAATGCCATAGAATCTGAAGTCCTGGAGAGAAGCCATTAAATTTAATAACAATGCTGGCTTCTGCAGCAGCTGCAATAACACATGCACAGCGTTAGCTGTTATGTTTTGATGGATCATTTCTGTCCCACGTAGGCAAACCATTAAGTTTAGGTATCAAGTTGAAAGCTATTGCTCCAAATCTTTTAATGAAGAATGAAGGCTCTGTGTTTCAGCTTTTACCAATAAATGGAGGGGTTTTAATTATGTAATAGAACTGTAATGTCTACGTACTTAAAGAGACAGATCTCCTCATACTCCTTCTCAGCACACAGCACCTCCTTGCATGATTTTCCTCCAGGATGGTCTGTGCTGAGAGATGACAGACGTGTCCAGGCACCAGAACATCGCTGCCTTCAGTGCCGGTGAGGACATGGCCCAGCAGATGTGCCAAGACCAGAAGAAAAGGTTTCAACACCTTATGCTGCTGGTTCAACAAACAGAAATCCATCTCTTAATATCACAGTTGTACAAATCTAGTCCACCAAATTACACCTCTGGATGGTTTTTGTTCGTTTCTGCTTGAATTTTACCAATTATTTGCTTGCATTCTTACACGGTGTTCTTTGCATCTAACTTTTACAAAGCCCTTTTTTTTGTAGGAATAGAAATGCAGGTGAAACCCACCTGCAATCGTTCTAGGCTTTGGTACACAGAGAAACTGAGGCAGAAATTAAGGCACTGACCTGTTAATCACCCCAGGCTAAAAACCAACCGACTTGTGAAAAACCACCAGGTAGGTTCGAACTGAGCCAACGCCAGGGCTGAGAAAAAGCTTAGTATCAGCACTTAAAAGCAGGCCTGTTGATTTAAAGCCCCTTAGCAGTAACAGCATCCATTTGTACTGAAGATGCACTTTGGTCAAGAAGCACAAATACTTAAGCCACAAATCGGGCTAAAGGGATTTCTTCAGAAGAAACAATTAAAGACTTAATGCGTAATACCTTGACTAAATAATCACAGAGGGGAACAAGAACCTCCTTGAAATACATGGAGGATGCACACACCAAGGAGGGAGATGACTCTCCAGGGACTAAGCTAATAGGATTAAAATTCAGAATATCAGAAACTTTAATAGTGTAACCTCACAGACCATGGAATAATTGGTATCACCAAAGCAAAGAGGCATTTTATTACTCTTACATAGACCGAGTGCTCACAGTGAGATTGAAGAGGAAAGCAACGAGACTTTAGACTTTTTTGTGGTGTCATTTCTAAATAGATTTATGAGTCTCTTACTGGATTATTTCGACATTTTAGAATAATTAGCTTGCAACAATTGGTGAGATTTTCCAATGAAATGATGAGAAGACTCTTCTCCCAATCTCCCTATAGGAAACTACGTCTTCAGCAGAGTATTTTTGTCACTATGAACAAAGAAACCCCACTTTCAAAGGCAGCTGCATTTTTCCCCCACTCAACAGCTAAACCTCGGGCTTCAGGTAACACCGACAGGGTCATCTTGCATTTCTCAGTGAAAACTAATATCTCCATTATTTCCAGAACATATCCAGCTATGTACAGTGATGGGAATGCTAAACTTAATTTTTTTAAAAAAATCCAAATATTTGTTGCCACATAAAGCTTTAAAATTGAGGGACTCCAGTAAAATGGAGTTATTTGAATTCCAAGCTCCAGGGAAGATATGGGTTTCTCCTCTGAGGAAGTTTCACTCCTAATATCCACATGCCTTGCATCAGTTTTATATACCTTAAATTCAAACAAACTGACTGAAGTTATCTACTCTTATCACACTTGATTAAACTCAGCACACAAATTCCCCAAATCAATAATTAATTAAAAAGAGGCGGCCATTTCTACATACTAAATTAGGTCATGCCTGGCATTCTACGTCCCCTGTTCCAGGTATGTGAGTGCTACTGGAAGAAAGATTAGTTCAATTGAAAGCAAGTTATTTATTACATTTTAGGAGGCTGCTTTTCGTTTGGGGGGAAAAATAACCCTAACAAAACAAAGAGAACACTTTATCAATGCTGAATTTTAAAAAGCAGATCATAGCTGGGCATATCAAGACTGAACCAGGACACGTAACGGAGCATTTGATATCCAGGTACAATTCAGCCAGTGCTGGGAACTTCCCACCAGCAGAATGCCCTCGTCCTATTGGGGTGTTTTTGCAGCTTTCTGGGTTGCTATATCTTAAATTTTTTAAAGCTAAAGGAAATAATTACTATGCATACCAATCTGGAGCTAGCAGATGTGGGGATTTGGGTGTTATTTGTTTTATGCTAATGTAAGCCAGTTCAAAATATTCAATTTAATTGCAAGTTCAGGAGGCACGTCAGGCTGGCATATGCCACCTGCCCCTGTCGGTCTCTCACAGCCAGCTGAGCCTCAGGACCGCTTGTAGATGAAATACCACTGCTCTCTGCAACCTCAGCCCGACCTGAAGAAAACAATGCCTGAGCAAGACAATAAAGGAATAAAAGCAAAGCCTAGGACTGTTCACACGTTGCCTCCAGCCTTGGATTTCCTCCTGAGAAAGCACCAAATCAGTGGAATCTCCGTATTCTGCCAAACTCCTCCACGTTTTCTGTGGAGGCCAGGAGAGCTGATGGCACGGGCAGCACGTGTTTCTGGGCTGACTCTTCACCTGCCCAGCCTGCTCGGTGGGCACGAGGGAGCTCTTGGATTTGCACAGTGCCCAGATCATCCTTCACTGAAAAGAAAAGTTTAGATTGTACCAGGGGTAAAGGGAAATCTGAATTATGCCCTATTTATAGCCCAGCAATGACCCACCACTATTCTTCATAGAAGGTCTCGGTATGACATTCCATTTCAAACTCCAGCTCTGCTTGGCACTTGAATTATTTATTTGAGGGAGGGGGTTTATTTGGCAGTTTTAGTGGAAGGTTTCTTGTTTTCTTTTCCTTTTTAACTGTATGAGGGATAATGAATCATACGTAACATAAAGCTCTTCCAATGTGTTCTTGAGTATGGACAGTATCTCAAGCCAAGCCTGGCTTCGTTCCTCTGTAAACCAGCGGTGCTGTGAATAATTCCAACAGATGTTCTTCCCCCAGCTTTGACACTCCTTCAAAGAAACATTCTCCTTTTTCAGAGAGCCTCCTCTAATTCTCTTGTATGTACTCTCATACAAGATATCACATTCCTGTGGAATGTCTTCCCTGCAGAATACAGATATTTTGCTACTGGGGAAGCAGACTTGGCTGCTTCTCTGCCACGACCTCTTGGAATCTTAAGATAAAAAAGGGCAGCAAAATCAAGGGTTGGAAGAGCATGATTTTTCTTCCTTTTGCTTATACCAGCAGTGCTATCAGTCATTCCGGAGGAAATCACACTTCCTAAATGTCACAGTGCCTTTGCCCCACTGTCACTTTGCTAGCAGTCGTTCACCTTTGAATTAGATATTTCTCTAATGCACTTAGGAAACATTTTTAAGGTAACAGAGAATACACTTCACATCAAAGAACGGGAAATAAACACCAGAAATCCCTTTGTTTGTTTCTTTGAATTGATCTGACGTGGCAAGGACAAGGAGAAAGTGGCAGACAGATTTTTTTTACCAAAATATTTCAATAGTTTGAGTTCCTGCAGGTTCCCTGGAAGTATGAAACCCGTTTTCATGAACACTGCTCACAATGTATCCTATTTGTGGATTTTTTAGGAAAAAAAGTCATGTCACCTTTATTTGTAAATACACGGGCAAAAGCATTTCAACTCTGAATTTAAAAGTACAAAATTTAATTATTCTGAGAGAAACGTATTTCAGGAAAGCAAAGCTAGATTACAGAATACAAAAGAATGTAGAAAACCAGCAGCTATTATCCCGTGGCATCCTTGACATATATATTTTCTTATGTCACTGAAGTGGACTGAAGAATTAATACGAAAAATAGTTCTTGCAATAGCTGTTTCTCATTTATTTTACTTACACGTGAAGGAAAACTGTAATTATTGAAGTTAACCCAAATAAACTCACACACAATTTGGACAAGAGGGAAGAATTCAAGAGTGTCACTAGGTTTTCCAGAGCTGTCAAATGACGCCTTTGCAGACAGAGGTGGCCACTTCTCCCTAATCCAATGAAAAACTGAAAATACATTCAATTAATGGATGAACAGACACAAACCCACAGCTAACACACCGCTGAAGAATTCACGGGTATGAGGAGGCAGAATAAGAGAATTGCAAAGGGTTAGGGTCACCTTTCAGTGCCACTTGCTTCAGTTTAAGCTGGGAATTGAGCCTTCAGATCAAAATGGTAAATGCAGTTCCTCTGCTCTGATGCAAATCATTAGATAAGGAAAGGCATTTGCTTCATCCCGTGTTTTGGGAGGATTTTCCTTCAGGGAAGTAGAACTGTGATGTCCAGGGTGGATGTCATGCATGACTATGTGTACACGTCAAAGGCATTTCCCTTTCTACAAGGCCTCCCGTAACAGACTAATTGAAATATTTCTAGGTGAAGAAAAGGGAATTACGCAGCATGACTTATGGGGAAGGAGCAGGTTTGTTTAATCACCATAGTTTTTTTAAGACATTACATTTCTTGCCATCCACTGAGCAAGTCTATTTGCATAACTAGGCTTTAAATGCAAATCAGATAAAGAATTTTACTAAGTGGATGATTTGTACAATACAGCCTCTAGGTCTCTGGCAGAATTACTTTGATGAGGGAATGTTTCTTTAATTACGCTGAAGGCCGATTACTCCATTACATCCACATTGTTTTGTGGATTGCATCTAATTTTGCTCTTTCCGAAGATTCCCTGCCATAATTCTGAAGAAAATTCAAACAGCAAGCAGACACTTGAGACGCATTAGGCAAGAGATGCTTTAGTGAATTCAATTTAAGCTGCAACATTAAAGTGATTTTGTTGAATAAAACATAATGCAATAATGAGCCTGTGTATGTCAACTCTGCAGAGAAGATAATAGCTGGAGAGTTGGCTTTCCTTCCCCCTTTTCTAGGCTCTTCTTTTCCTGGACTCATTAGTAGGAGACAATGCTGCAAACAGAAACACCTCCTACTCTCTGCTTTGTTTCGGTTTAAGTTGTATTTCACAGCTGACTAGGGTGTTCAAGGAATTCATTTGTGTCTGCTTCCCATCAGCACTAACGAGGTTACACGCTAGAGGGGGTTTTCACCCATTTATGCCTGATGTCAGGGAGAGCACAATGCAGAGATCACTCTAGATCACTTGGGCATGTTTGCTGCTCTTTTGGAGAAGGCATATTGACAAATGTAGGCAATTAAAAGGAAACAATCTCAGTTATGCTCTGCACAGGTTTCCTTCATTCTGCTTTCTGACATCCTTCTTGTCTCTACACGCACTGGATGCAACAAGGGCACGAGCCCCTTATGTCCGTAACACATTGCAGTTTGGAGCTCGTGCTTTCCTCCCACCTCTCAGAGGTGCCCAAATCTGAATTACAGGCAAGCAGGTTATTTGGGACTTTGAGAACACTCACCTTTACCAGAAACCAAGCAAAGTTAACTTAACAAAGTCAATTTAAAGAAAAAGAAAATAATTAGTAGGGGTATTTATTTGTTGTAACTTCCATTGGACCTCTTCTGATTTCTGAAGCCTGTAACTTCAATGAAGTACAGCATCCAGGTTTTTCTTTTAATTCCTACCAAAACATCTGTAATCCGAGGTTTGTCAATGAAAACAGTTGCGTCTATGCTGTTTTGCAGTTATTGCTACCTTGACTTTTATAGCTTTTTATGGGTTTAGTAAGAACTGCCATCTGCTTTGGTGACAAGAACCCTTTGGTACAGAAAACTCCGGGGATTCTATGATTGTAGCACACTGGCAGCACTTCAGCTTCCATTTATCCATGGAGCCATCATTTTATATGGAAAAGAAAGGTAATAAATCAAAATCTCAGCCATTCATCATTTCGAGGGGTGTCTCACCTTGTAAATTCAAATTGCTTTAATGGTTTGGCACCATTTTATTTAGTTTTCCTTGAATGAAGAATAGCCAAGAAGAACAGCCAAGCTTATACATCATTACATATATGGATCAAAGGCAAAACCAAGAATGGAATGTTTCATCCAGGCAAAGCAGCAGCCGGATCGAAAATGAAGTGTTATTTATAGAGGGGGAAAGAAGGCAGACAGTCTTTGTGGCTTGGATTTGGATGTTATGGAATGCTGTGCCTTTGGATGACAGTGAAGGGCTCGGGGTCTGCAGGATGCTGCCGGTCCACTTGGGAAATTGGGGGACACCCAGGGGTTTCTGGCCAAATGTCCGTGGCAGAGCTGAACATCCATGCATCTTCGGGGGCAGCTTGGTGAGTTTGGTTCGTACAGACAGTGGTTTTGGTCAGCAAACACACCCAAACCTTCGGTCCCTTCCCACATTGTAGGAACTCTAAGGGAGCAGTAATCACCAGAGATCTTTGGAGCTGATCAAAGCTGTCTTGCAGCCTTGTTTACTCTTGACTCCAGCTCTGCTCCCCTCACAAGCCTCATTCCTGTGCTCTTTGGGCCTGCAGAGTTAATTTTACTTAAAAAGAAAAAATCATTTACATTCTGTGTTACTGAGAGCAACTTTTTCACTTAGGTGGAACACCAGGAGAGCGATCGTGAATTCCAAGGGGAAATCTTAGGCTTTGCTACTTAAAAGAGTGAAGATAAAGCCCAGGAAATGATTTGCACTGCTAAGTGAAGGTTGTAGGATCTCCAAGTGGTGGCTTCTAAGTTACTCCAGCAGAGAAATAAATGAATGGGTCTCCATTCTCTCCTCTCTGTCCCTTACTGCCCAACCCCTAATGAGGAACAGATCATGCTTGACTGTGGAGCTGGATGGGAAGCGTTCACTCCCATCTCGAGCCAGAAAAGTCCCCCATTCCCAAAAGGCGAAGAAGGAGGGGAGAATTTTCAAACAGGTGTGTTCACCCCAGGAAGGTTCACTCTGTACCTCTGTCTGTGTCATCAGATCTGCTGTGCTCATCATCTCACGTGGCAGCAGAACAGGACCTTCAGCAACACAAGGATGAGATTGGGCAGTAACCCCTTCTAGACAAAACACTGGAAACACAGCTCTGTTTCCTTCCTTGTACTGGTTTTCATTCCCTGACTCTTCCCTTCTCATTGACCCGTTCCGAAAACCCTCCTATTTGTAGCCAGATGAGTGTTATTTGTGTTTATAACACACACGGTGGCTTCAGCTGTGAGCAGAAATTGCGCTGGGACATGAAGGTGGCTCAGTAGCTGCAAGGCAGAACATCTCTGCCGTCCCTATTTGTCTGTGTGTGACCCTTGTCAGCTGTGTCATTCCGAAATTTCCTTTACTGAGGGAGCCCCAAGCCAAGGATTGGTGCTTGTGTCTTGGTGGCTGATGGTGCAGACCTAGGGAGGGCTTGCAAAGCTTTTTCCATCCGCTTTTTCCATCTTTTGGGCATGCAGCCGATTTATCTACTAGTGCTCTTTATGTTGCATTCATATCTGCTTCATTTCATAATTTTTAGACCATTTTTTGTAATATTTAAGGCAGTTCTAAGCTGCTTTCGAATATGTATTCATTCACCCTACTGCAAATGCCATAGTAATGGCATCAACATGAATGTCTTCATTTGAGCTTTTGTGTGCCTTGCTGTTCCAAAATCTGTATTATTTAATAAATAATATTTAACCCTAACCCTAACTAAACAGTTTGTAAGATTTAAAAATCTAATATTAAAATAGAAAAAAGGTAACGACCTCCCCGAAACTAAAAAAGAAAGCCAGAGTTCAAAAGGAATCAATCACATCTATGAAAGCAGAAAATGGGATGCAGTTTGTCCACTAATATTTAGCAACTGTAGAAGGGGACCCTCAAACTGGAGAGATCCAGTGGCTCTTAATATTCCACAGTGACGCAGGATATAGAGAATTTTTAGAGACTGATTATGCATTCTGTTTTTATTGGTGCCAGGTCTGTAATATTTGTTCGTCCCTCGCTGATGCCACAGTAGGTGATATAAAAAGACGTATGAATAATTTATGGAAGTACTCAGTAGTCATCAAAGAGCATTGCTCTGGTGACGGAGCATGCATGGAGGCCTTGGATAATAATAATAGATTATATATAATAATAGATTCCAGTGGAAGGATGCATTCTGTGCTGCACTTCCAGAAGTCTAGTCAATATATACGTCTTAAGCTGTAAAAAGAAATTTTCCAAATAAAAGCCTTTTGAAGGTCCGTGGTTTCTCCAATCCTTAAAACAAAGAACTTTATGTTAAAAATCACTGAATTTATACATTGTCTTAGCAGGTTCGCTTCGGTATCACCTGAGGCCTTTCTTCAGAAGAGTGTAATTCTCTTTGCAAATCAGTATCATCTCTCAGTCTAATTATTCGTAATGAGCAGGATCACAGTTTTTTAAAATTATCCACATCATTAGCCATACTTTAAAAAGGAAATAAAACACTGCGGTGGTTTCAGTTCTGCATCTCCCCACTGGAGTCACTCAGAACACTCAGCATGTCACTTCTGCGCCACCGAACGCAATGGGATTATTATTTGAGATGGGAATCTGGCTGGGTATGGAAAATGTTCTGTTGGGACAGACCACGCAGAGGGAGGTTCCTAAGGGTGCCCTTTGTGGTTCCTTCCCCTCTGAGCCCCAGGAAGGAAACGAGGCACAGTCAGAGACAGCAGCTCAGACCTTCTGAGACAGGCTGAGCACGGGACAACCGGAGAGATCGTAAAACTTCAGAGCCGGTGTCTACTCTAAATTCATTAAGAGGGTGTCAAAACACTTCTGTGTGCCAGCGCTGTTCCTTGTGCCTTCAGAGGAGAAAATGTGATCCGTTCATTAATGATTCAAAGTGGCGAAGGCTATTTTGAAAGAGATCAATGAAAAGTGACACTTTGGCCCTTCGAAATTCCGGCTTTGCTCAAAGTGAAGTTAAGGTTGCCTTGACTTTTCTTCCACGCAAATGTGAAGACAATTAGCAGGCTCTTTGAATGGAAGGCTGAGACAGAACTATATTTTAAGTTTTATTAAAGTCGGTTCCGCTGACTTGAACATAATAATTCAATGCATATTGCCTGTGCTCACTCCCTCCCTCTTGCTCACCCACAGTAACAAGGAATCCTGCAGTTTGTGCCAGTGGTGCTTTGGCTGTTGGCACAGAGTGTGCTGGTTTGGGCACCGTGTCTCTCTTTCCACTTCTCCCCCCTTTTATTTCATAATAAGAGGAATCAAAAGGTGGGTTGAACCTCGGCTTTGTCGCAGCTCTTCATGTCAGGCAGAGGTCAGGGAGTCCTTCTGATCTTCCCAACCTCCGATGGCGTGGAGCAAAATGGCATTCCAGGCATTGTGTTGGCAGCTGAAGGCAATAAAGACCAGCAAGAGCAAAGAGTCCAAGCCAAAGGTTTTGGAGCCAGGTCTTGGAAACTAAGGGAACTAACCAGGGACTGGGAGACTGCTGCCTCTGGAGCTCCATGTTATGGAATGGAAAGTCTTGTGAGGGAAACACTTCATAATCTAAACAGCTTGAGATGAACTGAAGAGACATTTAGGAACTGAGGTCACAGGTTGACATAGGAAGTGTAATTCTGAACTGATTTGGTAGAATTAATGTGTTTGCTTTTAAGTACATCCTTTAAACTGTCTGGAATACAATTCTGAATACCAGGGGCATTATTCTCACTGGTCACAGCTATTCTATCTGACATAGCTCTTTTTTACTCCTCAGTTTTATTCCCAAAAACATCTTCAGCACGAACAAAAACATTCTTTCAAAATTCCTGTATTCTCATCCTTAATCCCAACGGCAGGCTAAGAGGAAGTGCTTCTGGAGTTTATTCCCATATTCCTCTGCCAATATCTGGCCTTCAGGCCAAACATTTTGGCACTAATGGGTGGTGTCTGGCGTGGAGATACAAACAGCAGGAGGAGTCAGACATCCACACGGCCACTCCCGCGCCCGCCCTGAGTATCCAGGGTGGATGGCCTTCCATGCCTTTGGGGTCTTTCCTTTAAAACTGCTCTATAAAACAGTGACCTCTTCTCACCCGTGGAGCCCCAGTACATATCATGTGCTGTTTATAACCTGGAAATGGGCACTGTTTGCAGTTTCTGAAAACCAGAGCCGTAACTCCGTGTTTAGGAGCACATCTCGCGGTTACAGGAGACATTCAGGTGCTGTAAGAGCTGCAGACAATGTGACTTGGGAATCCAAAATCAGCATTGGTGACCTCACTAAAGTGATTTCTCCAGCCCCAGGTTGTAACCTCATGCGGGAGAAGGTTTTCCCGGGGCCGACTCTGCTGCAACTCCACTGAATTCGGCTTTGTTTGTAAAGAAACAGAGGGTGTAATTAGCAAACAAAGGTAATTGGAAGAGATGAACTTCAGAAAAACAAACAAGCAGTTCCCGTGTTAGCATCTAGAGAAATGAACAGATTAAAAGAAGGAGATGAGTAAGAAAAGGAACATGATTTATAGTGAGAATTGTCCAACAGCTGAATGCTTATTCTGAACTCCAGGAGGCTTCTAGTACTGCAGTTTGGCTCCTACAGCTGCATAAATATTTCAAAGCATGCTTATCTCGTTCCTGTTAACTCAATTTTTCTTAAAATCCTTCTAGATGCCATATCCAAATCACACTCCTTCCTTATTTCCTTGCTTCTGGAAAATCTAACATGGAAATCATGTAAAGCAACTACTCCATACACATCAAAACTCTCATAAATATCCTATAGAAAGAAGGTATCCCTGTTAATTAATTGTAGCTCTGTTGTGTCTTTTCACTGTGCTTGGGAGCCTTGGACCAATTTAAATTATTTAAATGTTCATCCAGCCCAGCTGTGGTTTTTTTCAAACATAAAAATATTAATCCTCGTTAGAACATACATTAGGCTTTTTCCCCAAATCAGATCCTGGTATCTTTGGGCACTGAATTGCTGGCTGTCTCTCTTAGAGATTTCCATCATGCATTCTACCAATTAAAGGGGCTTTATTTTGTTTCTCTTACTTCTACTGAATTGTAGGGGAACAAAAAAAACCAAACAAACACCAAAAAACAACCCAAGACTTTTTCAGATACACCAGGCTTGCTGTATTTAGGAATTCTAGAAAGCAAAGCTCCTTATTTTTGACTCTCATGGACAAAGTGGCTAAAATTAATATTCTTTCTCAGCTGGATTAGCTGGGGATGGGTCTCAGCTGGGTGTGCCAGAAATGCCTTCACCAGTGTGTATTAAATCCTCACAGGGTTTTGTCTTCAGAAGGTATCTTTGACAAAATAAGGTGCCCACAGCCACTTTGTGGAGCAACAGTGACATTTAGTGGTGACTGAAGCAACTCTTCAATCTTGTTGACCCTTTATTGTCTTGCTGACCCCGGGAACATTTCCCATACAGTGTCACCCCCTCTGTGATTCACAGTGCATCTCCCTTTCCTCCCTCCCCGTGCTTTGTAGATTGTAATGTATTATTTGTTTTAACAAGGCCCTCCGGTCCACATTTTGCAGCTATGCCTTTTTACTGCTCGCATCTCATCCAAACAAGCCCAGCGAAGAGAACTGGTCTCTGGCAGCGCCGCTTTGGCTACAGAAATGATTTGCCTGAGGCTCCCAAGTTCGACACGGGCTGCTTCTCTGTATCTCGTGCAGGGACACCGCTCCCGTCTCCCACAGTGGCAGCAATCCCAGAAATCCCTGGATGCTGCACGTCCGACAACCCCCCTGTCTCATCTCATGCACGACTTCACGAGGACTTTCCCCTGAAAGAATTTATAACATACCCACCGGGCCTTTATATACGTTTGTTATCCCAAGGAAATCCAAGCAGGTTCCCTCTTTGGCTGTAGGTAATACCCTTTTAAGTTCTAGCAGCGCATATTCCAACTCTTTTTCACATTTCTCCTGTCTGTTGTCTTTTCCTGCAGCTAATTGCTCCATTCTGCCTGGTGACCACTCCTTCCCCAGCACTCTGGGCTTTTCTTCTTCACCACCTCTGGCTTTCCACTGCCCTGTGTACGAAGACTAACTGGCCTCACACTTAAACGGGCTGTATTTACGTATTTCCCTTTGATATTTGTAAATGTCCTCCTGGCTTTACAGAAGTTGTTGGGGTTTTGTTTCAGCAGAGCAGCAAATAAATGAACTGTTTTCCCTATTTATGGCATCGCCGCTATTTCCTGTGTTTTACAAACGCAACGACCACCGTCGCAAATACGTCTGGCAAATGTCATGACCCATTTTAGAGTTCCCCCGTTGCCTCGCGTGTACTGGAAGCAGAACTACGCTCACGGGCCCTCAGGGCAGTCAATTTTTCATTTTCCTTGTAGTGGCAGCTTTTTTTCCTCAAGAGCAGCAACAGAAGTCGTCAAAACCCCACGGCCAATTCCACAGTTTCTCAGTGCGTCGGGATGAAGGACTTTTGCTGATCTTCACTTGCAAAGCCAAGCCCGCCCAAGTGTTAAATCCATTTATTGCCGTTTTATTTTAGGAGTCTTCTTTTGTATTAAATATACCGAAAGCTCAACTCTGTTTACGTATTCTGCCAATTTTCATTTCTCTCCATTTCTCCCTCTCTCCTGGCAAGACTAAGCTGGTGGCTGCCTTGGAGCAGCACGTCTGGGGTTGTACAGGCTCGTTCTTTTCTGGATGTGGATTTTGAGCATCATCCAAAGTGTGTCAGTCAAATTTAACAGAACACAACCCCATTTCTGTCTGTCTCCTGAGCCCAGGGGTTGTGATGCTGAAGGCAAACTCTGCTGAGCTGGACATCCACAGAGTTTTGCAATATATTGCCTTGATTTCTAAGGCTAAAAATAATCCAGGTTACCTGCAAATTAGGCAACTGTTGGAAATTACCCGGAGTTTCTTACTGATCCAGTTCCAGTTCTGACCCCTCCCTGGCCCTGCCCTGCCTATCCCTCCCTTGCCTTTACTTGTACTGATCTGTGAATTTTTAAGTTATTGTTTTAACTAAGTCCAGTGCTCTGTTTTGTGATGAAAAATCAGGTTGCTTATCCGAGTTCACAAATCTGCAGCTGAGAAATCATCTGAATCCCTATCCCGGCTCACTGGCCTGAATTACTTGAAATGCAAGGCAAGACATAGGAACCAAAGTTAATCAGACAGATTCCTATCTTTAGAAATACTTGTCTAAGAACCTTTATCTTTAGAAACACTTGCTTAATAATATGAAAATATTTCACAGAAACAGAAATGGAACCATAATTGATAAGGAAAACTTATCAAAATGTTTGTTTCATCAAATCCAAAATGACTTGCCAAACTAATAAAATTCTGAAAGCGAAGCAGTAAAATTGAAAGAGCTCTTTTATCCCTATGAAACCAAATATTTTCATCCAGCATTTCAGAATAAGGGAAATCTCAGGAGGTATTTGGTCACGTTAATTGTTGTAACCTGAATAATCACTTCCATTCCAAGCCTTCTGTTCTGCACACCTTAGCCCTGTATCTGCACCACCCTCAGCTTCCACCTCAAGCTTTCCTCAGACACCCCGCTTCAGGTGACTGTAATCAAGGAAGGAAATATGGTATAATATTATTATAATTTTCATTTCCGAGTCTTGCTGATAACTCAGGGCACTTGCAATCCTTATTATTGCAGCAGACTCGCTCTCCTTTTCATTGCTGAGCATTGATCGACTCTGATATGGGCCTGTATTCATGGCACCAGGAGAATAACCCAGGGAAGAACCAGATGTGGCACCCAGCCCTGAATGAGCGTCAGCTCAGACCTCAGGGTTGCTTTCCTTAGAACTTCTTGGCACAACAAAAGAACAGATTGGGATTTTTTTCCCCACTGACCATTACATTTTGCCTTTCTTCTGCAAATACTTATCTTGCTTCCCAGCAAAAGCACAGTATCTCATTGCTAATACTGTTAAGCACACCCATGTTTTCCTCTCAGACATTGCATTGCACAGTAATGAAATCACTCAGCACAATACCCACCTTTGGCTCTCAGTACTGGCATTTCATAAAAGCAGTAGGAGATCGGGATAGTGAAGAGCAGGAATATAAATCTTTCCTTGAAAGGTATTTCAGAGAACATGCTTCTGCCATGGAAGGAAAACATTCCCACGTTTGGGAAAGGTACAGAATTATGTGCTTTTCAGTGTGTCCCAAAGGTGAAGGGAAGGATAAGGAAGGCTGGAAGAGGTGCAGGAAGGAAGGGAGAAGGAAGGGAATTGAAGGAATGATGGAAGGAAAAAGGACAGAATGGAGGAAAGGAGAGGGAGGACACAGATAGTAAAGGAAGACAGACATGAAAGAAAGAAGGAAGTGAAAAAAGGAAGAGAATGAGAAGAGGGAGCAGATTTGGGGATTCAGCTGACTGTGCTGCTCCTGCATGTCTGAAATTCTGGAGATCTTTGATTAACTGAATACGAATTTTATTCTTTCACAAATAAAAAAAATCCCCCTCTTTCCTTGGAAAACGTGTACTAAACAGCTTTTGACAGATCCCTTCAGTTCACCACTGAAAACAGCAGTTGTGTGTTTGCTATTAAAAGGTAGCAGAAAGGAAATATTTTTTCAAAGAAATAAAAAGCACCTTCCAAGGTGACAAACTGTAGGGAGGAGGAAGTGGTTCAGAAGCGAGGTTTGTAATACTTGCTTCCATCAGGGCTAAAAGCATTTGGTGGGATTTGGCTTTTTCCTCGTGCTTTCTGTATAGCCAGAATTTCAGTTCATTCAAATGACCTTCTGCAGAACATAAGAAGCCTCCACCTAAACTTTGCCTTTCCCTTGGCCTCTGAAGAAACCAACCTCACGAGCACAAAGGGAGATGCTGCTGCTGCTGCTGCAGCCTTGGAGCCTGCAGGAGCTTTGGGGCTCTCAGAAGCTCTCAGGGCTGCATCCATCTGGAAATCCTCGAAGTGAGACGGACAGCATGGACCTTGGGAGATGGAAAAACCCTGGCACACACGTGTCTGCTCCAAAGCAGAGCTGGAAACACAATGTCCTCCTCAGCACACACTCAACACAGCCATGATTAGCGTTTGAAGGCAAACTGGAGCGCACAATCCCTTCGGGCAGCCCAGAGGGACAGAGTCCTTTGTGCAAGGACACGAGACAAGCCCCTGTAGTATGGGGGAAACTCCCTGGTGCTTGGAAGCATCAGGATTTGTGTCGTTTGGGGCTGAGCAGGAAAGTCAGGAGTTATATGGAAATACCCAAAGTATCCCGTTTCCTCCTTAGAATGCCTTTGTTTCATACATAGAATTGCCAACTAAAGAGTTGCACCACCCAGCTGAGAGTTGCACAGACCTGTAAGGAAAAGCTGGCAGGAGCTTACCTGGGCACTCCCTGTAACTACACCCTCACAGTGTTGGCAAGGGAAGAGGTGTTTGCCACCCTCACCCGGAGTCTCCACCTCGTGCCCACCATGGCTGGCTTGGACAGGGGGGATTTCTGACCTGTGTAATGGGATGTGAATGTGGGGAAAGGCAACAAATGCAAGTAAAATGTCACTAAAGCTCATCTGCTTCTTCGTCTGCGCCCTGATTGCAGCAAGTCTCACAGGTAAATGTCTCAGATATCTTCAGCTGACTTCCGAGAAGATGAAGGGTTTCTGAGGAACTCTTTCGTCCTTTTGTTAAACAGTGTTTAAGTCAGTCAGGTGGCCTTGAATTTGAATTCTTTTTCTAAAATAAATATTAGACTAAGCAAATGAAAAAGGCAATCTGTAGCTTCTGTGTCCTACAGGTCAATTCTGAACTGTAAAGGGAAATTTCAGCTTGAAGGAATTTAAATAATACTGTGTTTGTCTCTGCTCTTTGGCTGTTCTGTGAAAACCTGATCTCCCAATTCTTCTTTCAATGCTGAAACCTTCGAGCACAGGGGTGCCCTGCCTGGGTGCACGGTCAGAGAGGAAGGATATAAAGTGCTAGTCCATAGCTCCAAATGGTTCCCTGAGGGTCTCCTTTACCCTGGAAGGAGGTTGTGCACTTTGCAATCTGCTTCTGCAAGTAAATGCTGGACACCAAACACATCTAGGAGGGGTTTGGCCCGAGACCTTCTGGCTGCACTTCAGTGTTTGTGATGGCCAGTCCTCTAGAAAGCAACAGCCACTGTGCCTGGGTTTTCCCTAGTCCTGTCTTTCTTAAACGTGCCACCTTAGGTTGTGCCAACAACATTCGGGTTGCTTCTTGCTCCATTTTGTTCTCTTCCTCAAAAAAAAAAAAATCCATATCTTCCCTATCATTTGTATTCTTAATTGCTAATTACAGAAACCACTGACACAGCATTGGCTTTCAAAGTTCATTCTGTGGAATAGGGAAGATTATGACAAATGTGTTTTAAAAGATGACAAAACTGGGCAATTATTCTTCAAAGATTTATTTTTTTTCCTGTATCTTTGTTTAGGGCTTGGCTGTTTGTGTGATGTTCCCAGGCAGGAGCACTGTTGCCTTGCTCACCCAATTTTGTCTTCCACTGACAGAGAGTAGGAGAGAAAAGTGGGATAACTCACCCTCTGTCTCCCATTCTCTTGGGTTCACGTGAAACACAAAAATTGGTGCCCTAATCTCCTTTTTGAGCAAACAACATTAATTTGGTTGAAGGTTTATGCCTTAATCTGCCCGTGTGGTTGTGCAGAGCAGAGCAGGGTAGAAGACAGAGTGTTTCTGTCTCGTGTAGGAGTCCAGGCTTTGATTCCCAGGTGCTGGGGAGAAAAATAGGCAAGGGGGAATGTCCTGGGGTCTTGCCTTTTGATGTCAGTCAGTGCAACCAGTAAATGAGGGAGGGGATGTTCCCAGAGCCTTCAGGTTAGAGTCCTAGCCAAAGAGACTGCTTAGCACCATTTATTATCATTGTCCAAATTGCTATGGTTCTGGGAGTTAAGGATGTCTGGCTTTCATTTTCAGCATTTAGCTCACAAAGAAATTCCTTTACCTCCTTGGGATGTTACAGACATCCTTTTCTTGTTACCAATACCCAGAATTCCCTTGCCAGATTCCCCTTCAGTGAAATTTCCTCAAATGGAGAGGCACACCACGCCCCAAGACACGAGAAGCTGGTGGCATTGGTGTCCTCCAGATTAGCAAAAGGAGATTAAATGACACAACACTTGAAAGTTAAAAGCCAATGTTTATTAGCACAGGGGTGAGGAAGGATCTCTCAGCCCTATATATAAGATGTTAAGGAAAAGCACAGAGGAGGTAAAGCACTTCTGGACGCTCCAATTCTGGAGTTCCTCTTTCTTCTTGTGTTGTTAAGCCTCTGAAAGGAGAGGATATTATGAATATAGAAGTAATTGTATTAATATTTTTACAGTGTTCGCATACAATTAACAGTAACTAGTGGTAATAGTAGTAATGAAGTAATGATGAAATGTTATTGTGTTCTGCATTCCCAGAGCAAGGAGAATGCAAAAATCTATCCCTTCAAAATGCAGAGGCCAGAGGGAGGCCTATGGGATTATTAAGGGACTCTTTCAACCCTGAAACACCACATTTCACTGGTTTTTACTCCGTGCTTTCCCTCTTTATATCACCTAGAACTGTATCTTCTCCCAGTGTTAAACGTGTATTTGTTACAATTGTTTTGTGGGCTGTTGCAACAGATGGATTGGAGAAAGCGTGACTATCATTTGTTTGGATGTGACACAGGATACATTACGTCTAGATCAAAAGTGTTTGGCAAAAGCATGAGCCTCTCTTCCAAACTCTAACTTGCAGCATACAATGCCAAGCAGAAACTTGAATCAGTGAACTTCTTTTATAGAGGCTTATACATTGTCATTAAACACTGAGTTTTTCCTCGTGGAAGGAAGCTAAAAACCTTAGTTTCTGTATGTGAACTTTTGTGGTTCAGCTGAAATGAGGTGACAGGTCTCACTGTGCCAATAGAAGTCACTGTTTTTGCCAGCAAACCAGGGAAACAGTGTACTAAGATGAGCATAGCCTGGAAATGAAGATTGGTTTCAGCCAGCTGTGAAATAACCTTAGAGCCATTAGAAGCCATAGCCCAATTCAGAACTATCCTCTTTTAAAATAGGTTTCTAGACAGTTTAATAAAATAGGCTTTAGTACTCTTGAATACAAAAAAAAAATATATATCAAAAAATCCTAAAGTCAAGTACTTAAAAAATCAGGAGACACTCCCGTGCAGTTCATCCCTGCTCAGACCTGGAACTTCACTGTGTGTGTGAGTCATGTGAAAAACTGGTGTCTGCTCATGGAAATGAAGCGAGTTATGCAATTCACACACTTAGGTGTGCCAGCTCCCAAAATTAACACGGGAACCAAGAGCACAAGGAAAAGCAGCAAACAATCTACATGCTGAGAAGCACAGAGAACACCAGAGACCAAACGGGTGGTGAAACTGCAGTGGGAAAGACTAAGGAGTACCTTGACACTCATCTGGACCCTCATATGGCAGGGAGCGACTCCTCTCTTGTCGAAATGGCAAGGAAGAGATCTTCTCCCCCCAGAGATACCTGGATTTTACTTCACTGAACAGCCGAGCATTGTGTCAACAGATCTGTAGGACGTGTCACAGAATCATTAAAAAGTTGGCATCAAGGGTCCCCATATCGTTAGTGATTTTATAAAGATACACATACAGGGAATATTCAAAGGGTAGAACAAAGACAGATGTTGTTCCAATGCTTTAAAAGAGCAATTGTTATGAAGACATTGCTTGTGGACTTGTCAGTCTGGTTTTGATCCTGCTTAGAACAACTGACATTGTCTAGTTAACCTGGTAAATGTGGCTCAAAAGAAGAGACCCTTTTTAATGGCAGTTAAGGACTATTGGATTATAAACCTGATGAAGTGAAATCAATTTAATTAAAAAATAATCTTCAGGCAACACATTGTGATAGAACAGTCACATTGCTTTGGGGAGAGTGTTTGCCACTGCTACACTAGGTTGGTAGAAATCACTCCACGCATTCCTTCCTTCCAGTGGTTCCCCGGGAACCGTTCCCTGCTCAGCAGAGAGAACATCAGTGTCCTGGGATGGCAAAGGAGCAGAGCAGAGCTAAGCCTGTTCCCACAGGACAGTGCAGGATGTGCCCATGGGGAATCCTGCCTTCTGTGCTGGGGTGCAAACCCTGCCGAGGATTTGACGTCCAGATCCCAGAGGATAAAGTTCACTGCACTGTATATGCACCCCATATGTATGCTTTGATGATCTCAGAGTAATGTAAGAATTTCATTTATAGAGCATTGAATAAGTATATTCTATTAAGAGGTACTTTGCAGCCTACAAGCACTTACATTATTAGAATCCTGCAACATGAAAGGAGCTGTATCAGAGCCAGGATCATCTTTTCCGGATCCAGCCTGGAAAGAAATAGCAGATTTTGAGCCATGGTGCTCATTGGAGCAGTTTATAGAGTGCAATGGAGTACCTGGTACTTCACTTCATTAAATGGAATGGGATGGCTCGACCTCCTCTCACTGTTTCACTGATACAACTCAAAACTGTGCAATAAGGAAAAGGCACCTTTGCCTTTCTGCACGCAGTGCCAGCCTAACTCTCTGCCATTCGCTCTTTGGTTGTCACTTCTTCTTCTTTGTAAGATACTTCCAGATACTGTAGCTAAATGAAGAGTGTGTATTTCTGATGCAAAACACTGTTTTGTGCTATTCTTCTAAGCTTTTTTTTTTTGCCTAGTACACTTAATCTTTTCTTTCTTTCACTGGAAATTTTAGGTGAAGAGGCTTTGCTGCCAGCACCTCAGAATATCTCTATTCTTTCTACCAACATGAAACACTTCTTAACTTGGACTCCTGTGATCGTCCAGGGAGAAACTGTGAGATACTCGGTTGAGTTTCAGGGGTAACTTCTGGTTTTTTCTTTTTCTTTGCTCTTTGAACACTGTTTATCGACACTTAAAGTCCTACTTGTTGTTGTTTTGGTTGTGGTTGTGGTGGTGGTTGTTGTTTTGAGCACCATTCAGCTCACGAGCCTGAGAGAAGTTCGATACTTCAGCACTGCTAATCACAAGTTGGGGGGGGGGGGGATTCATTTTGCTCCAATTCTGAGACTGTTTACAGGTTCATCAATACCGGAGTAATCCAAGGTGTCATCAATTCCACATAAGAAATCTGCCTTTATCCAAATAATTCAAAAGTTAGGAAGATTGGCAAAAGTTTAAGGAGAAAACATACGAGGTGAATTCAGTGTTAATCTTTTAAACATTTAACACACATCACAGGAGGGTTCTGATATATCTTGAGCCATGCCTTGTATTACAATATGGCTTTGGAATTCTTGTGTGCTGGGAATGATCAAGTCAAAGGAGTGGGCAGGATCTGATGCATCAACACTGCGTTGGCTCTTCCCACCTCCTACAATATCATGCTACTTTTGGCTCCTGAACAGGCTGGCTCTGGGAGGTTTTCTCCAGATAACATCTAAAACACACCCATACCGGTTTCATGCACTTCTGGTATTCCAGCATATCCCAGTACTGGTTTCACCTGGAAAGAACTCCCCAGCAGCCTCAGCCCACGTCACGGACACCTCTCCTATCAGGTGCCTGCTCTCTTTCCTCCTCAGGGAGTACGAGCGAGTGTACGCCAATGAGAGCTGGATCCCCATCTCTGAGTGCTCCCTCCTCACAGCCACGGTGTGTGACATCACAGAGGACATCTCGGCCACCGTGGCCTATAACCTGCGGGTGAGGGCAGAGGTTGGGGCCAGCACATCACAGTGGGGCACCCTGAAAGGCTTCTTCAATCGCATCACCAGTGAGTCCTGTTGCTGGCGTAAGCTGTATGTCCATGTCATCTTCTCAGTGTGGTGTTGAGGGATCCCTCAGGCGCATGTTTGTCACACAAAGCCCAAACATCCACAGAGCACATCCTGCTTCTCAGCTCCTCTCACTCTGGGTTAGGGTGTCCCACTCTTAGCCAGCCACGCTGTGTTCTTGGACCTGAGGCAGGGCCAAACGCACCAGGGCTTCAATTTGAGGGGTTTCAAAGGCAGGCAGGAAAGCTGCAGGCATTTCTGCTGGCAAGCTGGTCATTCTTGCCCCTGATTTCAGAGAGTCCTGACCAGCTAGGGCAGCTGTCACCTGACCCATGTCATGTAGTCACTTCTAAGGGTCCAGAACCCAATCCCATGGGAGCGCTTCCTCTAGGAAACAGCCGTGTCACCCTCTGCCTGCCTTATGCTGTCCTGGGAGTCCAGCTCCCTTCCAGACATGATTCCCTCTTCCCATGTTGTCAGACACGTGAAATAATCTCAGAAGAGGAAAGAAAAATGGAAACCACATCACTGGTCTCATCCCAGCAATGCAGGATATTTTCTCCATATCCTCTCAACTCCTGCAAAGCCTGAGGCCCAGCTTAACTCAAGGATCATGCTGCAGCCTAAAACTGGCATACTATTTCCAGGGTTTCTCTGGAGTCATGACCTCTGTTCTCTGCCATGTGTCCAACTGCTTCCTGCAATAAAAACTGTGGTGAAAAGCCTCTGTTGAGGTGACTGTTGGGCTGTAAGTCTCAGTCTGGCATGGGCAGCCATCATCAGCTTTAGCCAGGGCAGAAATCGCCTGTCCTAGGTCAGAACTGACCTGATATTAAACCTTCATCAGTCTTTGGAAGTTATCCACTATTTCCTGAGTGAGCAGTCCTCACTCTTGCAGAACTCCTAGAGAAAGCAGAAGTGCCACCTAAGTTGGTGAATGTGTCCCTTGGAGTGGAAGTATATCCTAGATAGGGCCTTAAAGGAAAAATCTCTCCCTTTTCCAGCAATGGTGGCACAGAGCTGAGCCACAGACCACAGCATCAGGCAGAGAGAGGGAAGGACATTCCTGAGACGGACAGGACCAAAAACAGCAGCTTTCTCACAGTTCAGTGAAGTATTTGGCAGCTTGGCCCTGTGCCTTGGGGACCTCAATACCATCCTCTGGCTACGCTGTGGCAGTTCAGAGGACACAGCTTGCAGTGGGATGCAATGTGAATACGACAAATGTTTAAAAGAGAAGGAAAAGTCACTCTAAGTTCTTGTCCTTCAGCATTTTTACTGCTTGCTTTCCCTTGTGTCTGCTTTCACATCTCTTGGGAAACCTGGCATTGAGTCTGAGAGGAGCCAAGGAACTGAAACACAGCCCCCAGGTTCTGTACGGGGTTCACAGCCAGCCAGGGCATCAGCACAGCCCACGGGGCTTCTAGACTGAGGAGCTCCAGTGTCAGAGGCGTGGGTGTACAACCACAGAAAGTATGATAACACATGGAAAACACTTCAAAAAGACCTTCCTAAAACTAACCATTTAGTCAGTCTAACTTCTTCATTTATCAAAATACAAAGAGCTACTTAGTACCCAGTGTGCCAACACAGGGCTGAATAGAAATGCTCCTGTTTGGTTAGTAGTTGCATCTTGCACTGTCCCTTTGTTGCCAAATGTTTGTTTTTACCCCCCAAATAATATTAACAATTTTTTGCTTTAATGTTGAGGCCTAATATTAAGCAGCTTTTCATCCTTTAATTTAAAAGAATAAGTAGATTTCCAGGCCTCCCATTTGTGGCACATTCATCACGAACATACTTGGATTTCATGTTTTCATGTTGCTCGGCGTTGGTGGCAGCTCACTGGATGTAAAAGCAAATTCAATGAAGGACATCTCTTCTGTATGGGATGAAGCATCACGCTCCTTCCTTCAAAGCAAGGAGGTTGCAACTGGTTTCAGCTATAGGGGAGTGGTAAATAATGGCATAGATAAGTAGTGCAAAT
Source organism: Sclerurus mexicanus (assembly GCA_013396755.1). Taxonomy (NCBI): domain Eukaryota; kingdom Metazoa; phylum Chordata; class Aves; order Passeriformes; family Furnariidae; genus Sclerurus; species Sclerurus mexicanus. The sequence continues at coordinate 133,600 of VWZF01001848.1, read as the reverse complement.
AAGATCTCCGTACTGCCTTGATTCCCAGTTCATGAATGTACAGTGTGTAGTTTCATCCACACTTGACTGATTCTCATTATTTCACTAATATTTCTTACAGCAGAATCTCAGACAAAGCCAAGCTTTCAGTATGAAAGCAAGCAGGAAGCAAATCACCTACAGATTCACTTGCATACATTTACAAAAGTCTGTCTAAAACCATGTAGATACTAAAAGAAAATCAGGATTCGTGTGAACTGCCAGAGTTATCCTGAGGCTCATAATGCTTTTTGCTTCACCTTTGAATAGCTGCCAAAATTCCCATGAAAAAGCAGTGGTTTCTGAGCTCCTGTTCTGTGTGTTAGTGTTAAGCTGATGCCCAGGAGCAGAAGAGCTGGCTTGATCTGGTGTCTCTGCTTCTGGCTGCCCAGCTGGTTCTGCTGCAGTCGATCACATGGGACCCTCAGGCCAGACAGTTCCTCCACTGGAGAAAATTCCAAACCTTTCAAGTTCTGTGCAACTCAGCTATTGCCAAACTCCTCTTTGAAACGCCAGTCATGGTCCTTCTCCCTTTGGAAATCTATTACTTTATCTAGACACAGTGGGAGGTAGAGCAGGGAGGTTTCTGCCCCAGTGAGGCAACCAGCTGTTACACCAGACTAGTGTTACTGTACTCCTGATGGCAGCTTCTCTTCCTCTCCAGGCTGGGAAAAAGAAGGAGGGTTTTTAAGGGTTGCCTCTGATGTGATAATGGTGCTCTCTCTGTGTTGGCAGCTTCCCTGACCCCACCTGTGATGAAGGTCATAGCAGATGGGAATCATTTACTAGTGGAGCTGGAAGACATGGGACCTGCCTTTCAGTTCCATGTCCTCTATTGGAAGAAGGGCCAGGAGAGGAGGGTGAGTGTCACCTTCAGGTTTTGGGTAATAACGAGAGCCCTCAGAAGGAGAGCACGCAGACTGTTTGCCAGTCCAAGCTCCTGCCTCCTGTGAGGCTGCAGGACCTGCCTGCAGTCAGTGTGTCCCAGATCGCTCTGCACGTACCACTGGGTTGCTCTTATCCTCATGGAGAAGCTTGTCTGTTCTTTCCCCATTTCCTTCTCTGCAAAGAGGAATCCCACCCAGTACCTCAACTGTTGAAAGAAACCAGAAGCCAGGTGTCCATCACACCCAGCAAAAAGCTCAGATCAGTCCGGACCTTAGTCCTCCAGCCCTTACACCAGAGGAGTAGGTTATGGTCTGGTGTCGTGGCCCAACGTCATCATTCCGCCTCTTTGGCTTACAGCTTCTTCTTCCCAACCCCTCCTACCCTTCCAGCTCTGTGGTCTCATTCTGCACTCTGCTGTGCCTCCTTGTTTGCTGCTTTTGTCCCTCCCTTCTCTTACACAGCCCTCACTGACACCTCCTGCTGCTCCTTCCTTTCCTCCCACCAAAGTCTGGGCCAGCATCATGGTAGGGCTCCTGTTCAAAAACAGGTCCCTGCCCTGTGTTCTGATGTTTTTCTCGTGGTCCCGCGGCAGACGCAGCAGAAGGTGGTGAAGGAGACCAGCTCTGCGGTTCACCTGGACACCATGGAGGTGGGAGGTGACTACTGTGCGAAGGCTCAGACGTACGTGGAGGCGATCAACAGGAGCAGCGGCTTCAGCCAGACACAGTGTGTGAGGGCCCGGGGTGAGAGCCAGCCCTGCTCCCTATTCCCCTGCTGGAGTCATGCCCAAGGACACCCAGCAGCTCTCCCTTTTGCTTCCATGCTGTATCCCCTGTATTGTTTGCAAATGTGCTGCCCATTTGTTCCTTGGGAGAGGTAAAAAGGAAGGACTCGTGAGTGCAGCCCTGGTCTCCTTCCCCGGAGCGTGCCAGTGAAGGGTCTCACCAGGATGGGTGGCGAGGGCAGCCTGACTGCAGGCAGTGGTGGGTCCTCACAGCCTCTCTGAGAAGTTTTGCTGCTTGTGTTATTTTTAGGAGACACATCCATGTGGCTGGTTACTGCCGTCATCTTCGCTGCTGGCTTTGCTGTGGCTGCCTTAACCTTGCCTTTCCTCGCCTGGAAAACAAGAAAAATCTTTCGGTACTCCTGCTGCCCCGTTGCTGTCCTGCCAGACACACTGGTAATGTGTTTTTCTGTGTTTTATTGATTTTTAGGGTGCTGGGCATTCACAGGAGCATGGGGTAGGCAGGCAAAGCAGACACGTAGGAAGCCTGGCTCATTGCAGCGTGATGGGCTGAGCTACAGGGATCAAGCAGCCCTGAAGTGGCTGCACAGCTGTCACTGTCCTTGGTCTAGAGCCCTGAACAGGGAAGACATTCCTGGTGCTTGGGAAGAAGCGGCTTCGGAGGCACAGACTGACCCTGCCTGACCAGCTGCTCCCTGAATCCAGCAGCTGTGTCATTGGCAACACTGCTCCACGTCCCCTGGAACCAATTCCGAGCTCCTCAGCTCCTCGGTGAGGAGAAACCAACCCCCAAAAGCTCCCTCAGGAGCACGTTCAAATGTCCACTCCAAGTGAGAATGCCGGTAGCAGTTTAATAGCTGTGGGTTCCTGTGCACTGGGTGTCTGCAGCAGGAAGGATGAGAGGAACAGTTTGTGGAGGAAAGCAGAAGACAGGCAGACCAGCTCATCAGACCCTCATCATCATGAGGGTGAGTGAGTGCCTTTGTTTTGCAGGAAGTATCGGAGCCCTCCACCCAGCTGACACGGTGTGGCAGTGAAGAAGCTGAGCGATGTGATCTGATGGTGGTTGTGGTGCCCTCAGAAGAAGTTCTCCGACTGTGGATTCAAGAAACACTTTAGAGAACCCCACAAAACAGTCTCTTTGTAGCATCTTCATCTGTCTACTCTAAAAGCAAGTAAAAGTGACAGCTGCCAGTTCTGTATTTCCCCTTCATATCCTTCCCCAGGAGCAGACAGGAGGTAACATCTGTTATCTGCCCCTCTGTCAGACACATCAGTGGCCTCAAGGCAGAGCTCACCCTTCAGCCACCAGGATTTCACCAGAGCAATACATGCAGAACCCAGTCCCTTAGTTCCAAACCATTTCAGCCTCAGGGTTTTGCCTCAGTAAGAGCTTCTTTTATGGCAAAACCAGCTGGAATGGGCAGGGGGGAAATGCTTTTAGGGCTGCTGACCCTGAACTGAGGTGATGCTCATTGAAAAGGACGGTGACAGCAACTGGGTGCGGCATCCCGATTTGCTGCATGTGACAGATAGCAATGTGTGGTGCCACCAAAACTTACAGACAGCGCCACGAGGGATGACTGGCCTTCACCTGAGCTTAGGAGGAAGGGATGTGAAAAATAGACAGCTTTAAAGCTGGTTGGAGGGAGCGTTGAGAACCTTTTGGGGAGCAGAGTTTTGCAAGAGCAGCACCATCACCAACAATCTATAGGTCCAAAGTCACCCAGTCAGGGTGTCAAAAATAGGAAAGCTCTGTATGAGTGAAGGAAAAACTAGGATCTTTAGGAAAAGATATTGTTAGGAGTGAATTGTTTAAGTGAGAGAAGATTGGAGTGGAGAAAGGTGGGGAAAGGACAGGGGAAGGTAGGCTTGCGAAATAGGAGAAGAAATAAAAAGGGACAAAAATATGTGCAAGTCATGGCCAGGATTGTCCAGGGTGCCTGCTGGGCACCCCTGTGGTTCAAGAACAGGACTATGTCCCACAAGCAGATGTGCTTCTGTGGTCAGAGGGCCAGGCTGAGGGGCAACTGTAGTGCTTACCTTGGCTAGCAAAGGAGTATCAGGATGTACGGACCAAGCATCACAGCACTGCCCTGTTAGTGACCATTCCAGACCTGACAACATCATTATCCTCCAGATGACTTGTCCTCTTAAGGAAGAAAATTGCCAAAGACATGAGAAATTCCTTCTAAATACAAATAAAATATAGTTGATGTGTGTATTGCAATTATGGCCGTCACTTCAGAAAACAAAGTAATTTATCCCCTGTGAAGAAGAGACTTGTGTTAGCAGGGCACGAAAAGACATTGATCTGAGAAGGTTTTTTTAATGCTCTCAGTAGATCTAATGAAATGCAAGACATCTCTTTCTTAAAGAATGTGCCTTTTTCAATTTCATTCTTGCAATCCTGCGTGACGCCATCGGGTGGCAACAAAGCACCGTGAGAAAGGAGAAGTGACTCAGGACTATTCATCTGTGTCTTCTCCTGACCAGGCTTTTGCCCCGGGTCCTGGTCAGCACCTCCTTTGGGGGTTGCAGCTCGTTTTGACTCCTGTCTCACCAGCTTCTGTCTGGACAACATTGGGATGTAGTGCCTTGGTGTTAAATCATAAGATTGTTCCTGATGAAGATTTAGCAAATACAAGGTGAGAAAATCTGGTCTGAGCATTGTAGACTCAGCACTGATTATTAGTTTGTTGCTAATTAACGGGAAAATAACCTGGTTCCAAACACCACAGGATGCTGAGCCCAGACAAGGTTTGGGAGCGAAGAGGAGAAGGGCACGTGCGTGGGGTGATAGGACAAGCGCTGAGGGACCCAGCAGGTCTCACCCTTCCTAAATGCAGCCGGGGTGGCCGTGGGAGGCATCCAGGGAGTGGCCGATTCTGGCAGCCGGCAGAGCACAGCAGGGATTTGGGGGAGGACACTCAGCACACAAGGTCACTCCCTTGCAGGGTCAAGGGCTCTTTGTCAAACACCCCCTGTAGCCAGTGCCTAAATTTTCGAGGCATAGCTCCCCATCACAGAGGCTTTGGAAGTAAGGCTGGTTTAGAGAGCTCCTGCCCCTCCCATTTATCCTTATTTTATACCCCAGTGATTTGGAGGAGTTCTGATGAACCCCACAGGGGTGTCCCCAGGCGGGAAAAATTGTCCTGTTGCTTATCCATTCCATGGCTAAAGGTCAGAAAAGCCTCAGCAATTCCTCCCATCTCTTTCCCCTGACGCTGCTGCATTATGGCAGCACCACCAATTGTTTAGGGATACAGAGAAGAGAAAGAAAAGGCCCTTGAATCTAAAGGGCTCTAAAAAAATTATTTTAATGCATGATTTCCAGCTGCACACTAAGCATAGAGCATATGTTTCTTTCTCACTTGCAATAACAGCTTTTATGTCCTTCCTCATTGCCAATAAAGCAGTTAAACTGTTGTAGAAAACTGTGCAGACAACGTTAAACAACAGAAAGACCTGAAAGCAAATTCTTACAACAGGGACAGGGAAGGGAATTGCTTAAGCGCCGCTGCCACCTCAGCAAGACCACGTTCAATTTACATCGGGATATTCTGGTTTACGGCGACCTGAAGCCAAATTCGAGATGGTGATTGAAAATCCCCAGAAACCTTCTCCCTTTGAAGGCTGTGCTGCACTTTGCTAAGCCTGGATACCACGGCATGGAACAAGGGCCATTCCTCTGCCCCCTGCACCCAGCGGCACGGTGGCACCGGTGCCACCAGTGGCTGCTCAGTTCATCTCCTGGCATTCCGAGAGTTAATTGTGCCTCAGCAGTCATGGCAACCGCTGCCTTTGATAACTACTTTGGCTCCCACGACTGTGACAGCACCTTTCAAAGCAGGACCAGACGAGCATGGTGCACTGATGAACTTTGCTCTGCTTGTTTCCCTTGATGGCAGAGTAAGTGGCTCCATCTCTTTCGAAACGTGCTGCTTTTTCACTTCTCTCAAAATACGTTGTATGGAAATAAAGCACAAACCCGCATCATCTTTTTCGTGTTTTGTTTCCGTGCTAAATGCAACCTGTGGGCTGTGACTCAAAAAAACCCAACTTTCTCCTTGTAAGAAAGAAGAAATGGTATTAAGGCTGTTATTCAAAGGAAAAATGGTGCAGAGCAGCATTAGAACTTTTGGTTATGTGAACATTTGAGAAGAGTTACATATTACTGCACTGACAAGAAAGCAAGAAACTCAATTATCTGTTCCATGACACTAACTGGCTGGAATATAGCCTAATTTTTCCTGGGAAGTATATTTCCCTAGAAGTATATTGCTGTTTACAACTTCTAAAGGCCAATACTAATACACAGTCCAGCATTTCACTGTCCAATAAGACCTTTACCTTGATAAATTGTTGGTTTAAGGATTCAGTGCATCATTACTGTATGTTTTGTCCCTTTAAAATTTACCGCCTTTCTTACAAAATCAAAAAGTAACCAAAATCCCTACTTTTGACTGCGAGTCAACTCAGTTTCTTGCGAAGGTGGTACTGTGTCCTGCAAATGAACTGCTACAAAGATAATAAACTTCTAACCCACTGCAGACACAGATATTTATTGTTTAAAGAACTTGTGCACAGATGATTCCATTGTTATTACAGTACAAAATTGCAGAAAGAGAAAATTACTCAGATCAGGTCTCTTGTGGTGTTTCTCAGTAAATGGAACTATAAAAAAGAAATCAGAAATTACTAAATCAAGATATGAAAGCAATTAAAAGATGGCAAGGTTAAGTGAAATTGCCCAAGTAAATACTGCACACGGAGCCCTAATTTGGTTCCATGCAGCGCCTGGGCTATAATTTAGCTATTACTGCAGAAATGGCTACAGCTGAGCATTGCAATGGCCATGAAGTGCTCGGGATCAACCTCAGCCCTTCCCAGAGAGCCAAGGACGTGCTGGCAGTGAGTGATCCTGCCCCAGACGCCCTGCCCACCCCTGCAGCCCCGGGTCCCAAAGGGAGGGGTGACAGCAGCTTGCACTTGACATACAGATCTTCAGTGCTGCAAAAATAGACCCGAGGAAAGCGCCAGCCTGAAGTTTGCTGGTGTGGCTGCGTTTAGTGATGTTAAGGGCTGACTTTAGGAAGGGCTGACTTTAGGAAGGCAATGATGGGGTCAGGCCCAAGGAATGGACAGCTCCACAGTGATCTGGCATCAGGCACAGCAAAGCTACAGCTCTGGCAATGGCAAGGGCCAGGGCTTGAGCTCAAAGGCAGTTCCTGAAAGAGGGGAAGTCCCGGTGAGAGTTTTCTCCATCCTCTGATCCCCAGTGACATGGCTGCACCTAATCAGAGGGTGGTCTTGGGCACAGACCCTTCAGGCCACTGACCCCAGCAGGGTCTATCAGCAACCCAAAGGACCTGTGTCTTCATTGGCCCTTGGGACATTAACAATAGCTGACTTTTTTCCCATTTTCACATTATCCTTTATTTTTTTTATCCATCAGCTGACTCAAGAGCATGAGGCCTATTTAAAGGCAGAGCAGAGGCTTAAAATAAATACATTCTACCTGCCAAACAATTCACATTTGGCAGAACTATTTTAACTGAGTGCTCTGTATCTGTATCCAGTCATGCAGTCTGGTCTGTGCTATGGGTGCTGCATTAACGCACACAGAATGGAAGGGGTCTGTGAAACCTGAATGGTTTGGGTACTATCAGTGGAGCACATGGTGGAGACGAGAAGATCTCTAAAGATGCACACAACCTTAGACTTCAAGTGGAGAGGTGAAGTGTTCCCTACCTGAGACCTTGCAAGATACTGAGAATAGAAAGGACTTTTCCCCAGCCAAAACTCAGCCAAGAAAAGGCTTGGAGAGAGGAAATATTCATGATCAGTGGTGACCCTGGAAATACAAGCCCAGCTCCTGAGCTGAGCAGGCAGTCATTATGCTACTGCTGAATTTTATTCCTCCTATAGCTCCATTCCCATTTAAGTTCCCAGATTTACAGCATTTTTCCTGTGAAGAATGGCTCTTTCATTTTGCCCCTCTGCTGAGGCCAGAGGGTTCCTGTAGACCTGTGAAAGTGGCCCTTGGCAAAAGCCAGCTACAGCTCTCTACTTTTCAGCATTCTGTGGTCTTCAAACCAGCCTTCCACTGCACGATCCCTTTCTGCTCACTGCTGTGCTTTCGTTCTGCTGCGTGTCCTTCTCGTCCTCCAGGTTGCTCATATATCTCATCCCTCCTGCTGCTCTCCAGACAGGCTGATGGCTAACATTTTCCCTCTTTCTGCCAAGTCCTGGCCTTGACTCCCTCTTCTGCCATCTGGTACAACTTCATTGTTAAATTTGACACTGTTCCCAACACTCTGCTGAGTTTGGTGCTGCCTCAGATGTCCTGCAGTCTAGAGGATGTCTCTCACCACGACACTGTGTGTCATTATGGGACAGTCCTACCCAGCCCTTCTCATACAGCTTGGCATTTTCTCAGTCACTTTTGCATACTCATTCACTTGTCTTCCGATGCTCTGTGAAATGCTGTCCCCTGCTAGGCAGAAGCTTTCCATGCACCAGCCTGTCATCCGCCTGTTGACCTTTTCTCTTCCACTTGGAACAGTTATGCAATTACCTGGCTTTGCTATGGAGAGAGACCTTTTCTGCTGTGTTTTGCTTTTATCATCGATCCCTTGATTTTTAGTTTAGTTGCTTTGCCTTCTGCTGTGCTCCTGGGGGAGAGACTTGTGCTCGGGCTGAGATTCGGTACCAAACTGTTTAAAACCTGCTGGCTGTATGGATAAATTTGCTGTGTTCTGTGTTAACCAAGTGGGGGTCAGGGTGTTCTCCCAAGACAAGAGGACACAGCCTTAAACTGCACCAGGGGAGGTTTAGGTTGCAAATTAGGAGGAAGCTCTTTACAGAGGGAGTGATTGGGCATTGGAAGGGGCTGATGTCACCATCCCTGGAGGTGTTCAAGAAGAGACTGGATGTGGCATGTGGTGCCATGGTCCAGTTGACATGGTGGTGTTCAGTCATAGATTGGGCTCAGTGATCTTAGAGTTCTTTTCCAACCTTACTGATTCCGTGATTCCGCCTCAATGCAGACCGAATGCATTCAGCTTCTAGAGCCAACCTGCCTTCCTGTGGCAGCCAAACTTCGCACTCACCTTCAGCATCTCCACCCTGTGTCCCTTTGTCTCCAAGCCAGAAACTCTGCTTGAGATCATGAGCACAGGCTCTTGAGCTTGGAATATGCCTCCAGTGACAGGATGTGCACTCATCCTCTGCAAGTCATACTGGCCCCATCCAAAAGCCGTCCCTGTCCCTAAGTAGCCTCTGCTGCTCTGCTCTGGTAAAGTCTATTTTCCCAAAAGCATTTTGCACAGGGTACAACTTCTGCAGAGAATATACAGCAACGTGAACTGCAGGGTACAGAGCTTGCTCAAACAAATCTGCCTGGTCACCCCTTTCTGAACTAAAATCTCATTGCAAATCACATTCTACCACTTAAAATGCCTGGACATATGGATGAATCCTAATTATGGGAATAAAATACATGGACATACTAATAAGCAACATTATTCTTCATATAAATGACACCAAATGTACACAGTTTACTCCTTTGCCAGGCAGAAACTGAAAACTACAGACATTTAAATGTTCTAGCTGCTGTCCCTAAAAATATATTGATAACAGAAGGGGAAAAATGTCTTTAAAAAAAGTCCAAACAAACAAGGAAGTAATATAAATGAATTCATCTGTAGTTAGTGGATTAGGCACCTCCAAAGGCACAGTGGGATATAACAACCTCTAACTTGATATGAATATGGAAATCAGATGCCTGGGTTATAAAAGAGCATGTTTGTGTAATGAGCCCTTTGACGTCTCTCAGCACTGTTCATTGTGGCCACCTTTGCTCTGGAGCTGCTGTTTGCCAGGCCAGGGTGCCTAAGAATATTGAAAGACTCACAAGCTTCCATTAAGGCTTCGATGTGCAAAAATGCTTTTTTAATTGTAGCAGTAAAGAATATGGGTTCTGCTTCTAGAGTTCTTCTTAAGCGGGGCTGTAACTTCTCGTGATAACTTAGAAAGACAGCCTTCACTAAAAGCGGCAAATATTAATTAAACTTCCATCTGAATCCGATCCAACAGGTGATTGTAAGGACATCATTCTTGTAACTCCGAGACAGAAAAATTTCTAATTCTAAAAGTAGGATACCGCTGCATTTTGTTCACTCCCAGCACAGGTCAACACGTGCAAATGGCCTTTGGGAATGGCCTCAGGAATATCTTGCTTGCTCAGCCATGACCTTTTGGACTGTTTTTGAGGCAACTTACCAGTCAGCCCTCCTAGACACGAATCACACCATGACTCAGACCTGCCACTTCTTTTCATCTCCCTTCCTCTCCACCAGCTGCTGGAAGAATTAAACGCAGCCAGCAGATAAGTACAAATCTGTTAACATCCCAGTCCCACCCTGTTTTTACACAGAGACCGGTGCTGGATGATTAATCCAACGCTGTTTGGGACAGACTGCAAATCAGAGAGCTGCAGAGCCCTGTTGGTTAGCAGGAGAAAGAGCGCCTCAAGTGGCACCGTCCTGGCGGCCAGGAGAGGATGAGCAAGGCTGACAACTGGTCAAAACATCCAGACCAGCTACCCTGAAGTGGGCGCTTTGGGATGTCGTGTCTGCTGACCAGCGACACTGGGCCAAGGGAATTGTTCTGGGGAAATCAAACAGGAGAGCAAGCAGTTCATTTTCCTGCTTTCCTTTCTGTCAAGACAGCTAAAGGTCTTTGCGACAGCGCTGTCACAAATCGTTTTTTGCCTGGTTGGTTTAGGAACGGGAAGAATTTCCTGAACAATCTTCTTGTCCTTGACTAAATGGCCACGAGCAAAGTACATGAAAGGCACACTTCAAGCCAGAAGTTAAACTGAGCACCGAGATTTCATGGGGTATCAATATTCAGGGCACCTTCACACGGACCCTAGTGGGACTGCCCGTTTGCTGAAGGATTAATTTCTCTCAAAAAATCAGTAGTAGTGTCTCTCAGCAGCATCTCTGAGATGAACAGGATCATACAGCTCCGCCTGTGTGCTCAGAGTGCTGAGCACAGACTACTTGGGGTCAGAGTTCTGAGGGAAAAGAAGAAAACCCGAAGTGAACACAGCAAAAGGGAGCCTGCATATAGTGAAGACAAGGTATGTCTATACATCTGGGGGAAGTACAGAAAGCAGTTCTACCCCAACCCTCTTCTCTGAATATAACAATCAAACTTGCCATTTTGCTGGACAGAGTGGGGACAGGGGAAGGGTGTTGGGGGCATAGCAATAATTCATATTTACTGTGGCAAGACAACAAGCAAAAGATGAGCTGTGCAGACCTTTATGTGCAAGGAGGAAAATTCTGATTAGAAAAGGAGATTTTGAACCATTTGTTAGACAAACGGATCGAGCAAGTGGATTCTGTGTCTCTGTGGTGCCGAGGAGAAGCAAAGATGGGCTGTCAGGAGGGGGCCAGCCCAAGGTGGCAGGAGGAGCCGGGAGGCTCAATCCAGTGACAATACAAACACGTGAGGAAGCCCAGGAGGGCAGAACCGTAAGGAAGGGAAATTTAAAGAAAAGCTATAGGGTTTTTAAAATGCTGATTTCAAAGCAGTATCTAATCCCACACAGCTGACACTGCTGGTATCAAAAAAACAACCAGACTAAGCTCACCATGTCCCCATCACAGCAGAGGACCCAAAAGTAGGGCTTCCTCTCACTGCTCTGAATGGGGCTTCTGTTTTCCACTCAGTGAAAAACACAGCCTGACTGAGAGATCCCTTTGCCAATGCTGTCCATTATTTTAAATCCTCTGGGTCAGATTCTTTTTGTTACATGAGTAAACACTGAGTAATAACAATTTACACTGATCCTGTAAGAAATAGGAAAGGAAAAGGGGTTTAGCTATCACCTATGAAGGTGGGGTTTTCATACAACACCAGAGAAAAGCTATTGCTGCAAAAAGGTTTTTAAAGATTCTTGTAGCCACAACATGAAAACTACTTCTCTATAGCATTGAAACCCTTCTACTTTACTATTAAGGATAATACCACATAAATACAACTTAATCCAGGCATCTGAACTGCCTTCTGCAACATATGTATGATCTTTCCATTTTTATACACAACAAATCTGATAAACTGAGATTATATAAAGAGAAGTCATTGGAGTATTACAGCATGAGTATAGCACAGACTAGTTTCCTTCTTTTCAAGTAATCCCAATTTATGCAGCCAGAGGAGTCTAATAATGAAAAAAACCAAACCCCTTCCTTTAGGAAACAAAAATATTCCTATTAAAAAAGTGCATACTTTGCTTTGTGCTTGATATTTTTAAATGTTTGATATTCTAAAAGCTCTGTGTCACAAAAGACACCAAATTTCTTCTTCATTTTGCCTTTTTGTCTTTTTAATATACTGTCACCATCTCTGTTCTCAACAGCTCTGCCAGCCTGAAAAGAAGAATGAAGAAGATAAGGAGGAACAGAAATAGAAATATCTGTTAGGGTTAGGAATAAAAACAAAATATAAAAAGTATTGAGGACGGTATTATCACAGACAACAAAACCCTTGGATGCCCATTCCTCAGGGAGATGGGCACTGAGAGAAGCAAGATGAGGAGACATTGGTGCTGCAGCCAGAAAACACAGAGCAATAGAAAGGGAAAATTTGTGAGAAAAGAGCTGTAAAGACCTGTATTCACACCTGGAAAAGTGTGATGATTCAGATGTTGACAGCCACTTGAAAGACAGTCCTAAAGAGCAGCACTAGCTTTCTTGTGAAGGCTTTCTGTCAAACTTTGGAGTGCTTTGTTTATTCCTCTAAGCAAGTGGATAACCCTGAGAAACACAGAACACATAAATGCATTACTGAGTGAATGTCCTGCAGCATAAAAATAACTGAAGCAATAATCCTGTGGTCCTCTAAATAGCCGTCCTCTATTTCTTGCATGTAATTAAAACCAAGGCAATAATGCTGATTATTTGGCTGCAAGATATAATGCTGAAAGGACTGGAACAGGGAGAGGTGACGTGCAATTCCAACAGGACAAGGAGGACTGTGCAGAGCACTGGAAGAAACCTGGCCCTGGGGAGGTGGCTGTCACCACGCACAGGCAGGAGCAGCAAAAAGAAGGCTCTTGGGTTGGGAAGGGTCTGCAGTACAAAGCTCTTTCACTAACCTTGCAAAGTTGCCATCACAATTGTTCTCACAGAGCCCTGTGAGATTTCTCCCAAAAGTTTTCTAGTAACTTTCCAGTTAAAACCGAGTGTGTATAAATAGTGGAAACTCTCATTAAAGTTCAGATGTGGAGGGCAGGCACCAACAAGAGCCTTAACAGAGTCCTACGGCTATCTGTGAGGGCTATCAGGGAGGCAGGAACAGGTGCCTGAAGCCTTGTGTGGTGGCTCCAGGGAGAAACTTCACCTCATCCTTCCTGGCTTTCTCCAAGGAGCTGGAGAAGGTGCCACCACATGTCACGTCTGCAGGCAGTAAAGCCCAGGATGAGCTTTGTATGTGCTGCCTTAAGGGAGTGCGGGGTGGGAGATGGGAGCACTGTCCCTCTGTTAGCACAGCCAGCGTGACTGCATGGTTAATCTCAGGCTTTGCTGGAAACCCACTGCTGGACTGCTCTGAGAGGCCACAAGCATTCCCATGGAGTCTAAACCAGGCTGGAAGGAAATACTACTCAGCCTAAAGCCCAGGAGGCACGTGCAGCTTGTTCACCAGAGAAAATTGCATTCACCTACTAAGGGCACAGAACTGTTGTGTGACAAGTGTGGCCAAGCTCAGTGCTTGGCTACATGTTCTGCGGGCTTGCACCTTCACCACCATCCTCGTGGCACTCAGGGTTCACCAGACAGCCCCGAGCAATGTGGAAAGGGGTGAGGAACCCTCGGAGCCAGCCAACCATCACGACAGGGCAATACACTTCTTTGGAAATGGCATATTAAGTAGTGCTCCCTGCTCTCACAGCATTGCCATCTGGTGAGTGAAGGCCAGCGTTTGCTCCAATTAGTTCTCTCCATCTGCACAAACCAGGACCTACAAAATTTCCTACGGACCCGCTTCAACCAGAACATCTGTGTGTGCTCTGTCTGGAAATTAAAGCCTGAGAAAGGGGCTCCGCTGGCTGTTGTGAAAGACGTGGGTTTCACTCATCACCCGCTCCAATCTGAATTGCTCCGGGGCTTTGCTGACTGCCAGAGCGAGCCCCTGAAGAGCCCCATTTACACCAGAATGCCGGCAGCAGAATCAAACCCTGGATTTACAACTCACTAGCTCGGAGCAGAAATGCTGAAGTACCGCTCGATCCCTCCCTCCTCCTCCTGGACGAATCTCTGTGCTCTGGCACACGAAAAAAAATGCATTTCACAGCTCCCCACAATAATTCTTCTTGGGACTGAGCCGTGACGCCTCCCCCCGGCCCGGCTGAGCCGCCAGTGCGCTGCAGTGGTCGCCGAGGTCTGCGCGGACAGCGGCGGCAGCAGCAGCAGCTGTCCCTGTCCCTGTCTCCGTCCCCGCCGCCCGCTGAGTTCTCCTGCCCATCCTACGGGAGCGGAGGACAGCGAGTCTCGCAGCCTGCAGGTGTCTCCCGGCGGAGGAGGCTGCGGAGCCCCTTGGGATCATGTGTGGTACCCGAGCAGATGCTCACTCGCTCCCGGTGCTCGGTGCTCGGCAGACCCCGTGTGATCCCGTGAGCGCACTGAGGCTCCCCGGCTGCAGCAGGACGGCCACGCTCCCGCGCCTGCAGCTGCTCCTTTAACGTACAAAGGCAGGATTTCAAGTGAAGAGAAGAATGGGAGTCTGGCTGCAGCGTTTCCTCCACCGCTACGACAGCAGATTGGAAGAAGCTGAGAGTTTTGGTGCCTGGACAACTGGATTCTGAATCGTGAGAGGCTTTGAAACACCCCCCCCTCTCCCAAATAAAACAAACCCCTTTGACTTCTTCTCTCAGCAGGAGGGGGAGGGAGGGCGGATTTACCATGAAGACAAATCGAAGATGCAGAGCCCTGCTAGCAGTGAGTCTGAATCTCATGGCTCTCCTCTTCTCTACAACAGCTTTTATCACGACCCACTGGTGTGAGGGCACCCAGAGGGTCCCCAAGCCGAGCTGTGGGAAAGAGAAGAAGACAAACTGCCTCAACTACGGCGGGAATGAGACTGCAAATGAGACAAACCAGAATGTGGTTCATTACAGCTGGGAGACGGGAGATGACCGCTTCCTTTTCAGGTATTTCCACACCGGGATCTGGTACTCCTGTGAGGAAAATATCAACGCTGCTGGTAAGTATAAACCAACTTCCTCCCAGCTCGCGTAGCTTTGTGTTCGCCTCGGTGCCGTAAACACACAGGCTGCTCTGTGCCGTATCTCAGGGCAGATTCGCCCTGCAGAGAGAGAGAGAGGCAGCGTTCTAACAATTCTTTTGTTGAAAAGCAACCTGTTCCCAGCGGCAGCGAGGCTTTGCTCGCTCGCCTGCCGGCTGCTGCAGGCTCTGTGCCCTGCTCTCCATCCAGCCGAGCCCCCCGAGGGCAGCGGCGTGTGCTCCCCCCTGGGCTTGCCACCGCAGCCAGCCCCGGATGGGCAGCGCGTCCCTGCGAGCCGCTCCATGGAGCGCACAAAGGGCAGCGGCCGCCGGGTGTTGAGGGGCTTCTGGCACCTCGCTGTGATTGCCCCGAGGGCAGCGGTCGGAGTGGCACGGAAGGCACAAAGGTCTCGGGTTTTATCACGCCGGAGCCTCACCTGCTCTCTCCCGGTGTCCCTTCAGTAAGGGACCACCCGCAAAGCCTTCCTGGGTTGCGTGTTTATTGAAGTAGAGGGATGGTGGTAGTTAAAGGGCACAAGTGGGCACAAGGAAGCTCGTTTCTGTTCCCTGCTCAGCCGTTTACTCAGCGAGAACCACTCAAAAAGACATCTCTCCAGCTTATCAGTGCCTTCATTTCCTCTGCTGTGCCCTGGCACTTAGCAAGAAATAAAACACTGGAGGGTGGATGGCAGGCAGCTGCCAGGGGACCTATTTAAGTCTCAGCAGATGCAAACTGACAGTCCCTACTCCCAGAGCTGTCTGGTAGAGCTAACATCCAAACTGTGCTTTAGAAAGAGCTCTTTGCTAGATTCTGTGGCTGAAAAATAAAGTTTACAAACGTGGCACAGGATGAGATGATGGATTGTGGATACTGGTTGCTCTCTGGGCTGTTTCCAGCCTATCCTGCCGTTGCCCAAGGAGTAGACTGGGGAGTTGGTCCTTCACTGCTGGGAGGAAGAAACGGTGAACATCCTACATGATGTGTCTCTGAGGACACAATATCTCTGGTAATGAGAAGTTTATGAGATCCTGGTAAAACTGCTCCGTAGGGATGTGCTATAAAGTGGGGCTAATTTGGGGAGGTGCTCACAGCCCGTTGCATCCCAAGGGGCTGTGAATACTCCCTGGTATTTTTGAGGATAGTGTTTCAAGGATTAGTTGGTCATTAAAACTCAGTTTAATGTAAGAAAAGGAAAGTTCCTGAACTCCAGCCTTGGGACTGTCAATAAATAGCTCCATGCTGAAATGACGGCACCAAAGCCACCCTCTTGGTGTTAGGGGGGTGGGAAAAACCCACCAAAAGAAAAGGTGATTTATCTTACTTATTTGGGAATCAACTTAGGCCACAGCAGCCTGAGCGAGCAGCTTAAGACTCTGTGGCTTTTGGAACATCTTAGCTGGGATTGGCACAATCGAGCATGCCCATATTTCTGGCAGATATTGAAATCATTCCAAGTAAAGATGTATGTGTGAGATAAGTTGTAAGTGTGTGACTCTAGCCCACTCAGAAAAGTGAGTTATCTGTGGGAGAAGAGAAATACAGTGATCTATTCTGTACTGGGTAAACAAAGATGTGCTGGAGTGGGTGATTTCAGGAGAGAGCTGGAAGCCAGCTTTAGAAAGTTATGGTGAAAACAGGAGAGAAGGGGTTGTTTCTCTCTCCCCACACCCCCACAGCAGCCACGTGTGTGTTTCCTCTTATTTGAAACACTAAGTTGGGTACTCTTCAGTTAGCAGACCAGGAGCGACCAACCTCTGCAAATAATCCAGGCAGGTACAGGGATATATTGGCTTAGACAGACAGCTGCCTCGTTCAGATTTACCACATTTTTTGTGCTAAGGACAGGAACAATGTAATGGACACGGATCTAAATCTGTCCCTAATGGTGTCAACATAAAAGAAGTGACAGGTCTTCATTCAGAGTTACAGGTTTGTAATACCAGGCTGTCAGTACGTTATGGCCTTTTGCAGCCTGGCTGGTGATCATTTCATCTGAGGCACCACCCAGCCCCAATCCAACAGCACAGTGGTCATGCTTATATGTATATGTACGTCCCCCCACTCAATATATCTGTGAGTAATCCATCCCATAGGCTCATCACACCACCCACAGCATACTTACTGACCCCAGCCCTGCAGGTATCACAAGTCGTACAGTCACTGTGTATTAAATAGTATTGATTGTATTAAATAGTAGTATTAAATTAGTCAAAATGCCCATCTTGAATGCACTGCATACTGTCAATAAAACCTCTCTGAAAGCTTTACCCAAAGCATACTGAGAGTGCCTGCACCAGCAGCCTTCCTCCAGGCAAAGTCCTCGTCAGCCTCACACCTCTGTCAGCACAACAGATGGCCCCAGCCTGTGGTCAGCACCATTCCCACAGCTCCCATCCTCTCCCTCATCCCTCACTGACTCACTGATGTCTGAAGTTAAGCCATGTGAATCCCACCAGGCACACGTGAACGCCAGTAACTCTCGCTGCGATCGTGACGCTGTCAAAACTATGCAGAGCCTCCAAACTTTCCCAGCTGTGAGCCACGTTCTTCATCCAGCCACCAGGCTTTTGAGTTCTCTCTCCTTCCAGTCACGCTATCAGAACTTTCTGCTCCCTGCCCTGGCGCAGCTGCAGCACAGCAGATCTTGTGGCGCCGACACAACGGGGCCGGTTCCAGCGGGTTGATGCTGCAGGAACTCCAGGAGCAGGACTCCGGGGCTTTCAGTTGGCTGGAGGGGCTGGGACTCAGTCACACCTTAAAATGACATTTAGGCTGCAAGCAAACAAATTTTTGAGCGTCTTCTCCTTCGCCTTGTTTATCTGCAATGTGCATTTAGATTCCAGAGGCTGAGGTGCAAGCAGCATGTCATCCACTTTGTGCAGAGCCCAGCGGAGCGTGCCTTCCCCTTGTTGCCAGTTTCTAGTTTTCACTGACAACTCTAAGGGAGATTGAATGCTGTGATTATTTCTGAAATAATTTGTGAATCTGGAGTTTATTTTTATCCAGCTTGTCTAGGACAGCTAAAGAATTCAAAAAGCATTTAGCACCTGAGAAATGTAATTGTGAATCTCCTCTGGGAATAGAGGGACTGAAGCATTTCTATTTCACTGGTGGGGGAGTCCTGTCATTATTTAGCACAATCTCTGACTCAAAAGTGTGCTGAATCCAAGTCTACCAAAAAGAGGACAAGGTTCCCCCTTTCAGAGTGGGTTCAGTGCTTTGGATCCCACACAGGTGGAGGTACCCTCTGTAGGAGGAATGCACCTGAGCTTGGAAGGGGATGAAGCTACAGCACATCCTGCAAGCTCTGCTGGTCATGAGTGCTGTTCTGCCCTCACACGCTGCACTTAGGGCCTCCTCCTGGGCTCTGAATCCCTTGGCCATGGCTCACTGTCATTTAATTTCTTACTAAGTGTGACTTTGAGTGTGTATCCTATTGCACAGCTGCAGTCTGGGTCTGTGCTTGGGCAATACAGGGCACCTCACAGGGAACCAGACAAGTGGTGTGCTAATAGCAGCAGTGGAGAACCAGCTGGTAGATTCCGTGACTCAGGAACGTACCTTCCATGAAAAAATTACCACATGAAGTAGCCAAGGTGGTGTATGATATCCTTGGATACCTGGGAAGTTGGAGACCTGGGAAGCAACAACAGGTTAGCCACTTTTGCTCAATAACGGGTTTGTTTTGATGTTAGTAGAAAAAACACATGAACTCAGATCTTGATTTCGCTACCAATGAACAGACAATTTCAGTATTAACATCCACAACTAGAGGGGAAAAGCAGCTGCCTAGTTGCCTTTTAAGAGTACATTAAACGAACAACAAGCCTTTCCGTGATGCTCCCATGCTCCACAGAAGTCAAGAGATCAGGAATGGGTATGCGTGGCTTGCTTTGTGGGTTTATATTGATTTTTGATGGCAAAGGGTCTGTAGTTCTTTGCATGCTCTGTGCCTCATATTCCTTAGCACTCTTGAAGGAGTAAATGGTAGAGTGGAATTTAGACGGTGTGTAAGGATGCATCAAAATGCACCTTGGGAAGGAACCAGAGAAGGGGAGAGGTGTACCCTGCAGAAATGAGTAAATCTGTAACTCATAAAGGCCAGAACTTGCCATACCCTTTCACAGCTCCAGGGTGGTTCTGCAGCACCTTGCCCCCACCCCCTGTGATAACAGGCGTATCACAGTGATTCACTGCAGGTGGCTGTCCAGAGAGGGGCCAGGAGAAGCACCTCGTGAGAATATAATTAAAAGCGAGAGGAATTGGGAATTCTTGCCGGATTTATGAGAAATACAATATAATTGGCATGACTGAAACCTGGCAGGTTTCTTCGCATGACTGGGATGTAAAATTCGCTAGTTATAAATTGTTAGGAAGGAAAGAGTGGTAAAAGGAATTGAGGAGGTAGAGCTCTATATTAAAGATAAAATTTCCAGCACTAGAGGAACTAAACCCAGGGGGCCTGGATAATCTCCATCTGAGGATGTTGAAATAATTGGTACATGAAAATGCAGGTTTAGTAGCAGGAATCTGTACATCATTGTATTTCAAGAAGACTGGGAAAAAAAGTGATACAGGCCACTCGACCCAGGAATCTTAGGACAGTTTTCAGAGGAAGCTCTCAGTAAATGGCAACAAATGGATTTTATCAAAGGTAGGGCTTTATTAAAGATAAATCTTTTAACCAGATGAATCACTTCTTAAACAAGGGTAATGGATTAGACCCAGTCCCTGTGGATTTCCAAAAAAGCATTTGATGGAATGTCCTGCTGAAAATCCTTTACAGGAGAGCTACAGAGAGTGGAGAGGATGGTAAGAACACAGATGCAGGGACGCTTCCACACCGGGGAGTGCTAAACTGCCTGAGCTGCTTCAGGCTGCAAGGAAGGCACGAGATACAGAGAGATGTGAGATTGGAGGGGATCAACTGAGAATGACAGAGATCAGACAAGATGTATTGTTGCTGCTTCCGTGATTTAAGAACAAAAAGGCATAACAGACAAAAATAAATACTCCTTCCTACAGAGTTCCCTGGCAGGGAATGCTGTGAAGGCTGAAACTGGGGTTTGCATGGATCCAGGGAGGAAACATCCATTCCTGTTACTAACATGAGGATTTGAGAGTAACCCTGGACTGGGAAGACCCCAAACTATTGGTGCAGTACTGGTATGACAAGGGGAAAATATGAGCAGAATCCCCCTATGCCCACCCCTTTGTTCTTCCCTAAATATCCATCACTGGAGATGATAGAGAGACAGTGAAGACAGACCTTTTGCTTGAACCTGTTTTGCAGATTTTACTTGATTTTATTTATTATGACAGGGATAAATAGATAGCAAACTGCCTAAAGTACAGTTTTACAAGGAGGCTGTGGCAAGTAATGCCAAAAGGGGCATTATCACAATGGAGATCAGATATTTCTAATTGTCCTGAAATGAGGGTTGGGACTGATTCTGTTATTGCTGAGGTTGGCAAACTAGGGAAAACCAAACAAACTAGGGATGCAATTTGTGTCACCTTAAAAAAATAAAGGCAAGATGAATCCAACAGCAACCCCATGGACATGAGCAAATGTAGGTGTCTGTGCCTGAAGTGATGAACATCATCATTACAGGGGAGAGCAGCGAGCGCTTCCTGGGGAGATTACACTGCTCCTCCAATGGGATGAACTGAGCCCTGGGATTACACGTTTTCCTCATCGGCCAAAAAGGAATCTCTGTAAGACGTTGCAATTCCTACCACAGAAGTCTTAATTTGCAGAGAATAATCCTCCTTTGACTGCGTTTCTTACATACGCTGTGACACAAAATCTGGGAATATTGGCATTACAGGGCAGAGATTTCTCTGCATAACCGAAAATGTGAGCTGGTCTGATAGAGTTGTAAGAGCAGCATTACATTTTAAAGAAGGTTAAAAGCACCAGATGCTAAGGCATAAAGCTCTGTGAGGTCACAGGTACTTACCAATTGCAGGGAGAAGATAAGAACCAAGATGGGGACCCGTATTTGTCTGTGGGGTCACTGGGAGCTGCCAGGTGCTGGGGTAGAAAGGAAAGGTGTCATTCCAGGGAAGAATCAGCACCAGTGCCTTTTGTTAATGCTGCGTTAGGGTAAGAAAAAGGGAGAGGTGTAATAGATGCAGAGTGGGATTGCCAAGGTGGTTAAGGAAAGGAGAATCTCCTTCAAGGAAAGAAAAATGGTCCTCTTTAGTATAACAGATTGAAGAGCTAGAGGGGATGTGGTGATATCAGAGAGAGAGAGAGAGAGAGAATAATATTACTTAAGTAACTTCTCATTGAGGAAAACCAAAGTGGAAATCCAAGGCTGGGGTTCCCAGGGAGTGCCTCTGGACCTCACCTCCACAGAGGACAGCGTGAGCAGAGGAAATCCATGGGCTGAAATGGAGGCTTCAAAAGTCACAGGAAGAACGGCAGGAGAGAGGAGGAATGCTTCTGGCATGAGGAACCTTGAAGCCAGTCCTGCCTAGCTGATTTGTGGGGGTCTTAAGGAGGTCTGAAAGGAGCCACCCTGCCTGGCTCACACCGTGTCCCTGTCCTGCTCCGGGCTGGCCACTGGTCACCAGCGAGAGCCACCAGAGAAAGAGCTGCTGGCCTGATTCACGTCCCGTTTTCTGGAGGGTTTTATGCCTTCTGTAAAGCACCAGAAATTGGCTACAGGTGGAGGCAGTATGTGAGGAGGCTGCTGACATTATTACAGCTGCTCGGTATCTAATTGGTATGGCTGCTCATGCACTGAACATTAAACTGATGATCTAATTTGGGATCAGAAGGGAAATCTCCCTCCGGCTAGATACCAGGGAGAGCAACAAATTTTTGCCTTCCTTTATAGCATGGGGAAGGATCCATTTCAGAAAAGCACTTGTGAACCCCTCCTAGCAAATCCCTGCTATTTTGCTTTTGGGATGAGATAGGCCCAGCCATAGGAGTGTACAGATTTATTCATGTTCCTCACCAGGACTCTTGCTCTCTTCCTGTGCTACATGATTTCTGTGGTGGTGATTGCTTTATTATAGACATTCAGGTTTTTATAGGGTCTTGGGGATATTTTGTGCCTGCGGTGCTCTGGGAGTTTTGGATTTTAGGTCCTCCTGTTCCTGCTAGACAGACTTGCTGTATGAACATCTATCATCCGTAAATTGTGGGTATAAAGTCCCTGCAGGCTGAGCCTCATAACAGAGAAACTGAGGGTCCGGGCAGCTGACTGCTCCTTGCTTGATATGTTACTCCACCTCACTGTGTTTTCTCTTTGGATGTGTCTGTCCTCAACCATTTAGCCCAGCAGCCTTAAAGGAAGCATCTGAGGGGTTCTGTTAGCTCCTTGTAAATGGAATAAACTTCAAAGTGCTGTAAGACTAACATGTAAGTCCCAGATCTCCAAGAGAGCTGAGATGCCTTACCCCAGTGTCGGTGCAAAGTATGAACGTATGCATTTGGGGCTATGGAAATAAATCTGGGATGGAATATCAATCATCGTGGTATCCCCATGGTTTTTAAATTACACCAGAGACAATCCTGATCTTAAAACTTTCCTTCTATGGAGTTGGAAGATCTGGCTTACTGGCAGATCTCAAAATGGGCATGTGTAGGTTGTTTTGGTCTAACCCCAGCTGGCTATCAAGTGCTGCTCAGCCTCTCGCTCACTGGGATGGGGAGGAGAAACAGGAAAGGGTGAAACCAGTGAGTTGAAATAAAACCAGTTTAATAATTGAAATGAAGTAAAATACAGCAACGACAACAACAAATAATGAAAACAAAGAAAAAGGGAGAGAGAGGACTAAAACCCACGAAAAACTGTTGCATAATATAGTTGTTCACTGGTGCCCAGCCCATCCCAAAGCAGCGATGGGCACCTTGTGACAAACTCTCCCCAGTTTATATACTGAGCATGACATTCTGTAGCGTGGAATAGCCCACTGGCCAGCTCAGATCAGCTGTCCTGGTCATGCTCCCTGCTGGCTTTTGGTGCACCTTCTCCCTGGCAGAGCATGAGACACTGGAAGCTCCTCAATCAGGGTGAGCAACAACTAAACCATCAGTGGGTTATCAACACTGTTCTCATCCTGAATCCCAAACACAGCCCTGTACCAGCTACTAGGAGGAAAACTAACTCTATCCCAGCTGAAGCCAGGACACCAGAGAACAGGGCTGCTTCTAGCAGGATCCCCTGTTAGTCACAAATTGATGTAGTATTCTTGTTGGTAAACAAAATGGGAATACAAATCTTTGCTCATCTAGCTTAGAAATTACTACAGAAGATGTTATTATTTGGCTTGTAGAATAGTCACAGGCAAACAAAATTCACTTGAAGGTGTTCCACCTTCCATTTGGCTACCTTTGGTGGGGAGAGCCACTTCACCGTGTTTAAACTCACTAGATTTGGAGAGACCAGAAAACACATCATACTGTCATTCAGTCTCATTTAACTGTGCATCACCTGGCCAGACAAAAAACACTAAATGAGAATTTGTTGCAGAGTTATTAGGTACAAGCTTGGAAATAAGGTCCACAAGAGGAAATGCAAGAACAATTTCTTTTCACTTGATTTCAAAAACTGGGTATTCGTTTGCAGAGCACTTCCTTTAAAAGTCACGCAGCAAAGGTTAAAGTTATCTCAGTTTCCATACTCCGAGTCAGGGGCACCTGCCTGGAGAAACAGGTCACCTCAACCCCAAAAGCAACAGAGCATCTTGGGCACAAAAGTGGGAGAACTTTCTGGAGTTCACTTTGAAACAGGCAGGCTAAGAGGAAGAGAGAGGATAGATGGGCAAAACAGGGAAGAAATACTGTTATGGTGTTAAGCGAGGGGAGGAAATACAGGCTGATGTAGTACAGGCTCTGGCATTCAAGGTTCCCTCCCCTCCAGAAATCCCTCTGCCTCTTCCTGCAGTCCCTTGCACATCCTTCAAGCTGCAACCTGAGCACTCGTGTTCACAGCGCCGTGCTCTGCCGTGGGAGTAAAACTCTGTCCTGGACCCTTTCCCCTCCATTTTGGCACGTCAGCTTTTGATATTTTCATTTTCTGGAGGAATCCCATCAGTTAAAACCTTTCCTTCTTTGCTGTCAGCGACTTTCATCTCTGCCTGCGCTGCCCATGTATCTCTGGAGACAAAGCAGAGACACAGCGCAAATACTTTGGCTGGGCATGAGCTGGAGAGTAGCACTGGCATGGTTAAAAGAGAATCCACATTGATCCACAGTTAATATTTGGAAGGAGTGAGAGCTACTGAACCATGTTTCATCTACAATCAGGGCTTTAGGGTCTTATGGGTTATTTACTCCTTTGATCACAGTTAGGCGCCAGCCTGGATGGAACAGCTAATGCACTCGGGAGACTGCAGGAGGCATGTCATGTTTCGTGCAGCGAGGGATCTGCATCAGCTACATCCTCTGAAAAGAGCATCATTTCTAGTCTTTTACAGTGTTCTGGGCAGCCCTATATTCCCACAGATCCTGAACTGCCCATAAGTAGTTGGTTTTGGCATATTGACATTCACACAGAGTCAGCACTGGCACGAACAGGTGAAACCCTCCCCTTGCCATTCCATAGCTTGACATGCTTAAAGCAACTCAGACTTCTGTCTGATTTAACGCTTTCCAGATTATGAAGTCAGCTCTGATTTAACACCAGAATCACTGAAACCCCCTCTCAGCGCTCTTGTTTCCTCGATTGTCCCAATCATTTAGAAATCTGAACTCTTTTCCAGCTCTCCAAATGGTAGATGTGTGTACACATCCATCAGGTCTTACCAAGATAATCAGCTGAATCCTGTGACTTGGCTGTGTTTCAATTAGACATGATTTGAGAGCAGCCTGTGGAGATGTTTGCTTTCAGATACCGTGCAAGATTTTTCACATCAGGGAGAGTTTCAGCGTGGAAAATGCAGTTGCCATGGCACGTAGTGCCAGGCAGCACCAACCCCTGGGCATTCCCAGCTCTGCCCACACCGCTGCTCTGAGCAGCTCTCCACGGCTCCAACCCACCAAGGGGGAACCTCATGGTGTGGATGGTGCCCCTCTGATGAAATAATCACCATTTTTGGAGTATATATGAACTGAAGGGAAAAGCACGCCTGAAATGAAATGAAAAAGTGGGAAGTTTTAAGCTTTTCCACATTTAAAGGGAGGAAATTTTGAGGGGTTGGGTTTGCTGGAAGAGAGCAGCAGTGCAACGCTCAGATTTAAAAACAACCCCGAAAGGGAAACGGGTTGTGAGTTAACTGAGGCTGCGAAATGGAACAAATTCTGATGTTATTTCGCAGCAGCAGAAATGTTGATGGGCAGCAGCAATGAGTGACAGCTGCCAGAGGGGGAGAAAACAATCGCCTGCGTAGTTTGAGATGTATTGTAGCGCAGGTCTGCAGGAACTTGTTCGTTTTCCAGAGGAGAACTCCGCTCCAGCAAAATCAACAAGGTCAACTGGAAAAAATGTTGATTTTGCAGATTAACGCTCAGTTTTTCATTAGGAAACAATTCAATTAAATGCTCTGTCTGGGATTACTTTAATCAAAATGGGAATATTTCAGTTGTTAATTAACCTGATACAACTGGCTCTGAGTGAGCCCATTAACCTGTATTTTCCCTACTGTAGTACTCTTTGTCACGGAGGTTGTGTTGGAGTCCTCAGCCTCGTCTAAGCTGGGATCCCTTGTGGGTTATATCTTTTTTTAGACAAATACAATGATTTTACTCTCAGTAGATGATGTGGGATCTCATCAAAATCACATGACTCCAGATATAATTGGAGAGATAAAGATTTGTTAGGGCCTATTGGGAAAAAAAAAAGGGACCTTGTCTGTCACAGGCTGTGAGCCAGGGCGTTACTAAAAGGGAATGTTGTTTAAATGAAACATAATCATTTAAATTTCCATCAGAAATGTACTTTTGAACTCGTAAAATTTTATGCAGAGTAAGTGAATACAGACAGCTTTTTCTTTTTCTTTTTTTTTTTTTGGGGGGGGGGAGATGAAAAGCAGAGTTATAACAGAGTTCAGTCAGAGCTACCGGGTTTCTTTTAAGTCCAATTATTTAACTGGAATATTTTCAAACCGTGTCATTGGAAGACACACCGAGTAGGATTTTTCCGAGTTGTTTTTATTTTGCTGCTCTGGTTATTAATGAGCCGTTTATCCCTGGCTCGGAGAAGAAAGAGCTCGGGAACGCAGGACCAATAAGTATGATCCAGGACATCAACTTCTGGTCCTTGCTATGGCAACAGCCACGTTAGAAACAGAATATTGTCTTAAAACCCAAGCTTTTCTTTGGTCCTTTTTTCTGCCCTCTTCCCGATTTCCAGCCTAAACCACCACGTTCCTGAGGGAGTCTCTGGCCAAATCCAACCACCTTTGGGCAGCGCGGGGACCTGAGGACAGGGGCGAGCAGGGCACATGTTCTAGGGGGCAGAAAGAGGAGAACACACGTGTGTCTCCCAAAGGCTTAAAGCCAGAGGGATTCCAGTGAGCACTTGGATGTACCAACTGGAGTACAGACCCAACCTGTGTGCACCTAGACCTGCCCTTTGCAGCTCTCCAACTGCTCCCTGGTGTCTTCCAGAGGCCCACAGAGGAATGCCAGGCTGTGTCCATGCTGGGAGCCGCAGCCAGGCACACCTGGTGTGGTGGGCAGAGCAGAGCAGGGAGGGCAGCCCAGAGCCCTGGAGCCAGAGTACCATGAGACCTCTTGGCTCTGGGGGGCCTGTTTGTCTCAATTTTCTGGCAGGATTGAACTGGAGGGATTTGGGAAAGCCACTTCTCTTTGCTAGGGTTTGCTTTCAGATTACCGTGCAGGCTGGGGAGGGACGGCTGTCTCTCAACTCTGCCCAAGGAAGGCACGGAAAGCTCAGGAAGGGGAGGTGTCTGGGGACTTGTCCACCTGCCTGAGGTGACAGGAGTGACCTGCAGTGCCTCCTCCCGTCCCTGCAGCAGTTTTGCTGTCCCCAGCCCATTTCCCTGCTCCAGAACACAGCTCTGCCAGCACAGTCCTGCCTTCCACTCCTTCCTGAAATGTTCTGGCACTGCAGACGGGAGACAGTTTCCACGACAGGCACGTGCCACAGACTTAGAAGGGCTGGAAGCTCTGGACTTCCCAGCATGTTGTGAGCAACACAGGGACAAGAAAGAGTATGGACCTCATGCTGAAAGCAAGACAGAAGGATGATCTCCTTGTGCTGCCACAGCTTTCTCTTCTGAGTCCCTGGCAAAATCCACAGCTTCCTGTAACTGTTCCATAAGGACACACAGAAGCCAAAGCTGAGCTTTCTTTGGTAGGAGCTCCTGTGGAGCTGGAAAGCATTCCTCCTGCAGAGCTGAGAGATCTTCCTCAGCTGCAGAGCCGTGAGATGGGAGAAGCCCCAAGGAGCCTGTCCAAGGGAATGCTGAACGTGCTCCTGGGAAGCCGAGCACAGGGATTTTAAGGCACAGGGAACCTCCCCTCCCTTGACTGTCTGCTGTTGGACCCCCTCCCATCCAGGTTAGCTCTGTATTCAAGGTGCAGGTGCACACACACACACACAGACACATGAGCAGGCATGGCACTGACACGTCTGGCCACACAGACCCACCAGAGACAGCTGTGCCTTTACCAACACCCAAGGAACAACATCAGCCTCATCAGCTCCCCTTCCTCCCGTGCCTGAGCAAGTCTGCAGATCCCTGCTGGAACGTGCACACACCGTCCTGCTGCACATGCACAAGCACGTCACACTGATGGTCCCTCACATGTTTCCATGGGCCCTAAGTCTCTCATCCATAGCAAGACCTCAAGACTCCTACCCGCCCACCAGCTCAGTCTTCCCAGATGTATCTCCTCCCACCCTCTGGCTGCTTCGGTTTGAATTACACACAGACATGCACAAATATAGGATTAGATTATTTCATTAGGATTCCTTAGAGAGAACCACAGGTGAAGTTTGGACTGGTAGTCCCCAGTCCTGCAGACCCCTGTGACCCATGCCCACTCTCGGACACAACTGAGCCCATGCAGAGCCAGCCTGGTTGGGAGGGAGTGTGTTTGATGTTTCTACCTCACCCTTGGGAAGACACAGAAGAAGCTGGTACCAAATGCTTTGCTTATGGATCTTTAGGTGGTTGGTCAGTCCTTCCTCCTCAGCCTCCAGCAGCTCCCTGACACTGCTGAGCTCCACTGAGCCTCACATGCACATGTCCATGGCCGCTGCTCCTGCGTGGAAGTGGAGAATTCAAGGCAGGTCACACCTCTTTATGTGAGTGAAGTGCAGGAGAGATCACTCCTTGGCTTTCCTCTTTGTCAGAACTGCAGACACAAGTGGGTGAAGGCAGGACTCGCAGAGGGATGAATCCTGGAGACTCTTCTTGTTGCATCTCTAAACAGCCTTTTCTGTATTCTCTAAAGACTCTCCAGGAGCCTGGTTAGGAGGGGAAGATGCATCTGGAAAAGGACAGCACAGCAGGATAAACTCTGCCAAGTCTAAAATTAAACTTAAGAGGGCTTAAGAGATCAGTTATACAAGATACCCAAAAATAACTTAGAATAAATCCTAAGAGGAATAGTGAAAGCACTGCTGACATCTTCAGTTCTCAGTGAGATGCATGTCTGCATGTGGAAGTATGGATGTGGTCTATAAATACCACCAGTGGTCACCACTGAAAATGCAGGAGGGGTTTCCAGTGCTCTGGCAACAGCACCAACGAGGGGGAGTGTCGGGAGCTGCTTGTGCAGTTCCTTCCGTGACCTTCAGGCACAGTGCAGACAGCAGTTGTTGGAACCCAAGTGACATCCTCCCTGCCTCCAGTCTGTGCTCCCTCTTCGTTCTATGGCTCCAAAAGGACTTTTTCTGGACACTCCAGCATTTTCTGTCTGCATTATTTAAACTGGAGGCCTCACCACGGCCATCTCTCCTGGGACAATCGGTGTTCCGGGCAAGCTGATTTGAGGGAGGACAAGGATGCAATTTCTCCCAACAGCCTGTGATGATACTCTCTCTACTCCTGTCCTGCAGACAAGGCACCTGCAGCCAAACTCTCTCATACCATCATCTTCCTCAGTACCCCAGAAAAGCTCTGTACCTTGCCATGGATCTGAAGGGCACCCTGTACCTCCAGTGCTCAGCACAGCCCGTGCAGTTTCTACAGGAGTAAATGCCATTCCCCTTTGCCTGTCTTGGGATAACGTGCTGGAGAGTCAGATATTTGTTGCATTTTCCCAGTAATGTGGCACTGGATTCACCAAAACCACAGGTGAGATCAGTGCTGGCCAGCTAGCTTGAAGTCAGGTTAGAATAAAACTTTCATAAAAGTAATAGCTTACATCTGGAGAACAAAACAAAAACAAAAAACAAAACCAAAAAACAACTAAACAAAACACTACAAAACCAGACCCAAACCAGAGATCCATATGGCTACAATGAAAAATCCTGCTTAATCTGCTTAAATCAAGTCCAGATCTAAAGGTCACTCCCCCTGTATCCCCTTGATTTTATGTCACTGCATTCCTGAAACACCTCATGCCCTAAGACTCTGAGGCTCTGGATGAGAATGTTTCTTGCTTACAGCAGAGTCTCTTTTATAGTGCAACTATTTCTCTGGATTTTGTGGTCAAAGTCCTAAAGTACAGCAGGTGTGAAAAGAAGTTCAGGGAGCTGGACTTGTTCGTGTCCCTAAAAATAGAGAAAGAATGAGTCCAAAGATGCCAGAGCAGCCAGAGACGTTCAGGTTGGGTATAAGACACCACTTCTCCAGGAGGGTGGTGCAGCCCTGGGACCAGAGCAGGAGAGAAATTCCATCCTTGGAGTCACTAAATGATGGGTATCACCATCCTTGAATCATTTCAAGATTTGGCCAGGAAAGCCACAGTTGACGTGAGCGGGTGTTAGTGATAGTCCTGCTCTGAACAGGAGATCTGCAGGGTCCCGCCAGCACTTCTGGGCTGGTGTAATTTCGGTGATCCATCAGTTGTCTTCCTGTCTGTCTGCCCCAAAGCTTCATCACTTTTTCACCTGATGTTCCTTCTGCTCAGATACAGCCTGCCCTGCTTGTTTGGAAACAGACGGTGCTTTGAGAGGCCAAGTGTCACTTGCTTTTCATGACTATGCCCTGGGCAGTGCCTGGATTCACAGAGCAGAAATCCTTCCCCTGCCATGGAGTTGTCAAAATGCTCATTGCAACGTCAAGTGAACCTTTCCTTTTACTACAGAGTAGTACACAGACTGCAGAGTATGTACACAACACTTCTCAGTGTACTTAGCATAGGTTTAAAACTGCAAAAAGTGAGTTAAAAGTAGTAATAATAGCATTAGAATAATAGACTGTTCTGTCAGCACAGCCAGTTTGGGTGGTTATGTTTCTCTCGATCCTGCCTAAAAAGACACCCTACAGATTAACGTTTTATATTGGTTTGTACATATACTTGTACAACAAAGGAAAAATTACACACTGGCTTCCCCATCACTGTGGCATTTCACTGTTTATTCTCTTTTAATGGCTCACGTTGCCTAAATCAGTGCTTTGACTCTGCAATTAAAAATGAGCAAAGCTAATAAAAAGAAACCTCTAGTCCTATCGCTACCTTTGCATCAATTAAAGTCTGAAAGGGCAAAATAGCATCTCCTCCGTGCCCCCTGGCAGGCACGCTGGGCTCTCACTCCTCCAGCCAGGGGAGCTCTTGGGCACCCTGGAATATATGCCCTTGGTGGATGGATGCACCTGGGGCAGAGGAATTATTTTATGAGCTTTGACTGCATGAAGAAGTAAAAAGAAAGGTCCAAGCATGCACCCTTAAGATGTATTTCCTGTTCAGAAGCAATGAGCTTTTCAAGAATGCCTACAAGAACAGAGGCAAAGAAAAGAGAGTTTAATTTACGGTAATAAGCGGGTGCAGTAGCCATGAAGCAGAGGGAGTGGCACGGGCTGTGATGCTCAGAGCAAGGCATTTGCCTGCTTTATAAACAGTTTCTTAAATGCTGTGTGATTGTTTAACTTCTTTGTGCTTCAGGTTTTGTCTGTCCTGTTCACATGTGTGTCCCGTCGGTCTGTGGAGACCTCTGTGCCCATGGCAGTGCTCCCCCGCATCTGAGGGGGCACAGGCTTTGTCCAGGGATGAGAAGAAAGGGGGCAAAAGCATCAGTGAAAGAGTCCCGTGGCATCCCAGTGCAGGAAAAACCTCTGGGTTTTTTTTTTCCCTGTGTCATTCCACCTGGAGGGCAGCATTGCTCCTGGGCTTGGGAAGGAGCATCACTGACCCAGCAGGGGCTCAGACAACAAAGTACACTCTTCTTCACTACCCGTGTCCCACATCCCTGATGAAGGGACTGTAATCCTAAGGGAGGGCCCAGTCCCGTGAGCAGAGGGGTTCGGTGAGGATGGAGACACAGGTGAAACATCTGCCCTCGGTGTGAGACAACGCCGTGGTGCTGCAGAGACTGGGGTGGGAGGGATGGCAGGAACCCCAGTCAGAAAGAGGGGGCACAGCGACGCCAGTCAACTTCTGCCTCCTAAAATAATCCTTTTCTTTTAAAGGTGAAAAGTGTCGAAGTTTTATTGACCTTGCCCCGGCTTCTGAAAAAGGTAAGACAATACAGTCAAGGCTTCTTCCCTTTCTACAAATTGCCTCAGTGTTGTGTCTTGTCATGCTGCAGCGCCAGGGCAAACGTCCTCTCCTCAGCACACAGGGACCTGCGTGCCATCCAGATGACACACAGCCAGGTGACACAGTCACCAAGGGTTTATGACAGCTCGTTGCTCCATTTGTGCAGGTCTGTCCTTGCTTTGATCTCAATTCAGATGATTTTCTTTTTCCTTCAAGAAGGTACAGATTTATATCGTAATACAGACCTCCAGTGAGGAAGGACGTGCTGCATGGTCTCCTCAGGCCATGAAGACATTTAGGGTCAGAAAAATGAAGTCACGGAGGGAATCATCTAGATACTTGTCTGTTGGCTTTACCCTTGTAAAAACACTATATATTCGAGTGCACAGAGGCAGGTTGCAGACATTTTCCTTAGCCTGCTATGGGTTTAACTAATTAATTGTTGAGACTTATTTAATTCTCAAAAACAATCTGACCCATATTTCAAAATAGTATGTCCAAGGAAAAGGTGTGTAGCATTCCATGAAAGTCTCAGGTGGCTGAGCCCATCCTGCCCCCACCTCCAGACAGAGCAGAGCGCTCTGCCCACAGCTCAGGAGGTGCCAGGTGTGTTTTGTTGGCTCCCTTGAGACCATCCCCAAGCCTTTTGGGCACACGGTGCCTTCCCCAGACCCGGTGGAGCAGCAATAAGTGGCGTAAGGGACAATTGTTCTCACTTGGTCTGAATTGCTGACCCGCTGGAAAACGGAGGGAAAGGCAATTGCCATTGATAAAGCAGAGAGGAACAGTCCCAGTCCCAGGGAAATCCATTGTCAGCAAGCCCAAATCTATTCTGCACGGAAGGGAAGCCCAAGGCTGGGATTCCTGATGCTCCCGGACGCTGAGCTAAATCTCACACACCCAAACGGGACCCTGGGACGGAGCTGCTCTCAGGGAAGCAGCAGCTCGATGCTCAGCAGCCAACAGGAAACAAACTGGCTGCTGGAAGGCGTTAGGGAAGGGGAGCAGAGCAGAGAGCGTGAGGGCCACCCACACCTGAAAGCTTCACGTGGGGTGTGGAGTCCTTTTCAGTGCAGCTCAGAAGGAGAGCAAAGTGCTGGGAGGGTCTGCCCAGGGACAAGGGTGAGGCTCTGCAGCCTGAAGAAGAGACACGGGAGAGGAGAGAAAATGGGCAGCAAGGATGAAAGAGGAGCCTGGGTGTTAAGGTCCAGTTCCTGAGTGGTTGCTCCCTGCCTTTGCCAGCCCGAGGTGGGCACAGCAGGGCACCCTCAGGAGACAGACAGAGCCAACACAAGGTGTCTGCTGGAGAGCCCTTGGGGTGGGTTCCTGCTTTCTCCCTTTTCTGTGGAACTTCATTATGGTGCATAAGTCTTGGTGGCATCACCCACACACTTTCCAAAACAGCATTTAGTGCTTTACTTTTAGTATTTCTTTTGGTTGTGTGAAATGCTGTCAGCATTTTTTTTTTTTCCGGGAGAATTTTAGAGTTGCTGCACGATGTGAGCGCATATTTCTAGACTATTCTGGTTTTCTTTTTTGGAGGAAGGAAGGCTCCTTTGGTGTAGTGTTATGAAGAAAATTGTGTCTGTATCTGAAGGCTTCCCATGGAGCTGTCAGGCATATTGAGAGAAGGAGAGGGGAATGCTTTGTCAGAGATGGAAAGTGCTGACCATCAGGCTCATAAACAAAACCAGGGTAAATTCTACAACTGTAAATCGAGTTGGACACTGCAACATAGTTAATCTGACATTTTCACCACCAGTCGTGTCCTGTACAGAGGAACTCTCCCCACGTGTGAAGAGAAAATTGTCTATCGATGCCAAATTTACCTGCACTGAAGAATTCTTTAATTTTTTGAGCTCATCTGCTCTTTTCCAATCAGAACTTTCTATTCCTTTAATTTTTTTTGTCCCTTCACTCACCATTGACTTTAATGGTCAGAGGCTTGTCAGCTACTCAGTTCCACCCAGTCCTAGGACAAATTCATGATTTTTGTTCCAAGTAAATGAGGTAGGATCAAACACAGTGAACAGCGACATTTGAGTTCAATTGTACAAACAATGTGAGTTTCACAGTCCATTGTGTAACTGGGATATTTTGGACTAAACTTACCTTCACAGTGAGACTTCAGCTGACTCAGTTCCTCTACATATTCTTGGAGTATTTAATATTCTTATATATTCAACCACCAAAAACTGGTTGCTCAAGGTTTTGGCCATCTGAAATATCTCAATAGTAGATGCTCTGTTACTGCAGCCGAGTGCTCAGGCTTCCCAAAGTTTCCTTTTAGGTTGGTTTTCCCTGCTCCAAAGAGCACCTCTGGCTGTCTGGCCAACTTCTAAGCTAAGTACAGGCTCTTGAAGCCTCTGCCTACTTGTGAGCACATCACCTTCCACTCTTAAGACATGCTGAAAGAAGGCCTAAGAACAAACTTAGCCTAGTTGTCCAGCCCATCTCCTCTCCGATTAACAGCAGGGCAGCATAAAAGTCCTCCACGGTCCTTAAAGCCTTCTTAGCATAGAAAAACCAATCATCAAAACTCCCAGTAAATAAAACCATCTATGGTGAGGTCTAGTTACATCCTTTTCACAAATCTTGCCTTCTTACATGAAGAAATGTCTTATTCTTCCTGTAAAAATGTAATAGTTCCTGGCTGAGCTTCCTCTCTTTACCCATTAGTGCTGATCTCCAGTGCAGCTGGATACTGTGTCTCTGATCAGTTATTATACCCTTTGCATATATCTCACCAATGACATCTACTAAAAGGAGGCAGCAAAATTTGGGGCAAACAGACCCACAGTATGGTATAAATAAGCATTTCCAACCCACACTAGGAGAGCTTTTTCCTGCATTTAAGGCAGCTGCCAGCAATCTGTCAGAACCTTGTAAGCCTAACATTGAATTTATTAGCTGTTGCTGGTTCTTAGTGCCAAATCTGCTTAACAAAATCAGCTTCGTGATGGTAGATAATAACTAGCAAGAAACATTTTCTTATGGCAGTTTACATTTGCTATTGGTAGAAAATGATAGGGCAATAGCTGGGTACAGTGGCAGGGTTTCTAATGGGCTCTCACAGAGCAGATGTTGGGTCCCATGAAGTGTGCCCTTTTCTCATTTCCATTGCAGATGTGAGCAGATTGTAAGGATTTCCAAAAGGAGGTGGAAGGGAAATGTTACAGTAGGCTGGACCTGATATTTCAGTTCTAAATTGCTTCTGGGATCTTCTCCACAAAACTGCCTCAAAGTTTTGTTCCTGCTGAGTATTTTGCTGCCTGAGGAAGACAAGGGTAACCTGTTTGGTGAGGGACTCTTTATGTCCCTGTTGTGGTGCCCAAAACACTGAGGTTGGGACACACCGCCACTCTCCTCCTCCCACTGCACCTTCTGGGTGCACCTTCTAGCCCCCCTTTCCCATTCCTTCAAACCTGTGCCCAAGACAACTCCCAGGAGGACGTGGAGGATGCATTCAAAAAGAAGAAACGAAGGCCAAAATTGTGTCTGGAAATCATGGCCCCACAATGGAATCAAAAGCTCACCCTATGCCTCATCAAAGGATCTGGTAAATGGCTTCACTGAGTAGATACCAGCACAGCTGGACACAAGCCTGGGTGTGTTCCTCCCCGTGCCCAGGGCCGTGTGGGGATTCATACTCCCACATCCTTCCATAAATGCCAACTATCAGGCACAGGGACACAGCGAGAGGTGGAGGATGAGGAGTCCTGACCAGCCCAGCTCCTTGTGTGGGTGAGGGCTGGGGTAAATACAGCAGGAAGCAGCTGGAAGCAGCATTTCCAGGCTGTGTAGAACCTGCTCTGTGTTACTGCAGGACCTCCCTTACTTCAGCTGTGATACCTGTGGAATAATTCCCACAACGAAGGGCAGAGCAGCAGGCAGCAGCAGCTGCCTGGATTACACTGCTTTCTACTTTTTGATAGGGAAATGCATGTGCATAAAATTAAACAAGACTTTATAGAGACCACAGGCGAGGCAAAACCTTGCAGGAGGAGAATGCTCTTTGCTCCTGAGCATTTAACAGTCCAAAATGTTACAGGGGACTTCTTAAATTAGAGGTTGTCCTGGCAGTCCTGTCCTGCATGTCCTCTACACAGCTCATGATGATGCCTCCTGGAGAGATGAAGCAATAAAAATCCTGCATTATCTAAAAAGTAGCTGGCAAAGCTAAGGTAGCACATGGCAAACAGCAAGTAAACAAATCGAGTCTCACCTGAACGCAGCACAGGAGAAGAGAAAGCTGAGCCAGTTCTGTGCGTGCTCCTAAACCAGCACTTCAGCAGCAATTAATGAGAAGAGAAACTAGATGCCTGATTTTAATGGAGACTGATATAATAGGTGTACCAGAAATTTGATGGGAGAAAGATAATTAGTGGAACATTAACATCTTGGTGCTGATTACACTGAAAGACAAAGCAGATGTCATGTACTAAAGCTGAATCAGAATAACAAGGTAATGTCATTAATGGGCAACACAATCTCTGAGGATGGATTCCATGTTCAGATTGAAAACGCAGGATGATGTTAGTGATCACCCACTGGGCCAGTTCCATAGACAGCAGGGTTAAACGTGATAGCAGAGAGAGCGTAAGGACAGCAAACAAAACAGTAGGAGACTCTAAAAGCCCATGCACACACTGAGAAATCCTGTGCTAGGTTTGATGCAGCATCTAAAACTGGGCAGACTTCATGAGCATGCAGAAATTAATGGGAAACTCATTACTCTTGGCTTATTCCTGAGTGGGGAACTTGCTTCCACATGTTAGTAAGAGATACCTTGTAAGGGTGACTAAGAGAGAGAGATTCAATATCCCTCAGAAGCAATGAAAGTATTTTTCAGAAGTTATGAAGAAGGGAACCCAAGAAAAGCAAGAGCTGATGAAAATACACTAAAATGTTCAGCTGAAAGGAGAAATGAGGCTTGAAAACTTTAGAGCTGCTGGATGTACTGCAAGGCCTCTGCCTCTGTGACTGAGAGCAAATGGCAGGTAATACTCAGTGGTGATAAATGTGAAGTGGTGAACACGGAGAGTCATCCTGCCTCTGCGTATATAGCGATGGGTTCTGAATTAGCTTTTTCCCCTCAGGATGGAGTTCTTGGAACAATGACAGACACTTCTATGAAAACATTAATTCACTGCTCTGCAGAGATTAAGATGAAAAGAAATATTAGGATCGTCGTAGGAAATAAAGAACAAAACAAAAAAGTCACCGTGCCACCACGAGTGTTCGTGACGTCCCCATCTGCAGCTCTGTGGGAGCACCTCTCCTCCCTCCCCTGCCAGCCCCAGCTCAAAGAAGTTGTGATAAAATTTAAAGAGAGAGAGCAAAGAGGGACAGTTATGGTCAAAACTAGGGAAGGACTTGTTTGTGTGAGAAGGGCAACACAGAGCAGATTTCAGACTGGAAAAGGGACAGACGAGACTCGGGACAGCCGAGTTTGAAAACAAACCCCCTTTTTTTTTTGTGCACTGGGGAGCTGTTCCTGAGAAGAAAAACAGAGGAAAGACTTTCTAAAAGGACCACTTAGAGAGCTGCATCCAGGAAAAAGGAATGCAACCGAGTCTCCCACAAGAACTGGGTGCTTTCCCAAACAGTCTGTATGTTCTGTTGCATTATCCTTCACGTACCTGCAATAGGGTGCATCCATTCCCACCCTGCCAGGTACCCGTGCCCTTGTGGCAGGAGACCTATGACGAAGTGTGGAGCAATTCTACCTGTGTTTTCTTACACACTTGTTAGGAATTCTTGAAGTCAGGTTTCGAAGCTAATTAGACATGCAAAGATGAATCCATGCTTGAGAGCAGAATTCAAGCTAAATCCCAAATTCCTAAAAGAAAGCAGCGCTCTTGGAGGACTTGGAGGACACTCTTCTGAGCATCATCCATTTCCAAGCCTAGTGCTGAGGGTGGAAGCACAGCACAGGCCCTGCCCTGTAGGTCTTCAAAGGCAAGCGTTGATCCCAAATGGATTTAGGAAGGAGTGTGGGGATAGTCCCAATTTAGAGCATTTTTCATCCTTTTTTCCACTCTATTGCTCTACTCACTATATTACCATACAGCAGGGAAAAGAGAATATAGGTAAGAAAATATCCCATGATCTGCTCAGTCTCATACACAGGATCAAATCTGCTCGATGCCAGAACCATCAGAAGTCACAGAAAACGCAGCGTCATGTGGAAAATAATCATTTTGTGATTCACGGCTCCGCCTCACCTTTCAAAATAAAGAAACTAACGAAGAGCTACAGCTAAACAAACTCCAAACAGCTGGCTCTTCCTCTCTCACCTCAGCAGCTTCAGGCATTTACCAGCTGGGTTCTCCTGTGTGCAGCCCGCAGTGTCTCTGCTGGGTGCCAGCCCTTGGTCTGTCTTGCCTCGTTCGCTTTCCGGCGACACGGAGCTTTGGGTGTCTGTGACGGCTTCCTTTGTCTCTCACGGCTCCGCTCTCCTCGCAGTGTTTTCACGCTGCAGCACCAGTGTTTGTTCCTTTGGCCGTTTTCTACTGATCCCTCCAGCCCTTGTGGCTGGTAATTGCCAGCAGTGGAGGTGAGCGAATCACTCAACCCATCAGAATGCCACCGGAAGAGAAGGAGTGGGGTTTACGCGAAGCTTTTCCCAAACAACGTGCACAGCATTGCTCAGCGTGTAGCCATCTGCCTTAGGTTTTTTGTGTCTTCTCTCTTGCACTGACTCTGAAGAGGAGAGATTAAGTGAGTTCCAGGTGTCAGTTCCGACACAGCCACCAAGTCTGGAAAACCAGGGCTATGTCAGCTGGAGTGCAGAACCATAAGGACAGCGAATGCAGACCAGGAGGGACACGAGCACGGCTTTTTGTTGTGTGCACAGAGACCAAGGAGAGCAGTGAAATATTTGATAACATCTGCACCGTGGCTTCCTCCATGCAAGTCCACACCACCCAAACCCAGGTTTTGCCCTCATACGTGGTCTTTTTCCTCCCAGATGTTGAATAAGAACAGTCTAGTTGACTTGTCACAGCCTCCCTGCGGTTTTCCTGTGTTATCCAGCAGTGAAGGGATCTTGGGGACAACGACTGTGTCCCACAGGCTGAGAGGAGAACTTTGTTCCGTGAGTAACAGGGTAGTTACTGAGTGTCTGGGTTAGCAGCATGCCAGTGAGGAGGCAAGGAGGATCCAGGACAGCCTTGCTTGGACACTGCTGTCTCCTCAGCTGCTCTCCAACGCAGCACCCAGCTTGTCCTTCGAGTGCCGTGCTCTGGATTTCACCTCGGTCAGGCACGATCACCTCAGCAGTTACTCAGGAGCACACACTGCTCAGCTCCACTGCTTCTAGAAGACAAAAGGGGGTTTTGTCATACGATGAACTGTGATGTAGAACCCCCACCCACCCCAAATCCTCTCCTTGCTCACGTCAGTCAGCTCAAGGTTGAACTGGCAGAGGAGTGACTGGGGATGATGTCTCACGGTGGCTCAGACAGACTCGGTGACACTGAGCTACGAGGAGTGTAGCCACAACTTTTCCAGATGTCCTTGGCTGCCTGTGGCATTGTCCAGCCTGATTGCCTGCGTGGGCACAGCGTGGCACAGTGTGACAGCTCCGAGGAGACTGCTTTGGGCAGCCACGAGAGCAGCTCTGCCCTTCGAAGGGCTGGGGTGAAGCAGCCACACATCATCATGCAGGGAGCAGAGGCTGAGGCAGTAGGTGTTTTTAAGGAGGATGAAACCCCACGGAGGCATTCTCAATATGAGCTTCCGCCAGTTAGGAAGCTGATTTTCTGTCTGAAAGGGCCCTCAGAAATCGATACAGATTGCAGGCCATTTCTTCTTGGGCATTGCTCCGGAATGGTGGGGGTTCAGCAGGCAGCACGGCAGGCATGTGTTCATTTATGGGGTTATTTATGCTGGCATTATTGCCAAGCCAATAGCCAAAACGCACGACTGACATTTTCGTGCACGCAATCCCTGTGTGTAACACAGTTAACATGACTCAGCACTCTCCTTCAGGAATAGCAATATGATTTTCCCTGAAGAAATCCTTTAAGAGCAAACGGCTCATGTTTATGGATTAAAAATGCTTTGAACTCTCGCAGCAATTCCTCTGTTGGCCACCTCTTCAGTGTTGCCTTGAGAACATGCACTAACAGTGGATCTTTGACAGTCCCTTTCATGGCCTCACCGGCCTGGAGAAAGATCCAGGAGAGGATTTCAATATCGGTATCTCATCTGGAGATAGGACCTCCCAATCTGGCGTCAGAAGATGTTGGCACAGTGAGCTGGCACCAGAAATCAGCTTTTCTGATTTGCTGGCAAGTATGCATCCAGCTCCATGGCTGCATGTGACTGTAGGTGGTAGGAGGTATAGATGTGATTTAGGCTCTCTAGAACTGCCTCGTTGGCTGTGTTAGTCTCAAAAGCTCAGCAGTAATTGAAATTATGAAACTCTGGGGCTCTTTATCATCCTGCGCATAATCTCATTCAGATGTTATCCAAGTTCTTGGTGTTTCAGTCCAAATTGCTAACGAGTCTGAGAATGGTTTTAATAATGCAACACAAGACAGCTAAAAATCATCTTTGCATGTTGTGGGCAAAGAGCACAGAAGAACATGTCAGGCTTGGCACTCCTCAACCAGCTCCAAGGTCCTGGAAGTCATGAACCACGCCGTTCTCTGGGTTCCTTCATCAGGAATTCACTGAAATGCCTCAAGTTCTTCTAAGCAGAATTCCTATGATTTTTTTTTCCAGAATTCCTGTTTCAAAGGAAACTCAGCATTGGAGATGCTTGACTCAGAGCGCTCCTTGGTGGGAGATGACAGCATGTTCATTTTTAGTGCCTTCCCTGGTGATCAGGGCTGGCTTGAAATGATTTCAGGTTTTATGAAGAACTTTGTGAGACTCATTGCAGGCTGAGGTAAAGCTTCTTTACCTCACTGTCAGAAAAACACCCCTTTGTTTCATTCATCCAGGACTCTCTGCCACATCCTGTTGTTAGCACGCTGTCTCCACATGATCTCCAGCTTCTGCAGAGGGGCGCTCAGGATCAATAAATAAATCTTCCTTCAAAATGCTGCTGCTGCCCTTTGCTGTCTGACAGGAGGGCAAGGCCCTGATCTTGTCAGATGGTTCATGATGGACTCGAGTGCCTGAAATCCGTGGGGAACAGTTATCCTTCTGTGAAGAGTATGATCACTTCACTTGGGCTTGCTGCAAAACTTACTTCCTTGGCACGTGAAAATGTCCATAAGGAGGTGGCACTGATGCTTCTCACCATGAACTCCACAAAGACAGTCTCATAGCACGCTGATGAATAACTAACAAAAGCTCAGAGACACAAAGAGGTTCAGCAGCATCCCAGTTGGCTCACCAATGTTCTTGTGACATCAGGATCTCTGGACAATGACAGAACCACAGGTGAAAAACGTGCTTTCACAGGGGCTGTGTTTTCATTTTAGGCAAAACTGGTGATCACAGAGAGTGGAACCTGCCTTGAGCCTAGATGATATGGAGGTGACAGGATTCCTTCTGAGGTGGGAGACCTATGATATAAGTTGACTTATGTGAAATCTTTTGGTGAGTCCCAGCTTTGCCATCTCAAGTTCCAGGTGAGCAGCTCAGTCCAGGTCCTGTACTTCAAGTTCTTTTGCTTCACAGGGAGCTTGTCCTGATGGTGGTGACCCCTTCCCCTGCAGGAACAGCTCCACAGGCTGTGATGTTCAGCTGCAGAGCAACCCCACCTGTGACATGCAGCTTAATATCTGTGGGGCAGGAGCAAAGACCCAAAGTGTCCCACAAATTAACTCTGTGTGCTCCTTGCACGCGCTCATCCGTGTGAGAACCTGTGTGCAGGAGGGCACGAGAAATCAGTTTTGGTTCAGTTTTGCTTGAAAGTCAAAGGCTCCTTCCCTAGAAGGTCTCACATTGTAATCACAATGCCACAGAACTCTTTCCTGTGCGGTGAGCAGGGGTGGCACACAGTGACAAATGGTGCCCACGGCAAGGAGGAGGCAGGTCAGGGCCTGAAATCCCTCTGCATTAACAAGGAATGTCCTTGGGACTAAAGGCACATCCCGGCTCTGTACCCAAACCCACAGGACCTGCCCTCTGCACGCGCAGCACTGGTTTGATGAACAGGCAAGGCAAGTGCAGAAACAGGATGAAGACCAAAAAACGAGGGAGATCTGGTGATTTATGAGAATACACACCCTCAGATAGAGGCCATGCAGGCGGAACTCTCCAAGTGAATCAAGTGCTGGCTCTGGTGAAGGGAAGATTTTTCATAAAAGCTGAGTTAGGTCAGACAGATCCCCGGGGCAGAGGACACAGGCTGGAGGAAAGTAAGAGAGACAGAAAAGGTGATAGCAGAGAAGATTGGAAAAGAGAAAAATCCTCTGGAGAGCTTCTTCCCTGTCACCTGGAATGACTGAGGTCTCCTCAAGAGAAGGAGCTCTCTACCTTGCAGAGAGGAGACTTTAAGAGATTGTAAGTGGAAGTTATACCAAGTGACTGCCTCATGAATCTCATGTTGAGAGACGAGCAGTGGGAGATCACTTCACCATCAGCACACAACAGAAAGACACTGTCTCCTGAATTAATAACCTGAAGCAACTGTTCTGCTTCAGGCAGCCACAGGAAGAGGCAAAATTCAGATACAGCTTGCATTTTCTGGGTGTTATTATTTCAGATGAAATTCAAAATCAAAGCAGGCAGAACAGGACATGCTCAGAACTATGCAAACACTGCATGTGGGACTTGCCTTCCCCCACATTAGATGCAATTAAAAATGGCTCGGGGCAGGTATTCAGTGTACCCCATGAAATTAGACACGAGAGTCAGGCATACAGTTCCTCTGCAGATGGGAACAGGGCCCCAAAAAAGAAGAATGGACTATGCCTTCCACAGCAAACTCCCCCTCGTCTTTGTGTCTCACTGGGAAAAGGTTTTACAGGAGAGCAAACACATCTCATTGAGCTTTTCATCTTCTCCTTGCAGGGTTATCCTGCTGGCAAACCCCCCCTTGTCCCAGCCTTGGGGTAAGGGATGCCAAAGCACTCCCAGCCACACAGTCAGGTGTTCCTCCCTCCTGTTCCCTTCTCCTTCCCCAAGCTGATAAGGGACACCAGCCAGGCCCCTCCAGGCTCAGCTCCCAGAGCCCTCCAGGCCCTTGAAGGAGCACCAGGCTGCCTTTAGCCACAAGCCCTCACTTGCCTTCTGGACACATTAACCCAGATCCTCGCACAGAGACGTGTGTGCCTCTCTCCACCTTCCCGCTGCCTCTCAAGCACAGGACACTTGTGTCTGCAGCATCCAGCTTCAGGCACTGCTGCCTAGGTGGGCAGCAGGTAAAAGATGTGAAAGAGCTGGGTACATCAGCTGAACCCCCAAGCCACCAGGTGACCTCCCAGATCCCTTTTCCAGGAGGGCACTCCAGCCTCTTGTCCCCCAGTCTGTAGGTACATCCAGGATTGCACTGTGCCAGGAGCAGAAGGAGTGTTTGTCCTTGCTGGGTTTCTTATGTTTGGTGATGCACTCACACCTACCAAGATCTCTCCGAGGCTTCTCCACTCTCGAGGGACTCGATGTCTCCTGGTTTAGTATCCCCAGCAAACTCCCTTAAGTGTGCACTCAGCTCCTGTGTCCAGGTCTGGTGGAAACATTCAAGAGAATTGGCCCTAAGAGTGAGCAGCACTGGGGACAGCCACCAGCCTGATGTCACCCACTGACCGCAGTCCTTGGAGCCCAACCCTGCAGCCAGTTATTCCCCCAAGGAAGCAGAGACAGGGCCACACCACAGTTTGGGGCTGCAGACGCTGTCACAGCACTGCCCTGGTGTGCAGATACCACCAGTGGGTATCCTGCAGAGTGGAAACAGGGCAATAAACATCTGGGCAGGTGTGTTGTGTGTTAATCTTTCGATTTGGGGCTGAAGGCATTAAAATTCATTAATTAGGGCTGTCGGCTGCCTTGGCTTATGGGTCAGGTTTTCGTAATCTAGTTCTTTCAGACTCAAATCATTTCATCATTCCCTCATCATAGAAACTGCTGGTTGAGAGAAAACGAGGCAAAATCCCTTGTAACTCCTGCTGTATCGCAGAACAACACTGTTGCTCTCTCTCCTTTGTGTTTCTTTTTGGAGGAGTGTGCCAGTTGCCTGATACCACATTGACTAATAGGGGTGAGATAAGCAGCTGTTTGCTGTTGATAGATGCAATATTGCACATGCAGCCTCTGCGAGCAATTAAAAGGTTTATTTATTGCCATCTCTGTAGTATGCTTTAAGAACTCAAAAGGTCAGATACAGTGGCACCAACGAACAGCACATATTAATTAGATGTAATTATAAAGACAGGTTTCCAGAAAAAAAAAAAATGAGCTGGGATCAGCCTGGTCACCAAGAGAACACTCAAATATTTGATAAAAGTGAGACTGCATCTCTG
Organism: Sclerurus mexicanus; assembly: GCA_013396755.1. Taxonomy (NCBI): domain Eukaryota; kingdom Metazoa; phylum Chordata; class Aves; order Passeriformes; family Furnariidae; genus Sclerurus; species Sclerurus mexicanus. The sequence continues at coordinate 89,652 of VWZF01001848.1, read as the reverse complement.
GTTTGATAAGCTCGACTGTAGGCATTATCACACATGTGCTCTTACAGTGAGGAGAGAAGGTATTAATATAAGTGAAGTCTGTAGCAGTCTCTATGGTTACAGCTAACATTTTCTAATATAAGCCATTGTCTTCAGATGCTTAACTTTCCATGTTTCAACTGCTTAGGCTGAAATTTTCCATCACTGCTCATTGTTTCCAGGTGAATTCTCTAGCAATCAGGTTAGCAAATGTACTGGAGAATTCTAGCGGATTCTCATGCTGAAACAGCGATTGGAAATTGGGCAGGGACTCAATATTATCATCTGTTCCTGTCCTCTCCAATTTACCCCACGGCTTGGTGGCTTTAAAGGACTCAGCAGATCCTGGGTGGAGGTTTTGTGCTGAGATGTCCAAACGTGGCACCCGCTGTGCTGTGGCACTCTGCCCTGTGCACAGCCCCAGAGCCCTGCAGAGCCCCGGCAGGGCACGCCAGCTCTGCCCTTCCTCTCAGGGTGGTACCCAGGGGTGGTACCCAGGGGCGGAGGGGACAGAAGCCAGTCCGAACCTTGTACCTGCAGTTCTCCAGCTGGGCAGGTTAGAGATGCCTGTCCCCTCCCCGTTGTAATCCTGGCAGTTTCCCCGTGGATCCGAACACCCCGAGTCAGAGCAGTCGTTCTGCGGGACGGGGGTCGTGTGGAAGAGTTTCTGACCACAGCCCCCAACGCCACACCACAACAGGCACTCCAAAGCTCTCCTTAGAGCAGCCTTGTGAAACAGAGGCATCCGAGCCTGCCCAGCTGCCAGCAGTGCCCAGGCGGGTCAGGTATTCTGTGCCGCCACCTCCGTGCGTGCTGGGCTGTGCTCACCTCAGCCGTGGCACGGGCAGGGAAAAGGAATTCTGTGTGCTGAGCTTTGGGGCAGAGGAGCCAAGAGGTTCCAAAAAAGTTCTTTAGTCAAAGTGGCATCTCGAGCGACAGCTTGTTCTTTCTGGGGTGTCCTTACCCCCCTGCCACCCTTCACATCTTCATTCACCGCTTTTTCTATTTTTCACAGTTTGCTGAGTTTAAACTTTGTGAAATCACAGAACCTTTTAGGTTGGAAAAGGCCTCCAGGGTCAGTGAGTTCAGCCTTTGACCAAACGCCCCCATGCCCACTAAACCAGATTGTGGATTGCCATGCCTACTTCTTTTTTGAACATTTCCAGGGATTCCACCACTACCCTGAGCAGACTGTTCCAATGCTTAAACATTCTTTCAGTGAAGACATTTTTCCTAATGTACAGTTAATGTGATAAACAGTGAAAAAAAAAACAAAACAAACAACAAATTACAATTGCTGACCTTAAAAAAAACCAACCGACTTTAACCGACTCAAAAAGAAATCCTAATACACAGTTACTCCTAGATAGCCCTGATTTCCTAATTAACTTTGACAAACTTTAACCCGTGGTTACCAACTAACTGGTTGCTGTTGTTGTGCATTGCAGGTGTCCTGTGGTTATCAGTGGTGTCTGAGGTGTTGTACATCATGCTGTTGGTCGTCGGGTTCAGCCTTATGTGCCTCGAGCTCTTTCATTCAAGCAGTGTGATAGATGGGCTCAAGTTAAATGCCTTTGCTGCTGTCTTCACTGTGCTTTCAGGTATGAACCTTCCCTTCCCCTTTCACCTGAGGAGCCACCACAAAGCAAAATCCTATAACTCTGAAAATAGAGGCTCCCGGACTCTCTCATCCCCGTTTAGCGCTCACATTTGTCACTGTAATTTTTTGTTCCTCTGGCGCCAGGACTGCATGATAAATTTGCCTCTTGCCAGGGAGAAGTGCAAATCCTTATTCCCGATTTCACTACGGCAGTGCAGTAATTATCCCTCCCCAGCCTGCACAGCCACAGCCTCAGCTCCACTTGCAGCAGCATCACACTCATTTTCCAACAGAGAATTCTTTTTCTCTGTGTTAATCCTGAAAGTAGGTGAAGGCTGGGTTCTTCAACCCAAAGAAAGGAGCCCGTCCAGTTCATTAGCAAAATTGAGAATGAAAAGGGCTCTAATAATCACAGTGAGGAGCAACCCCCAGAGTAATGTGGGGACGTGTACATCTCTCAGAACAACTGTTTCAGGCTATTTTCGTGCTCAGCGTGTGCTTGGAGGCCTCCAGCAAATGAACTTGAGGAATTCACTTCTCTAACAGAAGTTATGAAATCTAACCATGTAGTTAAGTGCCCCTTCACTCCTGTGAAGATTTGTTGGCTAAAAACCCTCCAGGATTTAGACAAGCAGCCACGGCTGGCTCGTGTGAGCGCTTCTGCATCTCCTCTCTGGCTGAAAGAGCTTCTGCCATAAAAGTCCATTTTATTCTGCTGCATTTCAAGCTCAAACACATTACAACAGGCAGCGTACGTTCTGTCAAGGAGTTTGTATCTTCAGGGGTAGCTGCAAATTGTGAAATAATAACATTAAAAAAAGGATCAGGAGTAGAGTTGAGATGACAAAAGAACTGCCAAAGCATATTTTTCTGCTTTGGATGTAATTTAGATTTTTTTAAAAAAAAGGCCAGTTCGATTTTCAAAATGAAACTCTGTGGAATTCTTCAGCATTCAAGCAGTTCCTTCCATGCTGTTTTTCTCTCTCTTCACCATTAAAGTTTTGTAAGAATGATGAAGTTTTCTTTCCTACACATCTTTCTATTTTTATTTTGGCCTTCCCTCTTCCTAAGTACATTGCCAAGATGGTCCAAATATAAACTTCAAAATTTTACAGGGAAAAAATAATAGGAGAACAGAAAGAAGCAAAAAACCCCAAGCCCCAACACACTGCTAGCTGCTATTTTTCCACGACAGGGATACCTGAGGAAAGAAAAAAACCTGTATTTATTTAAGCCCAGCATATTTATAATGGCATAGCTTAATAGAAATTAGGTAATGAAGAGGACTTTGCATTGGAGCATAACACCTCTCATTAAATTCATGCTAGAGTTCCCTCGTAAAAGTGCACTGAGACCTTCATATTTTCACAGCTCAATATCTAAAGGTTAAAAACCACCCCAGCAGTGTGGTCACTTATTGCTGTTCCTTAACCTCTTCTGAGGCACTAAAAAAGACCCTACAACATCACAGTTTTGGTATTACCATTAACCTTACACAGACTAAAGAACTTACATACGTCTCTCACATAATATTTATAGTGAAACTTTTTAATTAATGTGCTCTATTCCATAAATAGTATTTCTAGCAAAATTATCCAAAAATGCTTTAAAATGTGTTGCCTTTTCCGTATTTCCTTAATGTCCAACTTGCCAAAGTCCCTTAAGCTCTCCCATTACTGACCCCTAGAAACAGCTCTGGTCCTGCCAGGCTTGTGATCTCAAGTCAGTGTCTCTTCACTCCCATCCACTCCAGCCCACCACATTCCCAGGATTTTCCATGTGCAATCATCTCCTGTGCTGGAGCCCAGGTGGGTGGGCATTACAGGCATTGTGCCCTCCTTGTGCCCCAGTGCCTTAAGCAGCCAGCTGGGGAAAGAGATGACCCTGTAAATAGAACACTTGTTGATTGATGTTACAGGCAGCTCCTTTGAGCCAAAATGTGACATTAAGTGTACAACAAAAGGGGTATCCCCGTGGAGGAAAAGGACCATGGAGAACCTGGCAAGGCACATCTAAAACAGACCGAACAAAACCAAATGCACGTGGAGCGGCACAACAAAAGACTCCTGTTGCTTTGCTATAGATTGTACATGGAAAAGCAGCAGCAGCAGCAGGTACAGATCCGGCCCCGACCCTTCCCAGCACTGGGCAGATAAAGCAGCCAACACCACGTTTCCACTGTGGTCCCTGTGCTACGGCAGGGCTCGCTGATGGCCTCCCACTCTCCTCTATCAGTGGACTGTCATCCCTGCCTCCCACACAGCCACAGGTCTGAGTGCTGCTGCAACCCCATTAAGGGTTTGCATGACAGGAGGGAGCAGCTCAGCCCTGCTAAAGCTCATCCTGGCCGTGTCAAACCTCCCCCTGGCTCTGAGTGACTCTGACACGTCTCAGAGCAGGCTGTAACATTTTTGTGAAGGTTGAAAAATTATTGACAGTACATACAGGAACAGCAAACCCCAAACTTCAGATCGACGCGTAGCTGCCGGCTGAACTGAAATCCACCCATTTAAAAAGTACAGCAAGGTCCCAGCGCGTTCTGGAAATTAAATATAGCCAGGAACAAGCAAGGTGTGCGCCACTTTGCTGTGCTCCCATCAGGCCACCCACCCTGCCCGGATACCATTTGTCCTGAAGTGAATTGCTCTTTCCACCTCCTGCCTTTGCGGTGTCGCTCCAGCACGAGGCAGCTGAGCAAACCACCACAGCTCCTTGTAACAGAATGTCTTCTTTCAGCCTCTGCAGTTGTTTATATCAAACATGACATTTGTCTTGCTCAAGGTCCTGCTTAACGTGCCCACAACACAAACATGACGTTCCTACACTTCCCTCCCCCAGAACTGCCCTGAATCATCCAGTCATCTGGGGAGACTAATGAAGTGCTTTAGACTGCAAGTGAGCAGGAAAGAAGGGCCAAAATTTGGGGGTGGAAGATATGGCAGGATAACGATGAGTGCTGACTTTGGTTAAGGTGCAGAGCGTAGCGGGGGGACCTCACTGTGCCCACCGAGGCACAACACAGGTACTTCTAAGTGCCTTGAGCTGCCATTGCAGCACAAGAGGCAGTTTTTTGACATCTGTAGGTCCAGGACTCTTTGGGATGTGGTGACCCTGCCCCTCTTTTTAGCTACCTGCCTGCCCCCACGCTTTGCTGAGCTCCCCGGGGAGCGCGGCACAAAGGCAGGAACACCCCAAATCATTGCTGCTAGAAAACCCTCCAAGCGTCAGGGCTGCTCCTGGCCAGCACCGCTCAAAAAGAGGGGTTTGATGTTCCTCGGAGAGGTGTCCAAACATAAAGCTGAGGCAGTTTTTTATTGCCTGAGCTGCAGAAGGAGCTCGGTGGCAGAGCTGCCTCAGGCCACGCTGCGAGTTTACTCTTTAACATCGCAGACGCCGCAGTGTCCAACACGCTGTCTGATCTTCACCCAGCTGCAGTTCTCGCAGCAGACTGTGTCACAGGAGCATCACCAATGCTGTGCCACCCCAAGGAGCCCCGTGGTGTCCCCTCACCGCGTGTCACCGGGAGCACTGAGCTCGCTTGCCTTGCTTGTGGAACTTCCAAGGGTTTTATAAGTGCTCAAATTTATGAATCTCAGCAACCGCTGAGACAAAATGTGGTTGTTTGGCGTGAACACATTCAGTCTGCATTGCCTCCCGAAGCCTCTCTGCTCATTCCCTCACCTGAGGGCTGTCTGTGATGGGCTAAGTGAGATATCTGGTGGGTGGCACACCCCTGGTTTGCAGCAGCAGGGTTGGTGGTGTTGCTAATTGTGCAACAGTTTCTTCGACGATTTTCCTTCTTTGAACTCCTCTTTTAATTGAGAATTCAGTATGATGTAAAATAATGAGCTCTCAGTCACATCTTCCCTCTGCCCATGCAGCTCCCTCCTCCACGGTAGAACAGGAGGCATAAAAGTACAACAAAGACTTTTTCGGAGCTCTCCAAGCACTTCCAGCTATGTCAAGAATTGTAAAAAAAAACCAAACCAAAAACCATTAGCACAAAAATTCCTGTTGTGATCCCTGCTTCCCAGGTCTCTTGGGGATGGTGGCGCACATGATGTATACTCAAGTTTTCCAAGTGACAGTCAGCCTTGGGCCAGAGGACTGGCGACCACATTCCTGGGACTATGGATGGTCCTTCTGGTAAGTGTCACCACCGGTTCGTCCCTTTTCTCTTTCGAGTCGTTCCAGCAGCCTGTTGGGGCATTGCAGACCCCAGCCCAGCTGCCAGGAGCACCGCGTGGGTTTCCAGCCCCCAGGGTGTGAGGACACTTATCTGGGGCTGTGCAGCCGCCGCTGCGCCTGTCAGCGGGTACAGAGCCTCTGTAAATAAACAGCACCCACAATTACCAACACAGATTGAGCGCTCTCATTAAAGTTCAATTTAGGTACATAATTGCCGTGGCATTTCAGAGACTTTTAGCTCCTGCTTTTTCTTTTTTTTTTTTTGGTTTTTAATTAATGTCTCAGTTGAACCCCAGGGTGCAGCTTTTAACGCACCTGCAGAGGAAGGTGCGGTGCTGCCGGCACCTGATCCTTCCCTGCGGGTCACGAGGAGACAGCTTGGGAAAAGGGACATGGCATTTTGGTTTTACCTCTGCCATCTATCTTTTAAAAAATCACATAAAAATAATTTGGCAGAGATACATCAACCGTGTTGTATTGCTGGCAAGTTCATAAGAAGCTTAACCAGAACAGGAGGCTGTGGAGAATAAAAATACCTGCAAACAACATCACCATTCCTCTAGAGGCATCAGCCTTTTTGGATGGATGGGGAAAATACTTCCTTTTAGTCATTTCTAAATATAGCATATTATTTTCTTTCCGTCTCAAAGCAGAGACAACAACCTTTGCTAACACCAATAAATAAATACAAATACTTATGCACAGCACCGCAGGGGATTATTAGTCCTTCCTTCTCCCCTCTTTATACTGCATTGCATAGGAGGAGTTACTAACATTTTAGTAACAAGTTACAAAATATAAATCACATTATATTTAAAATACAGCTTATTTTGTGCCTCAATAATGAATATTTATCGCATGTGCTGATGACCTTATAAATACACTGCATTCATATATTTATAATATTTATATTAATATTTATAACAACCCTGCCGTAATAATCGTATAATTTTCAATATATTTAAATAATAAGGCGTATTAGTCTTCAGTAATCTATTTTACCATTTGCTGCAACACTCAAAATTCAGAATGCTGTTAAATGTCTGGAATGACAAACACTCATTAGATTATTCTCCTTCAAGTTGTGCCAGCCGAGAGCCCCCCACGTCTCGGAGCTCGTGGGTCCCACGGGGCGTTTGGAGCTCACCATCCCACCCACTGCTGGGAGCCCAGTGTGTCCCAGCGGGCTGGAGCTGGAAGCACCGGCTGCCATCCCAACGCCAGCCCTGCCCTGGAGCAGCCCCTGCAGCCCCTCCCTCATCTCCCCCCCAAGGCAGCCCCAGCGCTGCCCCGGCTTAGGGCTCACTGTGGAGGAGGCTGGAGATTCCCACAAGCAGGAGAATATGGGAACAGCCTCCTCTCTCCCCGCTTTCCGGAGGTTCTACCTCGGCTTCGCTCCACACGGTGACCGTGGGGTCCCAGCTGCAGCCGCGGCAGTCACAAAGCCCCTTCTCAGGCTTGGTGGTCTCCCTCGCACCCCAATGCCTTCCAAGGCAATGCATTTGTCTGTGCAGGACGGAGGGCAGACACAGCTCAGCACTGTGTTTTCTGGGAGCAGTGCGCAGCAGCCTGGGGAACACCAGGGGGTCTCTCCCACCCTGCCACTGATGGATAACAGACCTGGAAAAGGAAGGTCTGGAAGCCAAACGAAGCAAAACCAAGGCTTCTCCCTTCCCTGTCCACTGAGACACCACTGCTGCGCAGACCAGAGAGCTCCAACATCCCCTGGCACCACCCAGGCTCGAGTACCTTCTTTAAGAAGGGTCAGTACGAAATGCCCACCCAGCCTGGTGGAGTTTGAAAACTGCACGTGCAGGAGTTAATTTCTGCTCCATGTGGATTCTGGTGATGTTCTGAAACGGGAGCTTTAAGAACCCCTGAAGCACCAGCATTATTTCCATCCTGCTGTAAATGTCCCACTGCAGCACCAGGTCACAGAACCTGCCAGAGCCCGGAGAATTGGAACAGTGCTGACAAGTGGGAACACTGTCCCCACGGCCAAGAGCCAAAGGATCTTGAGGATCTGACTGCCCTTCCTTACCCAAGTGCCAATGCACTCTGTTGAAAGGGAATGATCAAAACCCCGCTCCTCAGAGTGAGGAAGGGCTGCTTGTGGGGTTGAAAATGCCCTGCTTGGTTCCTGTTATCCCGCCCCGTTCCCAAGCCGTTGGCAAAGCCCAGAGGTTGGTCTGTGCTCTGGCACAGGTCAGAAGTGAGCCTGGGGGTCCTCCAGGCAGAGCGTTTCAGTGGCTCTGAGGATCAGGGAATGTTTCATCTCTAAAGAAAATAAATATAAAAACTTGAGAGGCCAGCCCCGAGCTCAGCTACCAGAGGCACTGCAGGTACAGTCCCAGCACATCTGGGACACAGCTGGCAGGGAGGGGCACTGCTGTTAAAGAGGTCTTCACCTAATGCAGGGTGTAACTCTTAGAGGTAGAAGAACCACTTTTTACAAAATAAATAGCATTTAACCAAGGTCCATAAAAAACTAAAAGAGATCCATCAAAATTGCCTGATTATTATGATTTGCCATATTAAGAGTCCTCATTCTGTGTTTCCTTCTCGGAACCTTTCAGCATTCCCGAGTACATGATTAGAAATCATCAGCAACTTCAAAAAGAGACATTTTTCTCCAAATGTCATTCCCCAGGCACAGTGAAGCATGTGCTTTCTGCTGGCTTCTGCCTGGATACTGTTTAGGAGCCCAGCTGGAAATGTTTGCAGCTGTTGGAGCTTTTCCACACACTCCACGTAGGAGGAAGACACATGCCAGGACAGGAAGACACTGTTCCTGAGCACTCACACCTAGCAGGAGTTTTCTCTCCACTTCTTCACCCGGCCCTGGGAAAGCTCAGGGAACTTTGTCACCCCAGGGGTCACTGCATTTCCTTCTCATTTGATTGCATCTGGCAAACGGGTCCAAAAATGGCGAGGAAAGAGCTGCCTCCACACGTCTCATCGCCTCGGGAGTCCCTGAAGGACTTGTTAGGAGCTGAATTTTGAAATCATTGAAATGAGCCATTTCTGTTTACTTGAGCCATTTTTTTTCCCCTCGATTTTTTCAGTTCATGAATATGTGTTGTTTTCCAAGTTTTGTCTAATTTGAAATGAGAAGCTGTTTCCTTGTCTGCAGGTCCTTTGCAGAATGGGAAAATAGCTCATGCTGAGAGGTGTGTTGACAATGCGTGTTTATAAGATAATGCTGCTGGGGCTGTATTCTTCCTGCTCTGAATAATTCAGATCAATTTATTATAGAAAAGGTGAAAAAAGCAGCAGGTAAAGTGTGTCACTGTCACAGATGATGAAGTTAATCCAAGTTAGTTAGGAAGCCACTATGAACTATGTGTAGCCAGAGCTGATAGGCTGAATGTGAAAATCAAGGGGAACCAGAACACGGACAAGATCTGCAGACGAAAGGAGGAATTCGGTGTCTTTTTTTATAGCCTCATTCCATGCTCAAAAAGCATCTAAACCTCTTGAGGCCGTGAGTCCCCCCAGCCCCATCTGAACTAGAGGTCGGGGAGGTGCAGGGAGGGCAGAAGAACCCAGGGGGAAACCCTGTCCTCTAGCAGGGAACAGAGCAGCTCCCAGATGAGCCTCCTTGCCAGGAGACCGAGGACAGCACTTGCTGCTGGTCCAGCTTGGCATTGGGCCAGTCATTTCTTTTCCTTCCTCTTTCCCTCTCCCTCTGTCTCCTCGTGCTCCTGGTTGGTACTTGCAGGTGTCCTGCCCCGCACTGGGAGGGTCCAGTCAGGAAACCCTCAGGTTGGGTCTCTCCACAGAACGCAAGTGCTGTCTTCTGTTCTGGGCAGGCTTTCAGAGGCCAGATATAAGCCAGGAATGCGAGAAAAGCCCATGAACCAGGAAAGAAGGAAATACAGTAGTCTGATGAAGGCATAAAAATCAGATTAGAGACCATCCCTGCAGTGGCATTGTACAATCAGTGTCCCAGGGATGCTGAAGAACTTCCACTGCTCTGAAAGACGTGATCTCTGGGGCATTACTCCTCCCAGCACTATACAGATTTTAGCACTTGTCTGCAAGGCTCTGAGACATTTCCCAGGGAAATCAGGAGGTGTTTGGCTCTTGTGTCAGAGAGCACCAAGTGTTCCCAGTAGCCCCGTGCCACATGGTTCTCCATGGATGGAGGTCATGCCCAGCCCCTCTCCCAGCCTCCTGCCTGCATCTTGAGCCACAAGCCGTTGGAGGTAAGACGAGAAGAATGGGTTTGTCACCTCTGACTTCCCTGCCTGGTCTCATCCTGTGTATGTGTGTCTCTTGGCATCCGAAATATGACATGAGCTGCTGTGTTAACCCAGCTGTGTCTGCTGGTTTCTCTCTCCACAGTCTGGCGTGGGGCTCTTTCACCTGCTGCATGGCGGCCTCCGTCACTACCCTCAACTCTTACACTAAGACTGTCATTGAGTTCAGACACAAGCGCAAAATCTTTGAGCAGGGCTTTCGAGAAGAGCAGAACTTCCTAGACCAGGAAGCCATCAAGTACTTCAGAGAAAGGTCAGTGCAGTCAGTCGCCCCGTCAGGGGAGGTTTTCGTGGGCTCTGCTAGTCCCAGAAAATCCAGGCTCTCCCCCTCTGCAGCACACGTGGGTGAAGTCTCTGAGACACCCGGAGAAAGGGTGTGTTAAACACTAAAGGTCCTCCTCGATTTGTTTTTTTCTTAAACTTGGTGATGTCGCAGCGCCTGCCCTTTCTTACATACTCGTTAAAAAACCAGACTGACAAGTCCTTCCCGTGTGCATCCACCTCCTAGGGATTCACAGGAAGCTGTGCTGCCAGTGTGAGCTGGCTTCCCCTCTCTGGAAAGGTAACACTGTGCTGATGCAACAAACGTGACAGACATCCACTGGGACCGGTTTGGAGTTGCCATCTTCCACAGGCACATGCCCACAACCCATCCCTGCCCCCTCCACAAGCCCCATCCTCTGGAGCTGCAGAAACAGCCACACGGTGCCACCCACGCTGCCCCCAGGTCTTCAGGGGACCCCAAAAGCCCAGAGATGCTCTGTCCCTCTGCCCCACACCCTCACAGCTGGCCCATGTGGCTGCTCTGGGCCACCTGTTGCCCTCATCCTTTGGGGAGAAACTTAGGCTTGGTTTTAACTTGTGGAAGGTGAAGAGCACGCAAACACTGACCTCACGCAGCAGGGAAGGTCTGATGGGCTCCACAGGGGTTTGTACCCTCACACAATGAAGAGCAGATTAAGTACAGAGAATCCTCACCAGAAGTCCATTGCCTGAAGCAATGTAAAAGTATTTGGGGGGCAGAAAACACAAGGAGGACCCACTCCTGTCTGTCTGACAGCGTGGCAGTCTCTCCGTGGTGGAAGGGGACAGAAGGTTTGCAAGGATCAGTATTTCAGTAGCCAAGTGAGGAGCTCTCCTGAGAGAGAAGAACCAGAGACCTTCCATGCTTATTGTTTTGCCTTGGTTATCCTGTCATTTTTCCACCTGTTGTTACAGTAATTCCAAGTTTTCCCTCTACCTTTCAGACAGTCTGGAAGGAAGAGAGGAATGATGCAAACAACGATGGTTTGCCTAATTTTGCATTTGGAGATGACAGTGAAACCTAAAAAATTCTCTGTATGAGTTAAAAAAAAGCCCAAACGCAGTGAAGAGGAAGGGGTCATTATGTGCCTCAGGAGAAATCAGCACCCAGGGAGGGAAAACAGATGAACTATTGAAGTGAGAATTACAGATAAGAGCAGAATTATACGGAACAATATGTTGAGTTACATTGGGAAATGCGAAGGAACCTTGACAAAGTACCACTATTGCCCCTTCTGGCACAGTAAATGGCAAAACCCATTCGTGGCCTAGAGGGCAGCAACTCTTCCTCTCACATGGGTGGTGTGGGTTTGGTGTTGATTCCTCTTGCCCTCACCGTATGACACAATTTCGCCCCCAGCATTCCCTCCTTGGTCACATCCCTCCAGCCCCTCCACGCGCACTTGGCACGCTCAGCTCAAGCATGTGGTGTTCCCAAACTTCACGATTATGGCTTTCTTTTTTTATATCGCATTATTTTAATTGTTGTATCTGAATACATAACAGGAAGCCCAGAGACAGTGTTACCATGGGATCATTGTGGAGGTTTCGAGCTGTGCAGCAACACACCACATTTTCTTTTTTTTCAAGTTATCGCATTCATGATGAGCTTCACTGCTGTGACCTAGGATTCCGCCGAGACTCCAGGGGTCCGGGGATTGTCCATTAGCAACACCATGTCTCTGCGTGCTGTGGGTGCCCACAGGCCCACACAACTTCCCTGAGCTCCCATCTGCCTTTGCACAAATAGAAAATAAACTAAGTTCTCTTTCCTTCCTGTGCATATACCCAGGGATACTTCACATTCCCTCCTACTCCTCCACCTCCATGTTCCTTTTCATACCTCATGAATAAAACCCTCCAGCCTTTCTTCCTTCCAGTTAACTTTGTGCTTGCCATCACCCTTTTTGCGTGTTCCTTTGCCTGTGTGCACATCCAGCACCCCCTGTACGCACACATCTGACCTCTGGTTTGGACAGGCTCCGTGCAAGGGGGAAGTTAAAGCATTATTAGCATTATAGTTGGCATTATTCCCAACAGCTGCACTGAGCATCTGGGAGACAGGGGAGAGAAGCCTTGGCTCCATTTTGCCTGATAAAAGTTTTGTATCGGAATATTCCTCCACAGGCCCCTGCTCCCAGAGAAGAAATTTGCTTTGTGAAAAGTGCTGGCAGTAAAATACTGCTAATCTAGCAAATGCTTTCTCAAACCTAACGTCGTTGTTTTGCACTGAATTTTAATTGCACGCAGCTTACAAGTTCCAGAGACAGCCAAATTCGTTGCCTACCTGCACCCCAAGGACACCCCAAGGCTCTGTCTCTCCACAGCCAAGCATCTCCTTGTTCCTATCACTGGGAAAACATTTAAACAGCTGCAGAAAAATCAAAGATTCATGGTGTTACGTGCAACAATTATTTCCTTCCCAGGCCTGGGATACTTCAAAAAGTCAAGACGAAAGAGATTCTGTAGTTCACACCATAAAATCAAAAGATACAGCTCTTCAGATACAGCAGGTACAATTGCCCTCGGGGTAACTCCAAGAAAAACAGGTCAATTATACCCACTTGCAGGTATTATCCTTGCAGTAAGTGTCTTATAAAATGATCAGAATTATCAGCAACATGTCAGCTTTCAGTCTTTGTCCTTTGATTGCTTGTCCTTTTTTTGCTGGTTTTCCTTTGAACTGAGTATTTGTCTAAAGCTTTTGCTCATCTTTTTCATTTTTTTTGTTTATTAGGTGTCAGTTCTTGGCAAGTATCTCTCTTTCTTCCCTCTCAGTTTCTCTTTCTGCCCTATTTCATGAGTACTTTTACCCCACATGGTCTTGAGCGTAGTCCCTTGTCTGTGGTTCACCCCAGCTGGCAGAGGAGGAACCCTCACACACCTTTCTGCTTTCCTTGCCCTGAGGAGCCCTCCAGATAAGCCAAAGGGATGGGGAATATTCATTTTTTCCTATATAGGCTGATAATCTGTATGCCAATCAGCTGAAGGAATGTCAAGGTGCCAGCCCTTCTCCTCCTCCCCTGCCCAGCTCTTCAGTCGCTGTGGCTTTGCCCACATGGCTGGGTAATAATGAAGACACATTCACAGAAATTCTGCTCATTTAGACCCACCGGCCACACCAACACTCGAATCACATCCATTCAGCCACAGGTCAGCACAGCCAGGTTATTCACATGGAATGTCTTCCCTAAATTTGTCCTCAGCTTCTTGCTTTCCTTTGTTCATATATTAAAAACCTCTTTCCAGCCGCTCCCCCCACCCAAGCTTCCCTGCTCCCAGAACTTTGGTGGATTTTGCCTTCAGGTAAAGAATGCAAACTTTCCTCTCTGCTTCTTTGGCGTGCTGGGGGCAGAAGGGCAGGAGGGGCAGGTGGAGACTCTGGGCAAGAGTCACAGATGCTGGAACAAGGACAGTTGTGGCTACAGGGGGGAACATCTGGGGCAAGGGAACGTCCAGGCTTGGGGTGAAGGTGCTGGAGGACTGTGGAGAGGGATAAAGGGCCTGAAAGGGTGGAAATTAAATCCAAGTGGAGAGCTAGTCACTGCCTTGAGCAAGGAATAAAAGGTTAGTGGAGTGATAAAGTTGATTACCCGTGGCCCTCGTCTAGTGATGACAAGAGGAGAGAATAGCAGCTTTAGGACATGTACCCATGTCCGGGAGCCCAGGGGTGCCGGGTCCCACTAGGGCTGGAGCCACCGCAGAGAGGGAGAAAGGAGGTTATCCCACCCTGGTGCTGGTGGGAGAGGGGACCCTAGAGATCAGCACAGCCCTGTCCCCAGCCTGGGATCCAGCCTTCCTGCTGGCTGGGAAGCAAATCTCCCTTAATAGGTGCTGTTAAACCAACATACAAATTTAGCAAGTAGATGTGGAGGATTCAGCCTTCCCCAGCTCACCCATCCGTAGCACAGCACTTGCCAGCTCGCAGCTGTCCATCAGCACCCATTGTGGCATTACAGCTGATTTCACAACATTTTTCTTGCTGACTGAGCCCTTACTCTGATCTGCAAAACCAACCCAACGTCAGGCAGATGCTACTGGGGAAATTCTGGAGCGAGCCGAGTTCAGGCTGCTGTTGATACCAGCGCAGACAAAATGTCTCTCTGCAGGGACACAAAATGTAGTTTTGAAGCGCTGGGAGCAGTTTGAATCCGATGGCAGGACCAAAGCTATTGCAGACATCATAAATCAGGCCTCTTCCCAAGACTATGAGAACCAGAACTTTTCAAACCATCCTCCACGCACGCTATTTTTTCCCTTTCTGTACGTTTCTGTAACGCATCATACTCACAGCTTGCTTCCTCTAATTCCATTGTCCTCGTGTAAGATGTGCAGATCATATCAACGCCTTCCAAAGACATGCCAGCCTTTTGCTCTGATTTCCTCCTGGGCCACCCAGGTGTCTGAACAGGTGTTCAGTCCTGGCCCAGCGTCCCTCCCATTCAAAGAGTCAGTGCCTTTTCATGCAGTGCGAGTTGCCCCTTTCATTAGCACACAGGGATGAGCGTCACCTTCTGCCTCGGATTTATCCTGGACTTTATTCTGCAACACAGGAAGGTTTATCCTTTTGGAAAAGTACACAGACTGGCAGTAAAACGGTGGAGCAGTAGCCACATTCCCACTTCCAACACACAAGTACCGTGCAGCGCTGATAGTCTCAGTGCTTAGATCCAGCCTGAAAAGTGCAAGAGTGGCAGAGACGCAGCCCTGAGCCCCTCATTTCTATTCCCCATGGCCTCTTTACATGAGCTTTCCCCGAGAGGGGCAAAGCCAGTGGATCCAAGTCCTTCCTGAGACCATTATGATCTCCATAACGGGCCTGGCTATAGTTGGAGGAGCCCAGGTATGTTGTACTCTTAACTGGTTTTGACCCTTCCATTTCTGTACGTTTGGGAGCAGCCTTTGTGTCTGTTAAAGGTGCTACTTCTATATTCTCTTTTCCAGGGCTGAGGAGGAGAGGGCTGAGGCTGGGGACCTGAGGTTACAGTGCCTCCATAGCTGCTCCCCAAATAGTAAGTGACCATGGCTCGAGTGTGTCCGATACACAGTGGCTTGCACTGTCCCCACGCTGGCTCCCTGGGGTTCAGGATGAGGTTTGGAGTAGGAAGCTGTGGAAACAGAGGTTTGTTACTTTCCCAGACAGCATTGCCCAAGTGATAATCAACCGGCATACGAGCAGTGCAAAATTCTCCACCATTCAATTCAGGATGTGCACACATCCTATAATTTTGTGTTATCTCAAGAAGCTGTGACTTCACAGCAGTTTAAAAATATGCTTTAATTTACACCTGTATAACTTTCATTATCACTACCTTTTTTCATCTATATTTATCACCAATTCATGATGATGCATGCTATTGAATATAAAAATGATTGAAAGCAGCTTTGGTAGACAATAATGTTAGTATAATTAATGCCATTTCTTGCACTTTCTCCGAGAATTGCTATGCTTTTATTCAGCATTTGCAAAAGCTCTTGCATTAAGCTGTGGGAATCGGTGGTTCAATGTACAGAGCAATACTGGAGCACGGCTCCTGCCCTGCTCTGAATACTATACTTTTTCTTTACTCTCCAGGAAAGATGTGTGCAGTTTCATGCATCTATTTCCTTGGAAAGAAAGCAAGTGATCCTTCATTCAGCAGGAGGGAGACTTGGGAAAGTGACTTGCTGACTCTGCGCTCTTAAAATTTGGAAACCTCCTGGCATTTTGCTGCCTCTGTCTTGCTGAGATGCACATCTCAGCCACGTACTCGTGGAAGCTTGGTGTCTGTAACCCTAATCACTGAGGGTCCTGAGCCCTCCCCAGACCTGCTGGAACAGCTCTCCAGTCCCATGTCACTGCAGGTGGTCTCCCCACAGGCATGATAGTGCTGGCACTGCTCTCCAGCTTGGTTTGTCATCAGCTCACTTGGTAACTCCTGCTCCTTGAAAATGTCATGTCAGTTAATGGACCTTTCCACAGGCAGATCCACATCCCTCATTTTCACAGGCCTGAATGTGTCTATTGGTACATCATTGATCTGGGTCATGTTTCCTGAGACAATTCCCCACCTGCCAAGCTACTGGCGGGTGCTCAAGTGTGCTTTATTTATTATTGAAGCCCGTCCAGAGGTCTTTGTTTCAAAGAACAAGTCTTGGCATTAGGTGTCCCAAGGAATAGGACCAGGGCTCTTGCTGGTCCTACACCCAGCCCTGCCCCAGTGCCTCAGTTCTGAAGGACACAGAGCTTACCCCATAGTGCTGACAGCGCTGGGAAAGCAAACTGCCAAGGAGAAGCCCAGTGTCAGGGTAAAGAACAGTGGCCATTCTTCAGTGTTCCATCAGCCTCCCATCTGTTACCTACTGTAATGAAGTCAGATCAATATTAATGAAGTGACAGGAGTGAAGTTCTGCTCTCAGTTCACAGTTTACTTACGAACCCAATGTAAGCTGCATAATCTTCAATGGTCATGCTTATTAGGGAGGAAAGAAAACATTAGTTACTGCTGCTCTGGATGGCAAAAAGCCTCACAACCCTCAGAAGAACACCTCCTTCCTTAAACAAGTCCATCAAGCCTGCACCTGACCCGAGGACTCTCCTTAATGCTGTTTCTAGCTTCACACACTCTCACTCTGTCACATTAACCATGCAACGGGCTCATGGCCAGCAGAGAATTGATAGCAGCAAGAGAACGGTGTGAGAAGCTCTTGGCTGAAGGCAGAGCAGCCACAAAGGTTCCTCTGGCTCTGCTTGGATGGATGAAGGGGACACCTAGAACAGAGCAAGTTCTCACCACTGCTCGGTCAAATCAGCACCCACGTGCCACTGGCAGAGTAAATGACAGCAGATCACTCTGAGCACTTGGTGAACGCTTCACACAGAGGGGGTCCCGAGCCAGCAGGACACCAGGAGGTGCCACCTGAAGTGATTCCTGCTGCTCACTTCAACCAGCGCTTCATTCCCTGGAGGACTTGCCAGCTGCCCTCACTTAGAAGTGCTCTGAGGATGTTCTAATTTGAACCAAACAGCAGATCAGGAGTACTGGCTCATCCTCAGACATCACGGCTCTTTCTGTCCTCCCACAAGGACAAAACAGGGCATCTGTCCTTGTTGAGAGGCAAGGATTTGGGGGAGTGTCGCTGAGGAGTGAAACCTTTAAAGGAAAGAGCAAGAAGACAGACACCAGCTGGCCAAGTGATTTTGGAAGAGAGAATATTAAAGGGTTTTGAGCAGCCCAGGAGCACTGTGGGAGCACAGGTAGCACGAAGGGCCCTATGCCAGGGCAGGATACCACGTTGCTCTGTTGGCAAGACTAAGGTCTCTATTTTGAGAATTGACCTTAAATTATAAATCTCATCAGAATCTTGATTCCAGAGGAGTCTTGATCAGGACAACCAGTCAGTCTTGATATTTCTTTATTAAGCCACTTAATATCCATCACTAAACTATAATTTTCCTTTACCAGGGTTAAAAAAAAAATATTTTATTGTCTTTAAACCCCTTTAACAGGGTTTAAACTTGCCTGAGCCGGGCTAAGAACAGCACCAGGGAGCTCTAGGTTTGACTTGGCATCCTCTGCTCTCACCAAGCCGCCTTCCTGTGCAGACATATGGCACTGGCCCCTATACATCTGATATCCTTGCTCATGATTTGCCCACACCAAATTTAGCATTTCCATTGCAAAGCCCTGAACACTCTTAGGGTGCATTTGCTGTCGTTGTGAGGTTTCAGCTGTTTCCTTCAGATGTGCAGGGCTGGGAAGATGTCAGTGATCCAGCTGTGCACAGCCACTGCACAAAAGTGACAGAAGGAGAAGTCTCACATCAGGATTGTTTTTGTTGATGCGCAGCTATTTAGGGCCAAGAAATGCTCACTGTTATTAAGCTCTGGACAGCAGCAGTACCTGATTTCAGGCATCTGTATCTTCCACCCTCTCCTCCGGTGTTGTCCCACTATGAGGCATTAATAGGAAGAGCCTGGAACCCACAGGGCAGATGGTAGATGAGTAAGAGGGAGGCAGGAGAAATGTCACAAAGCACAGGGAGGGACAGGTATGGTGGCAAAGCCAAAGAAGAGCCAGGCAGCGCAGAGGAGGCAAGAGCTGAGCAGGAAACAGCATGTTCCTAGTGTGTGTGGCTAAAAGTCTTGGTGTTATCTGAGGCAGACAAACCCAGGGTTCAGGACACCAGCCTCCCTTGTAGAAAAGTGAAAGATTATTCCAAATTAATTCAGTGTTAAAAAAATAATATAGTCACTGTTTTGGCAGCGTGGGCATTTTAGGAGGGTCACCTGACAAAGAGGAGGCCTTGAAAAAGAGAGCTTTATTCTCCTATCATCACCCTGGAGGCATTTCCCCTGGGTGCATCCCACAGCTCCTCTACCATCCTCCCACCCCGACTGTCTACAGTCAGATTTATGCAACCAGCCCCTCAGTGCTTCACTGGAAAGCATAGTGTAATCTTCTCCTATTCAGACAAGCTCACCAGAAGAACTCCAGACTTAAAACATGGTGGAAATGATTCATTAAAAAAAAAAAAAAAAAAAAAGAATATCCACCGTTGGGTGTTTTTTTTCCCAACAAGAAGGAAAGCGGTGCTGGATGTGCAGGCGAGTTCCAAATGTCTCCAAATTCAGTGCATTGCACAAGCGCAGCTGGAGAGGGCAAGGCACAGACGGCAGCCAAGGTCACTGTGACAACGGGGAACACGCTTTATATGCTGAGCAGCAGCGGGCTGGGAGGCGGCAGACAACAAGGGCTTGACGCATTTGAAGTGTCGCTCAAAGTTGAGCCAAGGTTTCTCCTTGTGGAGGTGCCTGACAGCCGCAGTCGCTGCCTGTTCCGTGTCGGCATTGATTTCAACCCCAGGCCTTGCAATGCTTCCCGTAATTTATTCCCTTCGGGGCGATTCTTGGATAAAAGCAGGTGGGGAGGAGTCCCCCCTGACGGAGCACCGTGGGTACGGATCTGAGATCCAGCCTGGCTGTACCAACAGCACTGGGAGTCTCCTTCCTGTCTTCAGCCAAACCCTTGCCCATCAGCAAAGTCCAAGGGGAAGGGCCTCAGCTCTGGCCTCATTTATCTCCAGGCTGACATTTGGCTTTAGCGTTGCTCATTAAGCAACCATCTCCTCTGTCTCCAAGATAAGCATGTTGATAAAAGTGAGTTGAGCGCCACGATTAGCACAACAGCCCAGGAAAATTAAAGGGTGGAAAAGGAAAGCAAAATAAGCTGATAGTTTATAACATTTTTTTTGTTTGTTTCCTCCAGCGCACAGGTGAATTGGAAAGGTTTCTTATATAAATTTCAGTGGGATTAGTCATGAAACGTGCTTTCTGTCACTCTTTGAAATTGCATCTTTCAATAAATGTTTCATCTCCCACAGCTAACCCTGGATTTATGCAAAAAAACTCCCCAAACCAACCTCTCCCCCCACCAAAAGTCAACCCTGTCCCACGCTCTAGAGATGTGCAATGAAGTATTTCAGGCTGTATATGCACTCAAATAGCCTTTGCTTACTGTGCTTATTATATTTCAGCCCCAGAATGTAGGTTGGAATTGTTGCTCAGTTCATCTTCAGAGAGTTTTACATTGTCAGATCTTTGAGGCCAAAAATGTGTATTTTAAACAACAAAAAAAGTTACAATGAGCATTTTTTATTTTCGTTGCCTTAAAATGGGGTTTGCCCTTGTCAGAATAAGATTCCTGTAATACTTTGCTGCAGCAAAAAGGGTTTTCACTTTGTAGTGAACGCCTGAGATTCAGCTCTGGTTTAAATAACCAGTAATTTCGTGCTGTCTGTGCCAGAAAACCAGTCTTCCCACTCCTCTTGGCCCCAGAGCAGCCAAATCCCACCTTTCTGAACACCACACAGCAGGACCCAACGCGGTGCCACCGTTCCTTGCTTTCGGGAGAGACTGAGGAGCAGCAGCTGAATTTCCAAGGGCAACCCAGCACGGATGCCCTCGCTCCCACTGCCTGCTCTTGCAAAGCCTGAGCTTCTGATTCCCCATTCAGCAAGGAAGGGGCAGCAAAATAGCACCGTTTTTCCTTCTGAAACCTTTTTATTTGTGAGAGGACTCTCCTGCAGCAGCCGTTATTAAGTCAGTATGGAATGGGACAGCCCAGAGGCTCCAGTGGAAGAGGAGCATGGTGAGGTGGGACTCAGAGGGGACAAAAGGGAGAGCAGAAAGAGGAACTGTGGGGGAAAGAAGGTGTTGTCCTAGTCAGGCAGAATCACAGACTAACCCAGTGAGGACAGCCCCTGGAGGGCTCTGGTCCAGTCCCCTGCTCCCAGCAGGTCCAGGCTGGATCAGGCTGCTTCGTTCCTTGTCCAGCTGAGTTTTGAACGCTTCCAAGGATGGAGATCCCGGTACCTCTCTTGGCCTCTGTCCCAGTGTTTGAACATGCTCAGGGTGAAAAAGCTTTCCCTCATATCCAGTTGGCAGTTCTGGCCTTCCAGCCCTGTTCAGCCAGCTGAGGATGGCCAGGCAGTCCCAGGGACGGGACCTCCCTCTGACACGTGTGTGCTTGTTTTCCCTCCTGCCCGTAATATAACTCATCTTAGGACTCTTTTTTGGGCTTTGTTTTTATGCAGAAGCTCTGTTACTGTCTGCTTTTCCAATTATAAAACCTCTAAATTTGATTTAAACCCGATAATCAAGCCATGACTTAGCACATTAACCCTGTTGAAGTCCAGAGGTGTGAGACATACTCTTTAGGAGCTTAAAATTCGGTGTTTAATTGCATCCAACACTGAGAAAGGTGCAGGGAGGTGGAGAAGTGACTGTGTAGCTAATTCAGGCCACCAGTGCTAACAGGACAGGACTTCATGCTTTAGATCTCACATATCCCATCCAGACCAGGATTTTCTGCTGTCTTCCACCACAAGAGGAATAGGAATATCCCGGATGCACAAGAAGACTCAGGTAGTCACTGGCATCACCACAAAAGTTTGTCATGTCCTTTGGCTGTTAGAAAACCTGAATCATGATCTGCACAGTGGGTGTCTTTGTGTTCCCCTTCAAGGTCAAAGCACTTCTGGCTGCATTCTCTACCTATCAGGACAGTTCCAGGCCACGGGGGTACATCTTCCTCTCTTGCCATCAGTATTGACAAGCTAAGCAAAATTTAGCCATAGAGGGGGAAAAAAAGGCAAAAAGCCTTGGGATCTCTCCTGCCTGGAAGCAGCCAGGAGAAGAGTACGGGAAACATTATCCATGAGGGTGGTCTGGCATCCTATGCACTTGGCATTTCCAGGCACCTAAAGCAGCTGGTGAGCCCTGTACACAGTTTACAGCTCAGAGGGGAGCAAGAAAATTCCTTAACACATCAAGCTGTGTAGAAGAAATGTCCTATGTCACGACAGGAGCAGTGATGTCATCCTGTGCTGCCCTTCTCTTTCTGCCTTGCCTGTTTATTCCTCTCTGAATTCGCTGGATGCCATGCAGAGCATCCCAGGAAACTGAAGCCTGTGGGTCCGTGGCAGGAAGGCAGGTCTTTACCCTTGGCAGGGACGGGCAAGGGCAGGTGCTGTGGCAACCTGCAGGCCAGGTTTTAGCCTTTTGTGTTCTCACAGACAATATGTCAGTAGCTTTCTTCCCTTCCTGTCCTTCCCCAGCCCCAAATCCTTGGTTCTTGTGGAGCTGTGTGACTTCTGGGAAGGAGGACGTGGATGTTCCAGTGATTATCGCAGTGATAACAGCTGACAAGTGCTCAGCGGGCACCAGGGAGGAACTGGTCCTGACTTTATGTGCCTTATTCTCAAACACTTTGGTCTTGGTTGTGAGAAGCAGAGGGTTTTATAGAGACCTGAGAGGCGAATCAGCCTACGGGAAATGCAGTTATGGGAAACAGGCTTAAAATTGCCCCAAAATAGACCTAAAGTTGTCTTATAAGCCTTTAGCCCAGACCAGAGGACAAAGTGTGTGTTTGTCTTTCTTTAGGGCTTCACAACACCCAGCTCTAAGTGTCACTAGCCCGCAGAGGAACAGGAGTGACCATAATGCTCAGAAAATACCCCCATTCGCTACGTCAAGCTCTTCCAGCGACACATCAAGCAGCTCTTCACTTTCATCAGAACCAACCAGCCAGATCTCCATGGGTCAGGATCAAACCCTGCTGGACATCACCTCCATCACTAGGTTGGCCCCAGGAGAATCACCAACCCCTCAACCACTTGAGCAAAGAGATACAAATTCAGCAATATCGTGTTCCAGCCCACTCGGAGCAAGGACTATTCCAGGGTCTTGCCCAGCCAGCCTCAGGCTCAGCCTAACACCCAGCTCAGCCAAGCCACAGCAATACTCTGACTCCTCTGCAGTCAGCCCAGGGATCAATGCAGCTTCCTTCTATACCTTCTGTCCTCACACAGCACAAAATGAACAAGCTTCAGCCTCAGATCACACACTGACCCCAACCAGGACAAGCACAAGGCCTCCGGCAACAACGACTCCTGAAGAGAGTTCCCAGGCTCCTGGCTATTCTAAAACTGACTTAAAGAACACAGGAAAGGGGTTTGAATCAGATCTGGAAGATCCTGATCATGAAAGGTATGTATCCAGATCATACACCTGTCTAAGTCCTCAAATGACCCGTTTTGATTTAGTGTCATTAAGAGCCCCTCACAAAAATGTTAAATACCTCTTCTGATTTAGTGCTCCCAGTGTTTCTTTTCCAGTAACTGCCTTGTGCTCCCACTAAGCCCTGTTATCCAAGAAGCAAAATACCCTCTTTTCCACACACCTATTTAGCTCTCCAGACCTGATGACAGACCATCCCTGGGCCAGGTCATCAACCTCATCTCCTTCAGCAGGGCACAGTTTTAAGGTGCCTCTTTTGCTTCCAAATGACACAGCACATCTTCCCCTTACACCAGCAGAGAGAAACTCTGCTGTCACTGTGGAGCCTGCCAGATCAGAGCTGGGGATGGTGCTCAGCGACGTGGCCGGGATGTCCCTCCCAAAGCTCCACCTCTGCTCCGACCCCAGGCAAGCTGGGCTGGTTTCACTCCTCCGAGCCTCTCAACTCCACCCTGTCTCTGCCACTTCTTTCCTTGGCAGGAGATATGTAACCGCAAAGGAGTTCCAAGCCATGGAGAAAGAACTGGAGGATGTGAAGGAAGACCTGAAATGCCTGAAGTGGAAGGTGAGACACATCGGCGAGACGGTGCAGCCCCTGGCCGAGGACAGCAAGAGGTACAACGGCTACACCCTGATGGAGCTCAAGGCCATGGTGCAGTTTGAGGATGACCCTTACAAGGCCGCCCACAAGATCCTCACCGCGCTCTTCAGCGATGTCTACAGACCACAGCACCCCGTCACCGAGCAGCCCTGCAACTCCCGCTCTCTGCCCAAGCCCAAAATAGACCCAGAGCTGTACACGGTCTACTGTGACATCCTGAAGAGCATATTCCCTGGAATTAGCAGCCAGACCTTGAGGGAAGAGACACAACACGTGCAGAAAAGCAGCCGGAAAGCAGCACAATAACAGCAGAGCCCACGGATGTCGTGCAAAGTGAGAGGTCTCGGATGGTTTGAGAACTGAACTGGGGTAGGTACCGTTGGTTGAGTCTGTCCCTCCTAGGTGTGGATCGTCACTAAAGATGTTGGTGAGCTCTGAGCCCTCATGCCACTTGCCCAATG
This sequence comes from Sclerurus mexicanus, assembly GCA_013396755.1. Taxonomy (NCBI): domain Eukaryota; kingdom Metazoa; phylum Chordata; class Aves; order Passeriformes; family Furnariidae; genus Sclerurus; species Sclerurus mexicanus. Next base: position 65,660 of record VWZF01001848.1, on the reverse strand, counting down.
ACACAGAGGGGGAAGGCATCCTGCAGACTTCCCACATTTTAGAAAACAATTGCTCCTTTAGTGTCTCTTTCAATCTATGGACGTTTCCTTGTTTCCAGCAACGACAAATGCTGACACGTCCGAGCAAGGCCTTGTACGTCCGAGCAAGGGCCTTCTCCCAGCCCCAAACAGACCAACCAACCAGCATCTGGGTAGTTTCTATTTTCTAGAGTGTATCATTCATTAAATGACATTACTTGTTAGAAAATCCTGCCTGTTCGTTTTTTCTTAATGCTTTGCACATCAGCTCAATCAGCATCGTAACTTGAAAGCACACTGGGATGAGACCTGGGCATTGCAAACCACCCTCCTCTGCCCACCTGCATCCTGGGCAGACACCCAGGGCGTGCCATGAGCAGCTGTGGTGACCCCAAGCAGGTCCCCTTTCAGGTAACAGTGCCAGGGCACTGTGATGTGCCCCGAAATCACCAACCCAGCAGTGAGACTGGTAAAGGTCTGTGGTGACTGGGCTGACAGAGCAGCTCAGATGTGTTCACAGCTCTGCTTCACCTTCCCACGACGTTGGTGCTGCAAGGCTGGGGCTCCTTGCCGGGGTCTCACGAGGTGATCACTGCTGTGAAGCCTGCCCCGAGGGAAGGAGGCTGCTGGTCATGGAGGACACACAGGAAAATGGCCCTGGAGCTCCTTCCTCCCCGTCTGAGAGCCAGAAAAGTGTCATGGATGAGCAACAGTTTGTCCCCCCAGGCTGTGCTCACAGGGCTGGCCTTGCAGTCTGTTCTGTAAAGATGAGGGTGGAGGGGTGGAGGGATGTCCTTGTGCCACTTCGCTGGGTACCAGTGGCAGTCACTGCTCCCCTGCCCCACTGGCTCCCCCACTCCCTTCCAGAGTCACTGGCACTTCTTGGAAACAGCCACTTCCCTGGTCTCGGTGTGACAAAGCCATCAGAACCCAGAGCACGTCCCTTCTACACGTGGCAGCTGCTCCCTGCCAGGCCATGGGGATGGCAAGAGGTAACCCGCGAGTTCAGCCCACCTTTCCCTCCGCTGGGCTATAATCCACTCCTTAAGCTTATTTCAAAAATAACAGGGAGGGGGAGGAAAAAACCAATTACAAAAACCCCCAAAAGCGGATCATTCCCTGTGCCACCACAGCTCCAGACGTCTTGGGTGATGGGAGGGGGCAGCACAATTCAAGGACATGCTCTGGACCTGCTGGGCACATCTCCATAGGGACAGACTTTTGCAGGAGAGCTCCTACCTGCCTTTCAGTCTCTGCTGTGCTTACAAATATGTTGTTTGAAGCTCCCTGTTATTAGCAATTTATTTTACTTAGGAGCCACTGTGCAGACGCAGGCACAGCACTGCCCACACAGCCTGTGTGTACCAACTGCAGCCAAGACCTGCAGCAAATTCTGAGATACCTACAGGGTTGGGCAGCGTGTGCCCTGTGGGGTGGGGGGTCACGGCACCAGAGTGAGGGACTGGGAAAAAGCTGCCCTCCCTTCCACCTTCACAGGTGGGCACAGAGGGTGGTGTAGGATGGTTGGAGCTTCTGGAGATGCAGTGTCCCCTCAGAGCAAACCACCCACCCCAGGGAGCACCGTGGTGGAGCACCACAAGCCAGCCTGAAGGTTCTGGGCACCGTGGAGGGGATGGTTGAGTCTCACACAAGCACCCCCTGCAACCTGTAGGTCGTAGGAAAACATGTGCCCTTGGTTCGCATGGGTGGCACCCTCCTCTCACAGACACATTTTTCTATGGTAGACCTGCCCCCCAACTCTCTCAGAGGTCTCTCTTCATAGCTTTCCATAACTTCCAGTGGACACAGAATCGAAAAACCCCCACAATTTAGGGATTAGCAATATCAATCTTCATATGGTGTACTGCCTGCCCTTTCTGCCCGTGAAATCTGAATACATTTGTTCCTGTAAGAACAGGCTCTATGGCTTTTTGTGTTCATGAGGCCAGACAATACGATCAGATTATCACTTTTAGCCTTGTTCTCCTCGTGTCTCAGGTCCAGCACAAGTCTGTGAATTATTTTTATTAGCCTTACGTCATCAAGGCAGGCTCTGTCAAACAGTGTCAGTTCTGGGTCCTTTCAGGTTGCAGTGTCTCCTTCTGGGTCAGCTGTGGTGTGAATCCCCTGTACTCATCACAGAGATGTGCATTTTACCCTGATAGTCCTGGCTTTAGCTATTTCAGTGGAACATCCAGGTTATATGAATCCAACTAGAGCTGGTCATTCTTGCCCCACTTTCCACATGTTATTATTAGGTGTTTTCACCTTCAGAGCCCTACAGTCTGTCCCCAGTGCCTCGCCAGCCACAGCAGTCCATGTGCTCTGCTCTGAGGAAAGAGCAGCAGGACGTACCCACTCCATCTGTCCTTACAGAATCCTCACTTCTCCTTTTCCTCTGCTGCCTTTATACCTCGAAGGCAGCTCTGCCTCTCTGAAGATGTCTCAGCTTTCAGTTTGTTATCTCCGCTTTTGGGACCATTTCCAGTACTTGAGGCACCTTCCCTGATTTTCACACAGGTAGAAAAACCCACTGATTTTCTGCTGATTTTCCTGAGTGCTTCTTTTTGGTGGTATTCCTTTGCATTACCAAATCCTTTCATCCTTTACAAGCCTTTCCTTGCCGGCTTTGCTTCCCTAGGTTTGCTGGGGAGAGAAACACAGCTGCCTGCCCACAATTCCAAAGAGCTTTTCTGTGTCCAGTCTATTTTTTCTGTAGTCACCCACTCCTCACACAACAGGAGGGCGAGGGCTGGCCGCCTACACCCGCAGGAAGAGCCCTTCTCCTCGAAGGGTACAAAACTGAGTCAGCACAACCAAAGTAAGACAGCAGTGTCTTAAATACATGGGCCTGAAAGCAGGTTTTTTGCCTTCATTTTTAGCATCCTGCACTTGCCAGAAAGTGTCCTGTTACAAGCTTGCTCTGTCTTAAGGCTCCAGGTCTTGCTGCCTGGTGTTCAGAGAGAAAGGCAATTCCAGAGCCCCATTACTGTGACAGGTAAAAGGAGTCAGCCATTGTTCCTGTTGGACAATTCCCACTGATTCTCACTGTGCCTCCAAGGCTCCTTAGCATAAATAAGCCTTCTTTCCAAAATGTTATCACCTCCACTTGTACAGAGACAGGCAGAGCAGGCAATCAGACACACAGTGAAAAATTAGTCTTCAAATCCGTGTCGCATTCCATCTCTTCTTTATTAAAGTATATAAGGCTATTTCTTTCCTCGGACACGTGCTCTCAACCCAACACCTGACCAAATGATCTCTCCTTTTCTTTCTTAACTACAGGCATCACATTTTCTATTCCCCAGTCACACCCAGATCCAGAGAGTCATTAGTATCACACTTATTCAAGTAACATGCTGTCTGTTAGGCATCCATCCTGAGCACCTCAGAGCCATGGCTCAGGCTGTGTCACCCTGTGTCACCTCCCAGAGCAGATGCCTGGTCAGAAGCGTGAGGACACGAGCACTTTTCCAGGCTCAGGCAATCTGGAGCTTGCACTGATTGATTGCGTTAAATAATCAACCTATTAATATCCCCCATGCTGTGGCTCGATAGGCTCCAGTTGGCAGAACAGTTTCTCCAGCAGATAAGTTATGTTAAACAGAGAGTCCTGATGCATACTGGTCATGGAATCAGGGAATAATTTCAGCCGGAAAGAGCCTCTGGAGGTCAGCTCCTCCAACCCCTCTGATCAGACAGCACCGTAGTAAAGAACCGAGTAATAAATTCTGTGCTGCAAAGACTAAACCACTGCAATAAAACAAACATTTAATAATCAAAGAAAAAAAAAGCAGCTTAATTTACATCTGCATCAGTGGATAAAGAAGATAAATGACAAACTTTGTTTGGAGGGCCCTTTACTCTGGTTAGATCTACATGCATGGCCGATTCATTTGTCAGCCTTCTCATTAATATCCCTAATGCATAATTGCAGTCAAAGTCACTCGCTGATCCATACTTTTTATGACCTCATGGTTACCCCTTTGTACTAATAATAACAATATCGCTGCATAATGCAAATGTTTTATGCAAAATAAGTCCACTAGCTCTTCTGCTTTATGACTCAAAATACAGCAGAACGAGTTTTAGGCGACTGTCTGCATCTTTATATCATTTATTGGCATTATCTGTCCTGAAATGTGAGTCGCAAGGGTTTGGGCAGTGCCATTAATTACCGGTAATCCCTTCTCCATTTGTCCTGCCCGAATGCCTGCTCCCCGTGATGTGTTCTCTACACATTTATATAGCCAGTGCCTTTGGCACACTCCAATTCAACTTGACTTTAGGAATTTCCACATTAAATCTACAATCTTTGTTTTCCAAGGTGAAACTGCCTCCAGAGACCCTTTTGCATTTCTTATATCCATACATTTCTGTAAGTGGTTATTTTTCCACGGTGAGCTGGAGCCCTCCCCCATGGACCTTTTTCCTCCTTGGAGTCTGACAGGCAAACAAGTGCCCAGTAAGTCATTCCTCGAGCCTTGTTCTCAAACCACAGGCAGGTGACCAAGGTGCAGATCTCCTGAGGGCCTTAATGCTGCTTCCTTAGGAAAAGGAGTGACACTGGAGCATCCCAAAGGGCTTCAGACAGACTACACGAGGACAGAACATGCACAGTTCTACCCGAGCACTGTCCTGAGAAATGCAGATCTTAGCTTCTTGCAGATTTATTAGGAAGAGTAAATTACCTGAGTGGCCCAAAGAGAGTGATTAAAATACACATCAGTGTCTTGCTGGGTCAGTGGGTTTTGATCAGATCTCCCATTTTGTGTTAATATTCAGATACGTTACTATCCCAAAGGGATGAATAATAGTGGCTATTTAATTTCTCTGACAATATTAAACATAATGAAAAGTCCTACTATCATCCCACATCCTTCCCCATGAATTCTGGCCACAGACAGATCTCCTGTTGGTAATGGAAATGTCACTTTGATTCATCTGTTCACCAACTAATCCTTACCAAACAATTTCCAGTATATAGCAAGCCATCCCAAAACATTCCCTTGGAAACATTCCAGAACCGACATTCACTGTAGATTAGTTTTTACCACTGTTTAGGCTTAGACCATTTCAGGTAGCTTTGCTACTTACTCTATTTTTAGCAGTGTCTCCAGCATACCAGGAAAAGAGGAAGATCATAAGACTTCTGCTAATCTGCAAATCTGAAATTATAGTTGGGAGACGGAATTAATTATTACACGGCTCAATGACAACAGCAGAGATGACCTTTCTGCAATGCCAAAAGTCTTATCCATGCTGATCTGGGCCCTTAATCAGTGAGAAAAAGTACAGGTTAACATGTGTCAGAGGAAAAACTTCTTCCCTATTAGGACAGCTAAACATTAAAACAGATTGCCGAGAGAGGTTGTGCAGCCTCCATCCCTAGAGGTTTTCCAAACCCTGTTTAACCCGGCCTGACTTTTGTAAGGTTAAAAAGGTGTGTCACTGCAGAAAACAGCCAGGAAAACCTTTGCTGAATGAGAGTAGAGAGGCAGGAATAAGAAAAGGCCCCATTAGTGTGTTCCACTTGCCGAGCACACAGCGCTGTGATGTCCCAGCTCCCTCCCTGTGCTGTCCAGAGCATCCTCCTGCCAGCCCTGCACACTCAGAGAGCTGCTGTGCCCCCGGCCCTTTTCAATGAGAGATGAAAGCTCTCTCTCACTCAAGATGAAAGGTCTTTCCCCAGCTTGTTACACACAGAAACCTCTGTTCTGGCAGCCACCTCATGCTGCCATCAGGCAGAAGAGAATTCTCAGGGAAAGAGATGAAAGGGCTCAGCTGCTCCCGGTTCCTTGTGTTTACCACAGGAAGCCTCTCTTTCCAAGCACAATGCTCATGCTGGGTCAGGAGTAATTTCCCTGGGAAAACCTTCACAGCAATAGCAGTTTGCTCTGTATTCCCTTACCCTTATACCTACCACACTTGGCTTTCCGTCCAAGCCTTTGCCCAACATCTGCTTCAGCTCCAGCTGCACTGACTGGGATACAGTTTGGATGCCAGTTCAGTCCATAACATCCAGCTGGGCTCCCACTCTCAGAGGCAGCAGTCAAGGACCAGGCTCCTGCTGGCCCTTACAACGGCTCTGACGTGCAGTGTCCAGAGCTAACACTCCCCCTCAGCACTGCTCCCACCTCCTGCCTCCTCCAGGGCCAGCAGACTGTCAGGTTTTGCTGAGAAGGAAAGAAGACTTGGCTTATCATCTTTGACATTCACCTCCACATGCTTAGCCCAGCAGGATGCTCTTTCAAAAACCACTGTAAAGCTCCATGTCCAGCTCGATCCAGATAAGCTGAGGAAAACAAATCACCGAGCTCTGAAACAACGGATCACGGGTCTGTAGGAGAGAAGAGTTGAGCAGGAGTTATCTGTCTGGTCTACTTCCTTAGATCTAGGGTTTCCCAAAATGCCTACCCTCTCTCCCCAAAGTGCTCAAAATCTGTGCCTGCTGACATTTTTGGAAGTGCCACGAGCAACAGGACAGAGACCAACACTCAGAGTTGGTGAGTCAAGCTGATATTTGTCACAGCAAAGGGACCTTGAGCGAGTTGAAAGCTAAAAACAGGATTTCTGTGGTCTCCCTGCAAAATTGAGACTTCCCAGTGTCCCTGGGGAAGGCTGCTCACAGGTCATGAGGTGGAGGTTCTCCCCTGCTAATCACAGCCAAAGCAGTGAGCTGGAGGTGGAGGACCATGCAGTGCTGGAAGTGATATTTCAGGCTGGGAAAGTCTGACCCTGCTGATCATTGGGATGGTCAGTGCTCTCCTCCACCAGGAGCTCCACCAGGAACACCAGAGAGCCATCAGGCATTAAGTCTAGAGCCTGATTTTCCCTTTTTCCAGTAATTCCTAGGTCAGTAAGAGAGAAGTCACCAATTGCAAATGTTTCCTTTTATGTCCAGATCTCACCAGTGCAGCACTTCACAGGGTCCTGAGCCAGGGTGATGGGAGCTGATGCTGTTAGACAAGGGTGGAAAATTGATCTCTTCCCAGCAAGATTTAGAGGCCAATCGGACAAGAAATTACTCCAGCTGGGCACTCCGTCCCCGTCTCTCAGCTCTTCCTGCAGCGAGGAGATTCACTCTATAATTGCTTTCTTAGTCCACATTTTATCCTCAGCTGACAGAATTCCATTAGGGTGATACAAGCTGTGTGATAAAGGGATGTTTGTGTCTCACATGGGCTGTAAGTCATTTCTCAGCAAACAAGCAAATAGTCACAGAAATGGGCAAAGAGGCCACTGAGCCAGGAGGCCACTTCTTGTGCTCTGAGCAGCAGGACCTCGGCACGCAGATGGGAGCAAAAACCCTCCCAGGGTGTTATACCCCTCTCTGTCTCCCTCTCTGCTCCGTGGAGGAGACACTTCCAAAAGGAACAGTTGCCTGTGGAGCATTTTGGGACAGACAATAAACCAGCAGGCAGACCCACAGCACAGGCATCCCTACAAATGGGGGCCCCCCTCTGACACCCCAGATCAGAGAGCAAGTGCCCTGAAAAAGGGAAATGAGTGGAAATCAAACTAATCTTGTAACACATCTGAGCTCATAGGGCTGAAGAGTGTAACAGGTTGGTCACACCTGCAAGGCAAAGAGCAATGACCCAAACAGGACCCTCAGGACTGTTTTGCAGGGCCAAAGGAGTGACCTTCTAAGAACAGTGATGCAGCTAGAAGATAGACATGATGGGGAAAAGGCTGAAAGGGAGTAGAGGAAGGGGCCTCAGGTGCTGCAGAGGGCACAGGTCCAGTGCCTGCAGTCCTGGTGAAGCCATTACCAGGCGGTGTGTGCTGCAGTGCACGTTTTTTGAGGAATACTGGAAGAGGTTTGGATACTTGGTGATGTTTACCAGTAGAGCAGCTCCTGATAGAGCTCTGCCTCCCAGATCAAACAGCCCCAGAACACGGAGGGCGGCCCAAGGCATCCCTCCCCAACGTGCTGGCTGGGACTTTGATGGCTCACTGTATTCCCCAGGCTGGGGCAGAGGGGATCCAGCAGTGAGGGATGAGGAGCAGAGAGCAGGAGGGAACGGGGAATGCTCCTGACTCACAAATCAAAAGCAAAGCAGACTCTGCCCCTGCATGGGGCAGAACTCAGGTATCAGTACAGCCCTTCATGTTTGCTCTTCCCTGCCATGCTGGGAAGTGAGTTTTTTCTGGAAACTCAAGAAAGTTTGACTCCACATCTGACCTCCCTCTCCCACTGTTCTCCCCCCACATCCTCACTGGCAGAAAGTCCTGTCTCTGCCCATTCCAGTGTGTTTGTTACCTGGTGTACAAGACCTCAGTCCAATCTCCCAGCACTCCTAGGCACTGCCAGGCTTCTGCAGGTGTCACCTGCCTGGCACACTTCTCTGGAATGGTAGGACTGGACAGGACAACAGGGAATGAGCTACACACCAGGAACGTGGTAAGAGTCCAGCAGGACCAGGAAATCTCACAGAAAACAGCATCACCTAAGCAGGACTCTGCAGTGCAATTTATGTCCCAGTCCAGGCTAAGCCATGAGAAAGGCTCAGTTTGATGTAGCTGCTCCATGTAGCTCCTCACGTAGCTCTTATGGGTTCATGGACAGCTCTCCTGACTCAGGAACACCCAGCCCTCCACATCTTCTCTGCTGCCTTTTGCACTGTCTGCACCACTGCTGGCTCCCTTGTCCCCTGACAGCTGCTTCTCCCTCCTGTTTAAATGCTCCTGAATTAAAGCACAAAAAGGCACAAATTGAGAAGTTGCAGGCCTTCCCAGGCATCCCAGCTTTCAGATTACCATGAAGACTGATAAAACTATCTTTTTCTGGATCAAAAAGTAGGCAGCCTGACATGTACTCCCTCACAGATTATTACTTTGTCCTTCTCAGTGGCACTGTGGGACAAACCGACTCATTTCTGTTATCTTGATCCATGCCCTTTAAACCAAATCACAGCAGGTAAAGGTGAGCAACTATGGTATAAACATTTTTGAGTGGCCCAGAAATTGGAACTGGGTGAAAGTTTAGTAATTTACATCAAGGGCTTCAGCAAGAATTCGTTCCTTCCCTTTTGACGATGTCAAATGATGCTACTGGGCACATTCCCACTGAATTACTCCTGCTGAAACCGTGCCTGACATTGACTGAAGTGCTCCATGGGGATTGTCTAGATTGCATGTTTACTCTTCCTCTTGTCCCTCCTGTAAATGCCAGTCTGGCATGGATGTACTTGTGAGTAGTTTAAAAAAAAAAAAAAGGTGAAAAATGGAATAAGCCGTTTTCTTTAACCCTGATTCACTGAGGAAATGAGTCAAGTGTCTGTGTTTGAGTGTACAGGGCTGACTAGGACACTTAATTATCTTTGCTTATATAAAGGGTCATTACATCTCAGCTCCAATTAGGAGGGCAAACGCTGACATCTCCCAGCCCACAGAGATGAAGGAAGTATTTTCTAAACATCATGCTACTTTCCATAAGAATCAAGGCCTCCAGAAGGCCATGCCTCCCGGGGTGGTGTCATCCCAGAGCAGCCAGCAGGCTGGCAAACCCTTCCTGCAGACACTGCAGGGCAGAATGTTCCACAACTCAACAACTGCTTGAAATTTTTTTAAGACTTTCATGCTCTTTCCACAGTGTGGCAATTGTGGGGAATCTCTTGAACGGGTACAAGGGCTGTTAGGAGAGGATGGCAGAAGGTTGAAGTCCCACAATTCCACTCCGAGCTACTGAACACACATTTCCAGGGGCGAAAAAGTGGCTGCAGTTACCAACTGGCTGCTGAGGAAGAGCTGGTGGCAGGGAAACAGAGAGAGCTGTGACCCATCTGAGCTTGACCAGGTATTTTGCAATAATTTACAAAACCTGGAGTTACCTCAAAGGATTAGGATTGAAAAATCATTAGTCCACCACGCAGGACTGGAGATGCTCCAGCCAGATCCAAAGACAGATGAGCATAGGAAGTCCTCTCCCCCTCCTACCTTTTCAGATCAATAAGGATGCTGTTCTGTGCCAGGAAACAGAAGATTTCATTTGTCTGAACGTTCAATGCAATTTGCTTAGAAGAACAAACAATGTGACATCCCATTCAGAGATTGCCTGCATGACAAATGTGTCATTGTGCCCTAAGTCTTCAAAACCTTGCTGTGGCCTCTCCTCTTCCAAACACAGACATTTCTGTCTGCTCTGAGCCCTACCAATATCCCTCCTTTCCGCTGCTCTTATTTTTCATTTTGGAGTTGGCTGTTGTATGATTTGGAGCGAAAATGAGACCGTGGTTCTTGGTAGAGCTACACCAAGAAACACACTATGGGGAGAGAGTTCTCAGAACAAGAGGCTTCTTTTGTCAGTGCAGATTGGGAAGAGCCCTTAAACAAAGTGCAATGTACTCTCACACGCTATTTTACATTTGTGTTTAGTACAAAATACACTTTGTTGCTCCATCAGTACACAGAAATCTGGGAAATGCATTGCTATCTTGTGTCTTTTCAGCTTAGCCAACAGCAATGAAGAAGCTTTAATAAGCAAATATAGCAGATCTTACACTCCTGACTTAGGGCAGAAAGGGAAGCAGCCCAGTTTGATTCTACAGCAACAGCTGCAACAGTAACTCTGTTTTATGTCTAAAAGCACATCCTGAGTTCAGTGTTCCGGTCTCTCTGGAAACACTCATGGAATCATCAACTGGCTTGGGTTGGAATGAGCAAGTTCTAAATGAGAAAGGAAGAATCTAGTACGGAAGAAATTTATTCAGGTTGTCACAAACACCCAATTTTCAGTGAAAAGTACATTTGCATAGCAAATCCTGCAGCGTATTTATTTGGTTAGAACTTTGGTTTCAATGACTACATAGCAGGGTATTTTTTTGTTTAAAAATGCACTCTGCTCCTTACCTTCTGCTAATCAGAATGCATTTACCATTTCTCAGAAGTGACAATATGTTGCTGGCAACAGATGTGGTTAGTGCAGCACGGAGGTATGGCCTCCTTGTTCATACAAACAAAATCAGGCAAAAGAGGAGAAAAGAATATTGCTCTGTAGCAGGAGGACTCTGAAGAACATGTAGAGTGTCTGTCAATGGCCCTCCAGGCAAAACACCTCATTGCTTTTTTCATGGTAGTGAAATAATGAAAGAAATTATTCTTTCACTGTGAGACATAAAAGGAGTGACAGCTGAAATGTACTTACTACACCTTGATAAACCCTCTTCCTGATCTCCGTTTCCTAAAAGCATCCATCACCCTTGTGCAAGCCCAGGGGAACCTCTCCAGGTGTCAGAAACAGTGTCAGCTCCCACAGAGAGCCACGGCACCAAAACATGCAGTGGCAGCCCAGAGACAGACAGGGAAAGAGTTATTTCCTCTAACAAGTGCATTTCTCAGAGAACTATTTACAGGCCTCAGAAATAAAGCAACATTTCCTTCTAGTGAGGATCTTCATGATCACCCAGCTAGGATCTACGAATAAAAGCTTGAGAAATATTCTGAAAAACCTGTGGTTATAACCCTCCTGCTTCACTCGAGTCCTTGGTGCTTGGCAGGAACGGTTGTCAGCAGGAAGGTTCTCACTCTCTCCTTTATGTTCCTTCCTCCCTGGATTTTCAACTAAGACATGAGGGGAAAAAAAATGAGAGAGATCATGACCAAAAAGTAAAAAAAAAAAAAATCCCAGGAAACTGAATTCATGCTTTAGATTTCATTGGGAGGAAAATTTCCTGTAGCACATAAAACTGCCTCTCAGAGGACAGGAGGTGGTTCAGCAGCAGCGGCAGCAGCCATGGAAAATCTTCCTTTTGGATGATGCTTATCCTGGAGATGGAGACTGCAGTTATTTAGGGCTGGATGCACGCAGGACTTCCCTCGTTATCTTTTCCTCCTCTGCAGCCCCTTCTCACACATGCAGGTTTTTGGACGCAAAGCTGTGGAGGAAGAGGCAGAGCTGTTAGGGCTGCACAGTGAAGCCACAGGGTAAAGTGAGGAAGATAAAAGCCCATTTCCCTTTCCATCCCAGAGGGAGAGGTGAGCTATTCCTCTCAGCAGTGTTTCTCACACCAACAGTGAGGGCTGCCAGCTTTCTCACAGTCCCATGGAATTGCTTTCCTGGGGAATCTGGTCTGAATTTATGGTTGACACTCACCTGAGTAAAAGGGTGGCCCCTCCCACAAGGAGAGGACCCTCAGAGGTCTCCTCCAACTGTTATCACAACCCCTGGGGATGATACCAGCCAGTACCAGAGGGGACAGGGCAGAGGGCAACAGGCAAGCCTTGGTGGTGACTTCAGAGGAGTTCTGGGCCCTCAATGCCTGGACAACCGATGTGATGTCCTGGCAATGAGAGCTGTCCCTCACTGGACATGCCTGCTCTGGAACCCAGGTTGTCATTCCAACAGGCACAGAGATGTCCAGGACACTTCTGGCACAGCCGGTGCCAATACACTAATAACTTCCAAGCTCTTTTTGTACAGGCAATGGCCTTTCAAATCCTTCTCCTACAGAACTGTTATTAAAAGCCATCAAATAATTTCTGCAACACTTCCTAGAGAACTAATTGGAGAAAGTGTCATGCTCAGGAGAGAAAACCAATCATGACTATACCAGCTTGGCTGAGAATTTGCAATGCATTTAGGGAGCTATTCTGAGTAATTTACAATGAATGACTGGGACTCTTCAGACTATAAATACAATCTACTCTTTCTCCTTGGGAAAAAAAAAAGGGGTTGTCTTTTTAATTATCACTTTGAAAGGGAAAAGACCGACCAGAAAGACAGTGGGAGGAATAAAGTCAACATGTTTTCCCCCTTGTTACACTCATCATGATTTTGGATTTGCTCAAGGAGCAACAAGCAACTGATTCTCAGACACATCTGCATCATCTCTAAAGCTGCTTAAAAGACCAGAGGGGACGCAATGAGCCCGTTATTCCAAAAGCTCTCTATGAACCTGCACAATTAACATAGTTTTCAATTTATCTTCAGCCAGTTTCTTTCCTGAGGACCTCACCATTTGTGTTGGTATGAGCCACAACTACGTATCACCTGTCTTGGATCTGTATCACCCACTTTCAGATTTAGGTACAGAATAAAAATCCACCAGATTATTAAATTCATAGTTTGTCTTTCTATGGTAGAAAAAATAGAGGTAAATACATGTAAGAGGTATAAGACTCCCAGTTTTCCCAGTTTAGGTGTCTAACAATGCTCATTATTCACAGCGTGTCTGTAGGAAGTGATGAGAAGAAAACTGTGGAAGACAGAACTTACCTGGATCAGCCACAACTTGTTTCTTTTTGCTGTTGGTGACAATCTCATTTTCATTCATCATTCGGACATCCTGGTCTCCCACATGATTGCTGCAAAGATTCAAGTCAGTAAAACAGCCAAAATAATCGACATTGTGAAAAGTTACGAGAGTTTTTTATGGGGAAAAGTTACCAAAAATGATGACCTTCTGTGTGCATCCACCTGAAGGATTTCTTGCCAGTTTTAATTAGTGACATTCACTCAGGCACACATTCAAACATAAATATCATATTCACGCTACAATTTTCCAGCCTTGCCTACACAGCTTGAACCACATTAACCAAAGTGAGCTTTTAAATCAGAGCTGTACACAGAGGGTATAAAAATCCCTATATGGAACTTCACACTGCTTTGTAACACTGAAATAGCATTATTTGAAAGTTTTCTGAACTAAACAAAATTCCTTTACTGTGAGAAGTTTTATTTGCAGGCAGATGCAAAATTTTAAACACTTGTTTCCAGGAAAGAAGTAATAACTTCAAAGTTAAATTAAACTAAACTAATTACAGGGGAAAATGTGAGCTGGATTGAAAGGTGAAGAAAACGTCACTAATAACATCTCCCTTTCACACAGACAAAACAAAACACTCATGCCTTTGGAACAAAAGAGGTGTACTTTTCTTTTCTCTACAAATACTGCACAAAATGGGTTTCTATTTTTGGAGAAAAATGTAATGTCTCTCAGAGTGTCAGAGCGAAGCAGGGGAGCCAATACTGAAGGAAATCAGAACTTCACTATTGATGATAACATCAGACTCCAGTTCAGGGTTCATAAAAGACTGAGCATGTGAGAGAGAACAGGCCAACATCAGAAGTAACAACATATAAAAGCCTCTAAAATGAAGGGATATTATCCAGCATGTCTTCTATTGCTGCTGAAGGAACCTGTGTTTCAGCAGGGTGGGAAGCGAAAAAAAGGGGAAAGACGATTGCAAACCAAGCCAAGAAGAAAGACCAAGAGAGCTCCTGCACAGAAGTCTAGAAGAGAAGAGGCACAGCATGTTCTTGACTGGAGAACAGATGATGCAGCGACCCCAAAAGATACTCCTCTGAAAAGTGAATCAAAGGACTTATGTCTTAGAAACACGTGCAAAGGAAGTTGTGTGGAAAAGGTCTGTGATTACAGCTGGTGCTCCTCTGCTTCCAAGACAATAACTTTACTCTCAGAAAGACCGAAAGCTGAGGAAGGTAAAGGTTCATTTCCCCTCCTCCTCCTCCTTCTATCCCACAGAAAAATTTCTCAAAACCTTTACTTCCTCCGGACAGTTACATTTCAGTAACTTTTTCCCTTGAAAAAGTGCTCCCCTCCAAATTCCACCACGGTGACAGCCACCCGTACGAAAACGTGAGCCTACCACGGCACACGCCAACAGCGATAATTTATTGAACATCTCACAGCACCTTCCAGAGAAGCACAGGAAAACAAACACTGTAGGCAAATGTGAACTTCTGCGCTTAATCAGGACACCTCATATTCCTTCTGCTTATTTCTAACCATTTGAATATTCTTCCCAACGGATCACGTGCCATTTTTCCATGGAAAACTTGTGCTTACCCCCACCCCCCACCCCGGTAGTGTATGTGCAAAACATTCTATTTGTGAGCTGTCCAACGTGTAAGAAAGTGTTCGTTTCCACAGGCTTTCATTTCTTCACTTTTCAATCCTATTTAAAATAAATTATTCTTTCAATCTTTATTTTCCTTTGCCAGGGACTGGTTTTTAGACCCTATCAATCCTGACCTTGCAAATGTAAGTGCATTTTTCACTGCATTTCATCCCATTCTCTGTGAGATTGCCAACTTAGCGGTTTCAAAGTGTCATTTCTCCAAATGCAACTCATTTCTCATTTTAGCAAGTTCATTATTTTAGAATGTTTATAAAATAGTAGAATTCTGGTCCCTTAATTAGCATCTGTGTCAAATCAGAGTTTGTTTTCTTTAATTTTGATGCTTGGTTCTTTTTCATTAGCTTTCTATTTTTTCCCCCTCTATGTAATATCATTGGGATTTATTATTCCTTCTCTAAGGAAGCCTAACTTTTTTCTTTTGTGTTTATAGCCTTTCATGAAAACACATGTAAATATAAATCATGAATCCCAAGAAGTGCAAATAAAGCTGGCAATTTGGTCCTCATATCTAAAAACCTATTTATTTCTCATTAAGTGAGGCACTTTGGAAGGGAATTTTCTATAGCAATGCACATATTGTTGACATTAATCACATGCAAATGTTGTTTAAAACCAAGAATCTTTCTTCCAGCTCAGACCCATACCTAATAACAGTTCTCTTCTCCTGCTGGCAGATCTTCTCATCATCTGTGAAGAGGATGGTGTGATATGGGACCACAGGGTCACAGGTTGGGAGGATTCCTGACACCACATGGCTCACCATATCCAGAATCCCATTGTACACAAGCAAGTCATCCACCAGAAGCTACAGATATTTAAGAAACAAATAAAATAAAAAAATTCCACCTGGAAATCAGGCATTACTTCCAGCAGTTGTCTCTAGCAATTAACTAGAAATCATTTTGCCCTATTTGCTTCACTAATTTAACTTTTGTTCCTTAAAACTTTCATTTCTATTTGCTGCTGGGGTTTGATTTTTTTTTCTTTTTCCCTCCCAAGTTTTTATCCTCTCACTGATGTTTTTTAATGCAGCTTTCAAGTAGGTAATTAAAAATGTATTTCATGTTTTACATAATTGCCATTCTATTCACTGGAGTGAATCACTCTTAAATCTAGGAATTAATGAATCTCACCTCACTTCAGCTGTCTAAAACTTGAGTTTGTAGTTTAAACTAGTCTTCAGGGCTGCTCCACAGTCAGTGGAAAAAGAAAAGTGTTATCCTACCTTAAAACAATCATCTAAGAAAAAAAATTAGATAAAGTGATCTTTCCCTGGACAAAAAAAAAGGACGACAGATGACTGGCATAGATTAGTCATTTTAATACTAAATGCAAAGTTAAACGAGATGAAGCCCATCCTTTGAGATTCCATGGAATCACACTTCAGTAAACTGTGAAAATCCATGCAGGAATCAAGCAAGCTGACTCACCAGAACACACAGAATGCACAGGAAAATTACTTACACCGAACTCCTTCACACCCCTCTGAGGCGTTTTGGCATAATTCCATAACTTGATCATTGACACCGTAGTAGGGACATCAAAAATGACATACACCCTATTCACCTGTAAAAGACAATTAATTTCTATTTAACAGCACAAACTCCCCAAAGGATTTAAATTCTCATGCATGTTGCATCAAAAGAGGCTCCTGTTTTATAGCTGGAGGTAACTGATGCTCAGGATCGAAGTTCACCATCATCCCTTTGATAATTCACAGCTGTCCCCTCAAATGGACATGTAACTTAGCAGCAGGTGACATCTAGACCATCCTGGTCACCCTGGACTGCCTGGTGGGTAGAGAGACACTTCTAATGAGTATTTCATCAACCAAGCACAGATATGTGCTTCAGGGTAAGACAAGACAGAGTCTATTCTATTCCATTCTATTCTGTCGTGAAGCAGCTACAAGAAGGGTGGAGAGAGACTATTTACAAGG
Source organism: Sclerurus mexicanus (assembly GCA_013396755.1). NCBI lineage: Eukaryota > Metazoa > Chordata > Aves > Passeriformes > Furnariidae > Sclerurus > Sclerurus mexicanus. Next base: position 48,817 of record VWZF01001848.1, on the reverse strand, counting down.
GCCTGGAATGACAGGACAGGGGGAATGGGTTCACACTGAAAGAGAGGAGGTTTAGAATAGACATGGGGAAGCAATCCTTCCCTGGGAAGGTGGGCAGGCCCTGGCACAGGGTGCCCAGAGAAGCTGTGGCTGCCCCTGGATCCCTGGAAGTGTCCAAGGCCAGGTTGGACGGGACTTGGAGCCACCTGGGCTGGTGGAAGGTGTCCCTGCCATGGCAGGGGGTGGAAAGGGATGGGCTTTAAGGTCCCTTCCAACCCAAACCATTCTGTGATTCCATCCTGTCCTATTCCATTTCTTTCTACCAAATATGAACAGAATCCACTGTTCTATTTGCAAGACTAAAATTTCTCCCATATCCCCTGACTTTGAAAGCGCTTCCAGAAACGTTTGCAATTTTTGTGTGAGCTACACTAACTGGAATGTAGAGATAATTCTCCAGATGCTTCCTAAACAATTATTGCTTGATGTATTATTCACTTTCCTTTCAGTGACGTTAATGCCAAGATGTTAAGACCAAAGATTAGCCTGTAGGAAACCAATCTTGCCTGTTACAGTTAATTCTATGCTATTCCTTTTATGAGCCACTATATCAACTTTGGATCAACATATCTTAAGCTTCATCTTTAGCATCCTCTGAAGTTTTAATCCTTTGATGTATTAGAGGAGATACTGTAAGTTATATTAAATCATTATGCTTTTTTTTACCGAAGAAAGAAAGGTAAACGGGATCAATAGGAATGTTTATATCTGTGATTTTCCACAACACAACTGGAACACAGTCTCCAATAGCAATTGTTAGTCCCACAGCAAATGATAAATCTGATAGGAAATCCATTCAAACAAACAAACAAGATGACAATCAGTAACAAGGCAACAAAGAATTCCAATTCTACTTACATTAGGAACAAATTTCCAAAAGGCAAAACACTTTTCGAATCAGAAAAGTCAAGCTATAATATAAATTTCCTTCAAGCTTTTGAGCCTCCCAATACAGCAAAGAGTTAAAGCAGCTTTCCAGGTAGCCGGAGGGTTGGAGCAGACCAGCCCTTCGGATGTGAGGACGGACACACAGGCTTTGGTTGAGCAGCCCAGCCACAGAACCTGAGCAACAACAGCCTGATTGCTTAATCCAGTGGTACCTCCTGGCTGAACAACCACACCAGGGGACACGGAGGAGAGGAGAGGGCTCTGTGGACCTTAAAAAGGTGTAATTTGCTACAGTTCAAGGACAGAAAGCGCCATGAAATTGCTTCTGCCTCCTGCATTTCACACATTACCAATTTATCCTTTAATACTAGGATTTTATGTTTTTCTGCAGCACTTTGGTGTCAGACAGAACAACACAAAGCAGTGTCTGCATCTCTGCCAGAACTCCAGGCACTGTCATTTCCCTTTCTGCCCCAGTGAAACAGCCTCTGTGAGCAGGGCTTTTATAAGGACGTGAGCAAACCCAGATGGTTGTCAAGTCAATCCCTCGTCATGTTGTGATGGATATCTGAGCATCCCATCACGTTCTCAGGACTGAAGATGTGGGATCTACACAGGCACTACGCAGACCTTCCACTTCCCTAAGAAATGCAAGTCACTGTTCCCAAGTATACTTAAAAACTTTATCTTAATTGTACCCACTGCATTGTAAGATATAATGATATAAATTAATTCCTTGCTTTTAATATTCTGATTAGTAACTGCAGCATATGCAGTAAGGATTTTTCCAACACAGTAAGTTATAATGTATCACATGTCAGATTTACATTTTGTTCTCTTTTTAAATCCATTCTCCTCTAAGAAATAAATACAGCTCAATGATGTCCATAACAGGTCCATAAAAAATGTCCTCTCCCAAAGCACAGTCAGAACTTATCTAAGTTTATCTACTTTTCCTGTTTAGATATTTGATATCCCATCTTTAAACAAGGGACTACTAAAAGGGCTGAATCACTTGTGGCCTTAGGACATGAAATACTAAGTCTGCCATCCCTAATCTATGAATTTGAATTCAACACAGAAAATGAGATTAAAAATAATTCTTACTGCTGGAACAACATTCATTGCATTTTGTGAAAATGAATTTAAGATCCTGGTTGACTCCTGTTTGAAAGGTGTTTATTGCACAAAATACACACATTAAGCTCCTTCCTCATTATCTTTATCACAGTAACTCAAAAACCATCTCCCACCAGCCTTGGCAATTGTGCTGCTGTTGCATCACGGAGACAGGAGATCACAAACCTGGGAAACCTTCCTTGCTGCTGCCTGTGCAGTGGAGAGAGGCTGGAATAAAACAACTCTTTCTCCAAAGCAGTGATTTAATACCAGTTACTAATTTACCTACAAATTAGGTATGCTTCCCCTTTCCTCTGCATTCCAGCTACATCCACACACACCACTAGAAGAGAATGGAAAGGGAAAATGTACCAAGCCAGGAAGAACTGGTGCCAGCCACATGTGTCTGCCATCAGTCGTGTCATTGACTCTGTCAATGAGCTTGTCTGGGGTTCGGATGTCTCCAGAGACATCTTCTAAAATGTTGACACTGTCTGGAAAAGCAGCAATATCTGAAAAAAAACTTTAAGGGTAAATAACCAAAAAGGACATTTCAGAAACATCACGTTAAAGGTTCCTGCTTGGTCTCCTCAAATCCACAAGGGAAGATTCACCACAGCAACAGCTCTGAGTACCTCACACATTTTTAAAAGCAGGCCAACCCTTACAGATTCTGGCATTCAAATTTATTTTTAAAATAGGAATAAATTAACTAGCTGCACTTAGTTTATCTTCAAATATGTATTTATGACTTCATCAATAAAGTTCTGTTACTGGGAATAGGCACGTCCCAGCTTTTTGGTGACAAAGACCCATTTTATTATGATAAACTTGTGAAAACTCATATAAAACCTATCTCAAGAAAAGCACCCTTGTAGGATCAGCCAGACTAGGTTTTGCTTGAGTTTCTCAGGGTAAAAATCAGTAACTGTCTTTTCAGCTCTTTGGGATGGAAAGATTAAACCTCCCATGGAACAGGCAACCAGATTTCCCCCATAAGAAAACATTTACATTAAAAACATGTATGTTAAAGGCATGCAAAGAAGTGTGGATGGAAGGCATTGTCTTCAGGGTTGTAAATCCTGAGCAATTCAGTTGGATATTAATTTCCCCATGTCCTCCTTCCTAAAAGGCCTGAATCTGTAAGTATTTATAGAGAGTTGAAGGAATAACACAGCAATGGCTCAAGTGTTGAAGACAAACTCCAGCCTGAGCAGTGAATTATCACACTAAGTACTGCACTAAGACAAATATGCTTTTTTTAGGATCCTAATACAGCCAAGCAACACCACTGCACAGGCAGGTGATCATTCAAAACCAGCTCAGGGTTCTTTACCTGGCACTGGTTTGCACTGTAAAGCAATACCAGCCAAATTAAAGATCCCTTGCTCTTAAAACCAATCTGTTACCATTTTTCAGTTTCAAAATGCTTCTTGTCCATCACAAATGTTTCAAGTTCATCATGTATCATACAAGATACAAACCAAAATTGGGAAAAAGCCTTTATTACCTTTTCATTCTATGCCCTGCTAGGCAATGAGGATCCTTAGAGACATACAATTCATGCAGCACTTGTGCTATTTATTCTTTGTAATGAACTGGCTAAGAAATGTTTCTGCCAAGCACCTGAATGGTGGGAACTGTACGCTGGGTGTTGCATGTGAACTGTGTGCTGGCACAGAGCACGGAAGTGTCACCTCGATGACTGTCAATCTTGCAACCGTGCCCTTCATTCCCTCTCTTGGTAATCCAGGGAACACTGAATCAAATGCAAACCCTCCGCCCTGAACTCCATGACTGGATCAGGTGTCTAGGAAAGCCTAAATCTCGAGACCAAGAGCAATGAAAAATTTCTTTCCTGAGGCCCAGTGAAAGATTCTATAAAAAAAGGCACCGAGCTCAACCTTTTCTTATGAATTTATTGCTCAGCAAGCTTTCTGGTCCTTCCATACCACAGAAGAAATAAGTGTCAACAGCCAAAAATATCATGTCCTTCTTATGCCTTCCCTTCTCTAATCTTGTCCTGCTTTACTGGTGCACCCCATTCAGAGAAGAAATGTTTTGAAAGTGTATAGAACACATAAAAACACACAGGACCAAGACTCATCACACAAATACAGAGAAGTAGAAGCAGAGTTAAGGATAAACTGAAAGTTTGGAAGAAGCAGCAAGTGATGCCCTATGAAAATCTGCCAGGGAGCAAAGCGTGTATGGGAAGGGACAGAGTGCTTGGTGTGTGAAGGATACTGTTTTCAGTTAGTAAGATCTGGTCTCCGTGTTCATTGAACAGCTCAAGTCCATTCAAACCAATGTAATATGGATCACCCCAGCTGGTCAGGAGCTGAAACTGGAAAACAACTGAAAAGCAAAATGCTGTTAAGGAAAATTTCAGTGCTCTTACTTGGTCCTAACAGACTATTTAATTTGCAGTTTGAAAATGATCTTGCAGCCCACATGTCCATGTCCAACAGCTAAGAAGAAAAAGCTACCAGAGTATCTGAAAACAGGCCACATGTCCATGTATTATGTTCCATTTGGTCAGGCCTAAGTTATACTTCTTGCAAGCTTTTCTCATACTCTTGGTATCCTGTTAACTTCTTACAGCACCAGAAACTGTTGGATTAAAAAAGCTCAGGACTCACCTAACTCTAAAATATTCTATATGACAAGTAAGAAAATGACAGAGAAGGATACAACCACATGGCATTAGGGGTGCTTCGTAGTCCATACTGGCTTGTTCCATTCTCTTTGAGACAGTCCTGCCAAAAAACCCAAGACAAAACAGGTTTTATATGTACCCATGGCTCATTCAGAAAAGAACAAACCCAAAGGGCTATGCCTCTACAAACAGCCCCCCTGATCCCTCCACCTTGGTTACGCTCTGGACTGTTCTCTGATCTCAATAAAATCTGGTTAACAGTTTATAATTAAAACCCAGTTAAACACCCTGCTATAAGTGCTTTGTATTTCCATTCAGGATTCCTCATACAATTATGGCTTTGACAGAGAATATGGAAAAACACTACAACAGTGAAGAGAAACCGTGTGGTTCAGAGAACAAAACCTTCCTACTTTACCTCCTGTGCGCTTTCTTAGTTGGCTGAGGCTGCAGATAGTCAAGAAAGAGGATTTCTTGGGCAAAGTCAAAGTGGCAGTTGCCTGGTCCCTTGCGGATAAGGAACCCCTCTGGTGGGGAGATGCTGTGCCCATCCAGCAGCACATGGACCACCTTGGCCTTGTTTAAAACAGCACAACATGAGATTACATGACATGGTATAAATTAACATAGACTTAAAACAATTGCATTCAGAGGCTGAAGTTGGTTTTATTTCATTCCTTTATAGTGTGACATCGTTTGGGAAAAGAAAGCCTAAACCAGCAGAGGACAGTCGCAACCCAGAGTGTGTAACTGAGTGTAAGGGCTGACAAGGATGGGGATGGGAGAGGTGAGGATTTGGGGGGATAATACCAAAAAGTCTTGACAGATCCTTCAATTACTGCATCTCACCAGATCTCAGCAAACTGAAGCCTCCCTTTATCACAGAAAGGGTGGTCAAGCATTGGAAAAGGCTGCCCAGGAAAGTGGTGGAGTCACCACTCCTGGAGGGATTTAAAGGATGTATAGATGAGGCACCTGGGGCCATGGCTCAGTGGTGGCCCTGGCAGTGTTAGGTTTCCAGCTGGACTAAATGCTTTTAGAGGTCTTTTCCAACCTAAGCAACTCTGTGATTGCTGAGCCTGCAGCAATATTGACACACATGATCAGAAAGGAAAGACTGAGCTTTGGAGCCAGGACATGTCAGAAGGGGATCCAAGGAGGCAGTAGAGACATCCTGCACCTGAATGTACTGCTGGGCCAGGCCTGACTGCTCAGCCCCGGCTGGAGCCACCCTTCCCAAAATCCCACAGCCTGGTTCTCTCTCCACAGCAGCCTTTTGTGTCTCTGTTGCATTTACAGAAACCAGTGTTTCACCAGTTCTATTCATCTTTGTGGCAGGTGGCACTTAGACTTTTCCAGGATCATGCAAACTCCTCTGCCAAGCAGTGCTGTATGTAACCTGAGGGCATATGAATAAAGAAAAGGCACCTGCAGCAGCCAGAAAGAATTGAGCTGTGTCCACATCATAGATGCAAACACGTCTTATACAACCTCTGAAGATTAAACTGAATAATTCAGCCATACGTATTTAGCTGCTGCAGGAGCCCTGGCCCCTTCCCCCTCCTCCACCAGCACCATCTGCTGTTGTGTCCATGATCCCAGTCACAGAACAATTCCATCATGCAGCAACAATTAATCACTGCATCTTGCCCTGAAATATGTTCAATACAACTTAATCATAAGCAGCATTTATTGCCCTGAGTCTTTCACTAAGTACCAGTCTGGAAGGAATGTTACCTGTAAAATAGAACAATAAGGCCTTCTAACTGGCATCATCACAATTAAAGCCTGCTGATTATGGACTGCACCAAAAGAGATTCATTTAGTTCACAAAAGACTTAATTTAGTCTAAAGGTAAAGTAAGTCACTTTTCTCATCTTTGGATTTCATGCTGAGTGATATGCAAAAGATAATTTGAGGTTAACTTAGGTCTGTATGCAAATATTTAATTTTCATTATTAGGATCTATTAAAACTATATATGCAATATTTATAGTTAAAATTCTCATTTCAGGTTTCTATCTGAGAAGAACCTTAAAATATTCTGAGAATTCTGCAAATCCTGTATATTATCAGCAACATGATATTCATAATAGTTCTCATATTTTTTCCATTTGTAAAAGATGTTTTATTCAATTATAATTACATGCAATATCCCCAAAGCAACTAATTTTCAGGAAGACCTTTTTTTTTTCCACAAAAACATCTCAGGCTTTGAAAACCTCTAGTATTGTACTAGACTAGAGGAGGTGCTCAGTTCATTTCCAAACAGCCCGAAGATTAATTAGGAGGGAATGTTTGTATGGAGAAATAACTATTTCAGGTTTCATCTTTAATACACTTATGAACAAAGTGTATTAAAGTGTATTTCCAGCTGAATAAGTCTGCCAGGCTAAGGAAGGACCCACCGAAACACTTTCCTAAAGGGAAACACTTAGTGAATGGGAAGTCTGGAGACTTAGAGATGAAATCTTCCCTATCCTACCACAGCTGCTTGTATTTATGTGCCCTTTACAGCCCTCATTTCTAAGTAATTCTCATCATCTGAGCAGCCACTCAACCGTCACATATTGCACTTTACAAATGGCATAACAAAGCTTTCACAAGGTGATTTTTCACAGAGCTGGAAATAGCACCCAAGTCTTCATTCTGACAGTTCCCTGCCATCACCCTCTCACACTCAAGCTGTGAATAGAATCCAGCAGCCTGCAGCTGCCTGGAAGATCATCATAGCTCACACCCAGGGACTGTTTCTTCCAAGGAACAGCAATACTTCAAGAGACAGATGTCATGATGCCCTGGGTTTACAGCCTAGAGCCTCTTTACTGTGGCCCAGCCAATATCTTTTATCTTCAGGTTTCCAAATAATTTATTTTAGCCTGCAGGAATGGGCCCCTCCTATAAACTGTACCCACTAACTGTGGTGGGACTTTTTCCTACCTAGCCAAGTAAACTGCTGAAAATATACCTTTTCTCCCTCTTTTTTCTTGGTTTGGCCTCCAAAGACCAAATTCCACGTTAGATTTTAGAGATTTAGTAAGCACCGCTGAGCAACAACTAAAACATCAGTGCGTTCTCAACGTTGTTTTCACCTCAGATCCCAAACACAGCAGTGCACCAGCTGCTAGGAAGACAATTAACTCCATCCCAGCTGAAATCAGGACAGAAATGTCAGTAAAGCCCCTACTTTATACAGGGGGTACATTGAGATGGTAAACTCCAAATGCTCCAGAACCCTCCCATGTGTCAAACGTGCTGGGTTAATGTGACGTGGCACAAAATGAGGTGCCATATGTTAAAATCTCTAAATCAATTGTGGTTTAATTGAAAGTTCTTATGCTCTGGCCCTCTGGGAGTCTTTAGCACCAACCACCCCCATGCTGATCTTAAAAGATGCCAGGCAGTGTTCACACTGAAGCAATTTCTGGAAGGTAAATTTACACAAAGACACAGTTGTGCCACTGTCTTCCCAAGCCTCCATTTCCAGTTCTAGATTTATTCCCTAAAACTTTTTTGATTCTTTTTGTCCTGTCTCTCTCTCTAGTTTAATACATCCCAACGTTTTTCTTCTTACCTCTTGACTGAATTTGGACATCAAGAATGCACTAGTTGTATGTAAAAGGGGAGGTCTGGAAATAAATGGATGCATAAACTTTCTGTGAACAGCAACTATTATTTCATTATCAGTGCAAGTGCAGCAGGGAAATGAGGGACAGCCAAACTCAGATTGCCAACAAGGTGTAAAGTTATCTCCAACAAGTGTCAATTGCCAGTATGAAAGAAAAATATAAACCAAACAAATTTGGAAAGAGAGGAGACATGTTATACAATTTTAGCCAAACTGTCTAAAGTTGTCAACTTGCCCTAATAAACATTAAGAGTTCACGTGACTCTTCTTGCTTCTTGGAAAAGGCAGCATTTCATGACTGGCCTTCTGAAACTTAACTAAACAGAATTTCTCTTGGAAAAGTTTCCCTCTTATATCACTCCCCGTATTCCACGAAACACAGAATCATCCAGTAGGTCTAAATATTAGATATTGAGAGGATACCTCTTGAGAATCATATATCTTGAAAATAATATGTGGTATTGTATGTGTCTCTTAGAAAAATCAGAGTTGAAGATTTCTTTAAACTATCTCTGGCTTTTTTTTCAGTATGTGCTGTTTGTGGAGACAGGAATGCATTATACCTGCCACAAAACTCAGACTCACACAATCTAGAGAGATTTATGGTGTTCCATTAAGGCAGCTATATTCATTCATCATAGTACCAATTTTCCAATGCACTGCTGTATATTTTTGCTGGCAGTGCTCCTTTTCTTTTACTTACCCCTCTGTAGGTATCCTCAGGAGATTTATTATAGTTCCAAAAGCGAAGCCCTGCAATACTTTCAATTTTATCAAAATGGATTGTGAGCAGATGATCTTCTCCAAAAGAGAAGGGAATGAGCCACATATGGTCATCCTCTACTGTGATATTAGTCCCATCTATTAACCTACAAAGAGAAAAACCCATTAGCTGCAGCAAGGGAAAAGCTGGCTCCTCTCATGAAATGCAGCGACTTCACTAGGGGTTCACTTTAGATGCCACTTTCAGCTTCTAGGGCTTCTTGTGCCCATGTGCATGAACTAAAAAGCATCAAAGATAACACACAATTACTGAATTAAGGACAGCATGGGGAGAAAAAGCAGTATTTTCTTTAGATGGGTCTACTGGAGGAAAACCAGCACAACCCTTAGGCTGTCCCTGGGTGAAGAGGGGTGGGCAGAGGAAAGCTCAGCTACCTTTGTGCCTCAGAGGTTGAAGGCAAAGCTCTAAGGCCCAGGCACAATATCATTTATGAGCAGAGTTCCGTGCCCAAACTAGTCCATGTGGCACTCTGCAGGGTGGTACTGTGCCAACACAACGCCACTGAATACAACGAGGAGCTCCACGGCACCTGAGAAGAACCCCAGTTTGCTCCCATCCTTCTTCATGCCCACGCTCAGGCACGTCCCTGCCTTTTTAAAGAGCTTCCTACCAGCAGGACAAGGTCCTTTCATACCAGCACAGACTTCAGGCTGGCTAGATAAAGTTAAAGCTGTTATTTCCTCATTTTGGAATCCTGACTTTATATTCCTACTGCAAACTACAGCATACAAAGATGGGGTAAAGAAGATGAATTAATTGTCCAGTGTAATTACTTTGGGACACTGCCCAAAAAAGTAAGTATATACTTGATATTTATTTAAAAGTTTAATGGGAGAATGAGTGCCAGGCTTGGCAGTCCCTTAAAGAAAAAGATTTGAATAATGGCTCTTTCACAGAGGAACTGATTAGGGAGTCCATGAGAGAAGACATAATTCTTGACTTGGTCTTGAAGAGCACACAGGACCTATTCTAAATGCCACAGCTGAAGAGCACTGGGGTGTACTCAAATTCAACATGCTTGCAGAAATACCAGAAGCCAAAAAAAGCCTCTGTTTCTTGTGTCCAAAAAAGTTCTCGAAGAAAACATGTAAAAAAATAATTACAAATGTATCTCACTTACTAAGAAAGACATCAGACAGAGGGAGGACTTGAAAACTCAAAGGCAGCCTGGCTCAGTAGCAGGATAAACAAATTTATTATAAGCCATCTTTCAACAAAATTCATGACCAAAAAACCCCAGAATTGATAGAATCATAAACTCTGCAAGGTTAAATGCGTGTGCACAGGCCAAAAAACAGTAGGAAGGCTGGCAAGCAAAAAGTACCATAAATAAAATTCCTCAAATACATCATGGGAAGATTTCTTAGATCTTGGTGCCTGCAGATGAGATTTTTACACAAATAGGCAGAAGAAACAAGGAATTATACACAAGTAAGCTTGATATCTGCATTAGTCAGATCAGCAGAAATTACAAATAACAGAGTTAGTGCACATGTAAATAAACACAACATTCCAAGGCAGGCTCTACAGAGACTTTGAAAAGACAAGTCCTAATTCATAAACCCAGTCACAGACCATAAACATGCCAGAGGAGAGGACTGCAACTGAAAATACCCTTTAAAATGGAGATATGACTCAGAAACAACAGGATGCAGCTTCAATAACAACCAAATGCCAAGTTCTCTCCAGATCTACAGCCTAGGATTTCCATACCGCTGCCATTTTGGATGGGAAAGTTAATTCAAGGAAATAAACTTGTCAATGGAGAAAACTTCATTACAATTACCAAAAAAAATGCTGCAAAATTGCCCAAAAAATGGCACCCACTTGTGCAATTCGCCAATACATCCTCATTCTTTGCTAACTTGAAAATTTTCCTTGAAGTTGTCCAGAAATCCTGCATAAATACCACTGAATATGCACAGACAGATGCTTCAGAACACCCACATTTCTTCCTGGAAAGTCCTTGGCAGAAATACCACGCAGGCATGTTACCATCTCCCAACTCAAACACCAACTTTTGGAAACATCTCATTCATGTTTCTACAACAAGCTGTTCCTGGACAGCTTGTGAATTCCAAGAATGAGCAGTGATGGGATGAAAATCATGTTTGCATTAACATGTGTTAGCATAATAGAAGCTTATATAATTCTGTCACTTTAGAAAATCTGATGTAAAATGCATCCAAGTCTTTCATTACTTACTTTTCTAATGTTCTGGAATCTCCCGTGTACTCTGGAAGATCATTTAAGTCTTGAGGTGAAGCAGAAATCTGTTCTGTGCTTATTTTTAGTGCATGACCACTCCTTCCTATCACTTCAAGTCCTGTCAGTCCAAGGTAATGGGAGTCTCCCCAGGTCATGGTAAAATTCAGCTGCAGGCCTATATAAAAGAACATACATGCAATTCATCTATATACTTACAAGTTTGAAGTCAGGAGCCCATATAAACAAGCCCTAGTGACTAGCAGTGTGTGTATTCCATACAGATTAAGTAACTTCATATGCTGGATTTGGGTATTTCCTGGTGTGTGTCCCTATTTCCATTTTCTTTTAATCTCTGTTAGACCCTTCAGTGGGCTGCCTTGTTCCCTTTTAACTGCACAGCTCCCGATCAAGCACATTACCAAGTGTCTCATTACTGTGATTGCAGACTGACAGTAATTCAGTGACACGTTTAAGCAGTTACATGACAGATTTTGTGATTATGCAGACATAGGGAAGACCAATCAGTCTGAAGTCTATCCATCATCTTCCACCAGCTAAATGACTATATAGGATCATATCAATCCAGTCTCTCATGAGCCCATAAATTGTCAGAGAACAGCAATTCACAGTTAAAGCAAAACACAAATCTGCTTTACTGATGTTTTTAAGTTACTATCTTCACATCGGAGCTGGACACATGGAAATTCTTTAACGGGGCAGCATCAGTGAAAAGCAGCAATATGGATTCACTTGCATCTCTGGAAAATAAATAGGAAAGAAAAACTGGACAGACAAAAGGTCTCTTCAGATTCACCTGTCTTATGCCTTACTTAAAAAAACAGAAATAGCATATACAGATAGAACAAGTAATATTCCAATCTGAGCAGGTTCCAAAAAAATCCATCACTGTAAATTAAAAATAGCTTTCATTTCACACACCACAGAAACCCACAAATAATCAGGTTGGATAGTGCCTAAAGAAGCACCACTGGTCATGGTGCCCTGACAAACAAACAAGCATTAAACCTATTAAGCCATCCAGCCCAAATAGCTCTAAATAGCTGTAGCAAGTCTTGATATACACATAAATTCACTTGGATGCAAGATCTCATTAGCATTTGTAAGGACACTAGGAAAGAAACAGTTCTGTTAGCTGACAAATCTGGAGCTCTGGCTCCATTGCTATCGGATGCTATTCCTGTTGCTGAGACTGAGCTTGCTCCGTGGACAAACATGTAAGAGTTCTCAGGAAGAATCAGAGTAGATTTTCCTATGGGAAAGCCAGGGGGGAGCAGCTATCCATACAAGGTTTAGTATTCCTTTCACCGTGGCAATGAATCTGAGGATGATGCAGGAGGAAAGGGACCTCCGGAGATGTCTAATCCAACTCCAAACTCAGGGCATGTCCAATAGATCAGGTCCCTAAGGAGCTTATCCAGTAAAAGTTTGCATTTCTCCAAGGCTTGCAGAATTCAAACCCTCTCTCAATCCCTTTTCCAGTGTTTGATTGCCCTCAGGGTGAAAAACATCCTTTTGGAAATTGTTGCCAAAGGACCAGAAGCTGATCCTGAAGGTTTTGGGCCATGCAGAAGCTGTCTGGACAACATTTTAAAGGCCCACAGAGAGCTGGCTTTGTACAGAATAAAGAAATCAGGTACTTTAAGCACAGATATAAGATTCTGATCTAACTTTATGGTAGTGTTTCTCTTGTCAATCCAATCTGAAAAATGCAGTCAGTCTACATAAATACATAGGATTGGGAGAGAATTACTGGGTAAGGCACACAGCTATTAGAAATCCCATTCAGGGACTAGGCAAATGGCTAATGTTATTTTTCTGAGATTAAAAGCCAACTGTTACAATATAATGCTGCAAACAAAGCTTCTGCCTTAAATATTCAATTACTCTCCTTTATTCTAGACCTGACATCTGTCACAAAGTTCTGTACAGCTCTGACAAATCAGATCCTCCTTGATAACAGGTTTGGGGGAGGGTGGTTAAGGAAGAGGTGCAAGAACTCACATTTGCCAGTAAATATTCCTGTTTCCTTAGGTGCACATTCAGAGAGACAGTCTGGCTCTAGAACCTAAAAAGAAAGTCAACAGGTGCAATGTTACACACACATTACAGACACTGTTTATAAAGTGAATTTTATATCTGTTGCTTTGGTTTACTACCTTTGTATCAACCTTTCCTTTGCCTCCACCCCCTGCCCGGCTGCCCTGCAAATAATGGAAAACATGGCCCAAAATGTAGAAGATCTTATGGATCCTTAGAAAATCATGTCTGTGAGGGTGGGGTTTGTTGGCTAGTTCATAGAGGAATGCTGAATGGGAGACTCTATACTGTGAGCTACCTGTTCTCAAAGAGGTTGAGAGTCACTCTTATTTACCTGCAAATGATAATCTCCTGTATTTGCAATACGCAGCAAATGCACGGCTGAGACAAGAAGTCTGGAAGGAAGTCAAGACCAGAGAGTGCCACCACAATTTCTTCTCAAGAATTAAGAGGCAGAACAAACAAGCAAACTTGTCCAAGAGCTTGTGCTTGTTCTCTGACAATACTAACTAAAAAGAGTGGATGCTCTTCAGCAGAGCAAACCAGAGAGTGGATAAACAGATGGCAAAATTTGCTGATCAAACTGGGGCAATCAGGGTAGTAAAGACAAAGAAAAATGGCAAAGAGTTACAGATAAAGTTCATTTTGTTGAGTGACTGTGATAAAATGGCCAATTCTGCTCACTGTGGGTAAATGTAAAAATGCTACACCAGAGCAAAACAATCCTAACTTTACATATACCAGTACCGGGCTCCAAAATTAATCATAGCAGATCAGAATGACATCTTGGCATTTTTATAAGTAGCTTTGTAAAAACACCAGCTCAATCCTCATTAGTAGTCAAAAAGCCAAACAGGAAATTAGAAGTCCAGACTCCCCTACAGTTTAATTCATCATTAGAAGTAAACTTCCTGTCATCCAGAATACATCAAATGGACCTAAACTGTGCCTAAAAATAAATAAAAGACTTGTCAACGCTGTTCTCCTCCTGTTCCATTAGATCTCTGCAGTAAAACTACTCCCATCCTGGATTTCAGATGTGTGTTCCCAGCCTGCAACATCTTTCCCGTGGCAGCAAGTGTCCCTGTGGGAATTAAGGGAATTCAGGTGAAGCTGAACAAGAAGAGTGCACTGAAATTAATACACAAACCCAGGGAACCTGCAGAAGGTGGAAATCCCTCCCTGTTGGGGGGAGGGTTCATGCAAAACAGTGACTCTGTCTTTGATGTCTGATGCCTCTTCCTCAGAACAGCTTTAAAAGCCAGCTTGGGAGTTAAAATTTGTAACTTTACCAAAAATCAAAACCCAGGGGCACAATAAAGTTACTGGTTTTATAGAATGCACAATAATGCCCTCCCTTGCAGACCATAAACCATCTGTGCCAGCCACATTAGCTTCTCTCCCTTTCTGGTCTGCTCAGATCCCTTCATTCCACTGGTGCCACTACCTTTTCTTTCAGATATTCCCTAATTTTATACTATTTCAACTCCTTCTGCTTGTGAGCATTGTCCTACCTGTGTCCTTAGATTCTTATGGCTAAAACAAAACAGCACCATAGTACAGGAGCTATTGGAAAAGCAATAAAAAGCAGAAAGTGTTACCATGGTCCGACACCTGACCACACTGTCTAGCACCACCCCTGTGAGGAATAACTAAAGTAGGACTAACCATTGTGGATAAAAAAAGATTTAGAAGACTGTAACACAGGGTCATAAACCTCTTGAGTGGCTTGAAAAAGGGAATGGGGAATAATTGTTTCGTTTCTTCCAACACAAAAACTAGAGGACATTAAATGAACCTGGAGACAAACAGAAGGAGGTTCTTTGCTTGGAAACTTGCCACAGAGCACTGTAAATTGTAAAAGTGCACAGGGGTTCAAAAAGCTAGTGGATGAACTTAATGCAATAAAAATCTGTGGCAGGATGCTAAACACAAAGGTTAAGTGAAAAAGTCCTTGTGAGACACATTTCTGAGGGCTCGATGAGGGTTTCAGAGAAACACTGCTGCATTCTGTGCTATTCTTACACTCTCCCTGAGCACCCATTGTTGGCCACAGAGTTGAACCAAGGCAGGTTGGAGAGGGCTGATCTCCTCGGAAAGGATTACTGAATTCATGGGACAGGCAGATGGCCATGGATAACACTGACATGACAGGAAGACACTTCTGGAAGAGCTCTGGAGAAGTTTTCCAGGCAGTGCAGCACAACACCATTTCATCTAGTGAACAGGGAATGAGGATGAAGGATTCACAGAGACTGTTCCAACCCCATACTGGTCTGACAACGTTATGCTGGGGAAGACAAATTGCCCAGCAGATCTGTATCACTCTGGGAGCATGAGCATCCCTCCACAAAAGTCAGCAAATACGCAGTGACAGGGAGATCAATGGCTCAGTCACAACAGCTTTTGTTATTCCACTGCTGATGCAGCGCGTTTCAGAGTTCCAACAAGGGTATGAAGGGCATCATAGCCGAACAGAAAATTGAAAGGCAGAGACAGAAAAAGGACCAGACAGCCCAGGCAAGGTTTCTGCCATGGAAGAGGTTCTGCTGAATGCTCACAATAAATGAGTGATCAAGAAAAGAAAGGTGAACGTCAATTTGTGTTCATTAAATCCTGCACTGCTTAAGGTGTCTGAGCAGTTTAAGACATCACAAGCAAGGATGGGACTAAAATTACTGAAGAAGTTCACAGGTTAGAGACACTGACTCATGATTTTAACAGTGACGTCAAATTCCAGTGTCATTGTGTTTCCTTTTGCCTTGTAAGCCAGAAGAAAAAAAGGACAAGACAGAACAGGAAGGTTTGGCAACCACACAAGGCTCATTAGGAACCATATAGGAACCATCCCTGGGAGCAGTTTAGCTGAACCAGGTGAAATTTGGATTGATTCAGCTTTGGGTCTCCTCACAAAATCACAAGTGTGTCCCCTGGAAAAAGAGAACCTCACTGATGCAAGAGTACGTGCTCATGATTAAGAGAAACAGAAAATGTTAAGGAAAACAGATCAAAGACTGTTCCACACCACTCTGAGGAGAAAATCGTGCAGGATCTTTGCTCAGACACTGGACTGTTGGGGTGGTATAAGGCAGGAGCCCAGTGCCTGAAAATACAGCTTTGCTTTAAGGAAAAGAGGCATTTTTGTGCTGCAAAATGCACACAAACCTGTAGAGATGCTAATCAAAAAAAAGGAAGAGAGGAAAAGTAAGGGGACGGTGGACAGGAAGATTGAAGTATCTTCATTGAAGATACTTAATTTGTGGAGGAAGAAATCAGCAAGAGTATATTCTGTGTGGAAAATATGAAAAATCTTTGGTTTGGAGTGACAGGCAGTACAGCTACTCATTATATAAATAACTGTATGTATCACTGACAGTGCATAAACCTTCAGGAGCACCTAAATCAAAAAGAACTCCCTCTAATCTCTGTCCAAGTAAGTAAAGGAAAAAAAAAACCCTAGTATGGCTTTCCTTGTAAGCTTATTAATTAGTCAGGGAAACCAAACTTTGGAAGACCTTCTGGGATTTAAAAAAGCACATAAATTATTGAGCTGGTGAAAAACAAATCTTCAAAATAGTCATAGTTGTACTAGTTCTTCGGCAGAGCTTTACTTCACCGTGGAACTGTGACTCTTACTTC
Organism: Sclerurus mexicanus; assembly: GCA_013396755.1. NCBI lineage: Eukaryota > Metazoa > Chordata > Aves > Passeriformes > Furnariidae > Sclerurus > Sclerurus mexicanus. The sequence continues at coordinate 31,796 of VWZF01001848.1, read as the reverse complement.
CACGTCACGTTTCAGAAAGACATTTATGGAGAACTGTGAACAAAGAAGGCTCTACCTGTTGATCTTCTGTTCTCAACCCTGCTTGTGTAAAAGGTCTTTCATCTCCCTCCCTGTCAGCAGTTGTTGGCCTCTTCAGCTCCTCCTCATATCTCAGGGAGCTGGCATTTTCCACTTCTCCATCATATGTCTCATCATAGCAGTATATAGCTTCAAGAATATCATCCTCAGTAGTGAACAATATTGTATCTCCAAAGTGCTCTGGAGCTGAAGGCAACACACAGAATTAAACAAAAGAATATCTAGAGCAAGAAAAATTATTTTCGGTCCTTCTTTACATTAATTTGCAGCAGTGTTTGAAGATAATTTATGGTAAATTGGTACTGATACCGCTATAATTAGTATTTCATTCTCCAATTCTACTGCACAGCAGAAAAACCTGGGGAACTCAGTCACATTTTCAATGCACACAAAAGACAACGGGGAAAAAGCTTCTCCATCGCCTTTCCCAAAAGACATTCTATGTGAACACAAGGAAAAAGCTGCAACTTTGAAATTTCTCGTGGCTATCTGATATTACTGAAATACAGACTTGATGCTAAGACATGGTTAAAATGGAGATGAACTCTATATGCTGCTAGAATCCACAGTATCAGTGACAAATGCATCAATGAGCTTTGCACTATGTTTTTAAATTCAACACTGACAAAGTGCCAGCTTGCTCTGAAGTGCAGAGCGATAACAAAGAAGCCAAACGCATTTGTTTGCACTGCAGAGCTGTTTCCACCGAGCAAAGGAGAAAGAAGATACCTCCAGACAACGTTCCTGAAGCCTTGGCAATTTCTCCTTTAAAGATGCATTGTTCATCTAAGAGCATGATAATGTCTTTCACACCTCTGAAAGAGTGTATGCGAGATTTATTGTAATTCCAAAGCCTAATCAGAGCCACCTGACAGGGATTCACAAAGTCAATATAGATAAAGTGAGGTTTTCCAGGGGTAAACGGTGCCAGCCAGAGATGCATATCATCCTGTGTCCGATTTACCCCATCAATTAGGTTGGTTATTATTCTGGGATCATTCCCATAAGCTGGTAAAATATTTATATCAGGTGGTTCAGCTGTTATTTTTGCAATCTGAACAGGATCTCCTTTAGAACTGAAAACTTCAATTCCATTCAGGCCAACATAATGTCTGTCTCCCCACGTTGTTCGAATGTCTATGACTAAGTGCTGCCCATAAGGTAAAACAGGAATTTTAAAGTCATTTCCATCTTGTGCCTCCACAGAATTTTCTCCTTCTTGCCTCTTTGGGAGTGTTTGCAGCCCCTCTTTTCTCCCTTGCTGATACTCTCCAGAGCGGTTGAGTTTTTGTTGATGGAGGAACTCATCAAAGATATCCCCTTGAAAATCCATGTTGGAGATCCGGCCACGATGGGAATAATTAAATTTCACCAAGGAGTTCCAGGACTCCTGCAGAGTGTGTTCTTGCTCACTGCACCACTTGGCTCCAGAGGTTGCTAAATCCTTGATGGAAAAGTCTTCATCTGAAAACAACATTACAAAGATATTTAATGCATAAACAGGACCAGGAACAAACCACCAAGACACAGACTTTGCAAAATGATGCTGGTCATATTCGTGTCCCTTACTGTGAAATTCTCCTGCAGGAGCACTTTTATAATGGCTCCCTGTTATGAAGGCTCCACGTCTCAGTTTCCCTTGCCCAATCAGACAAAATAAAACCATCCCTTTTAACTGCTGAAGAGCAGAGCACACGCCATGGTTTGAGGCTGCAAATTCTTGACTCAACCCTTCAAGAAATTGGGATTTTGCCCAGAGATACTTATTGTGTGGCCGTCACAACAGTTTAAATCACCTGTCTGTGTTTCTGCAGATCTTTCATGCAGCTGAAATGGTTAATGTAAAGCAATACAGAGAAAAGCTGGTGCTTCCACTCAGAATCAGCCACAGGTATATAAAGAAAAGTGGTGAGAAAAGAAGTGGGTTCAGCATAAGGAGAATGAGGTGAGCGTGGCAACGTCCAAATATTTTTCCCACTTTTCAGCAAGTGGGGGATGTAGAACGGAAATAATGAAAGAGTATCTAATGGGAATGCAGAGAGGACAACAAATTACAGGGGCACAGTGGGAGCAAAGCATGTTCTCCTCCTGGCTGCACTGGGGAGCAGCTTAATTTCCATCGCAAAACAATTAAGAAAAGATAATAACAAAGATTTTCAATAAAGCAGTCACTTATGTATTTTCTTCAAATAAATGAAGAAGAGGAAGTGGAGTACTAAACAATTACAGGCCCATGGGCCAGGTTTTACTTCTGTACAATGTCCTTGGGTGGATACTAAAACAAATGGTTATCAAGAATAAACGCCAATTGCCGGAAAATGCAAAATAATGTTTCCCCAAAAGACTGCTCAAGACTGACTTTTAACTGTGTTTTTGGAAATCTTGGAAAGAGGCAATGTTCCTGATCTAAGGCAAATAATCATTTACAGTGGGGGCATGTGAGATGAAAATCAGAATTTTGCAGCAGATGGGAAACTCCCTGGAAAAGGGTTGTCTTCCAGAAAGAAAGGCTGGAGACCAACCTGGCCATTCCTCCTTAGCCTGCAGGCGAAAGACACAAATGAAATTAAAGATCTAAGAACATCAGCCATCTCTAAGGCACTTTCTTGCTCAAACCACTGTCAGTACAGATTCTCAAAGGGTGGGTGATCCCAAACAGGACGTCCCAGAGCCTCACAATCTACCTGGAGAAGACACTCGCTATGTATTTACCACTTTAAAATGTCAAAGCTTGAAAATCTCAGGATGAGCAGAACACAGAAGAGTATTTGACATCCACTGACTTGTTTGGGAGAGTCTTTCCCTTTCTTTTTTAGTTTATATTTTAGCATTAACTACTTTAAGCAGACCAGAGCTTACAATTCTGAAGGACTTCTGAGGCAGTTCAATGGGAGGTTAACAGGTTTGTTAGCTGCCTTAAGGAGTGACAACTGGAGAAGTGGAGCCCTGAAAGGCAAGCAAGGATAGCCCAAAAGAAGAGGCAAATGGCTGAAGGCTTGCAGGGTATGGCTTTTTTTTTTCAGAATCTAAACCGTATTATTTATTAATGACACCTCAAACATCCAGCTCCCCTGCGGGTTTAGGGAGAGTGTCTTGAACCACCAAATACCTTGTCCTGCTTCTGATGGCAACACGTATCATACAATTCCTTCCAAAACTTTAGTAAACTAACATTTTGGCCCGAGACTACCTTGAAAAAAAAACCCCACCTTTCTTCTGCCTCTGTTGTGTTAATCTCTTTTTTCCTCCCTGCAGTTACAAATAGCAATCATATTTCCATGCTGCAATCACATGCTTCATTTCCCAAATCATCCTAAAAGCTCTCTTCTGTATCTGTTCCACTTGGTAATCAGCTGTCCTGGAAATGGATGATCAGGGCCGCAGTTTTCCAACTGACGTCTCACAAGCGGCTGTGCTGAGATATTAACATTTCCCTAAGCATCCCAAACGCCTCTGCTGCTCCAGGCTGGGACTGCACTGCTCCACCGGGCCTGCAGCTCACACTCAATCTGCCATCAGCTACTCAACCGTGAGCCTTCTCTCCCTCGGTCATTTGCAATTGATGATTACTCAGCTTACAACTTCATTTTTGGTTATTAGGCCCCAAGTGAGCCTGCAAGCATTACTAGCCAATTGCCTTCCAGGGCTCCAGTCCTCAAGTTCATCTTTCTGCACAGTTCTTCAATCTTCTTAACTCGTAATAACCCAAATTATATGTTATTCGCTAATTTTATCAGCACACTTCCATCATTGCCTTTGCCCGTTAAACCGGTTATCAAAGAAAAATTGATGTTTTTATAGCAACATTAACTCGAGCCAAGCATGGACGTGCTATTTCTAATTCCTGTCGCTCTTGTCACTGCTCGTTTGGCGACCAAAGCTGTGCTGTGACACTGATATGAGGCTCTGCAGCCCTGCCTTTGTCCCACACCTCCTTGGGGACACTGCCCTTCCCTCAGCCCCGTGCCAATTAAAATCCCCCTCTCGCAGGAAACACTTAAAGCCTTTCCCTGTTGTTAAAGCTCACTCAGCTGCACTTTGAAGAGGGTTTTACCCTGCACAGCGCAGCGCGGAGAGAACAAAAGCTGCTGGATGGCTGCAATTTTCCCAGGCACAAAAACGCATTGGGAGCTTTAAGCACCACATGAAATAACCTGCTCTGAGCAAAATTAGGGTACGCTGTGTAGATTCACGATAACCATCACCTTATTCTTTACCTTAAAACTCCAGCATTGTTTCCATTTTTACAACTGGCCAGAGATCCCAAGGTGGGATTTACTTGCAGTTCCCATAACGTTAAGGTTTTAATCGAACAGAGATACTGTAAAATGTGTGAAGCAGCAAAGGGGCTGTGCTGAGCAGGTGGGTGAAGGGCAGGGGGCAAAATCCTTCCCTGTTTTTCTCTTCTTTGAGGTGTAACTTCAGATGGACTCAGGAAATTGCTGTTTTCTTCACAGAGGGTCAGAGAGGAAAAAATTCAGACATTCTAAGTTTAGAAAGAACCGTTTTCCTCACCTTTGTCTGAAAAATTCATGCAGTACCTGCTGGAGAATTTGAACTGGCACTGCTGTATTTGGGGATATTTCCTGTCCCTGATAATCATTACTTTAATGTAACCACTCAAATTCAATATACAGTAAGCTACACTTTCATGCAAATTGTTCTGATGCTAAATCACAACCAAAATTTCAATTTGTAGTTTTGTAACATCTTATTCCAATTCCTTGGGTCCTATTGTCCTTGTTTTGCCAGCCTCTCTTAATCTGAGGCAAGATATTGAGTGCTGAAGAACTACAGAATGCCAAAGAAGGGGCATGAAGGGTTCAAAAAACAGGAATCAGAGTGGCATGGCTTGAAACTGGAAAGGGGAGACTGAAAATATACCCTGAGCAATGGAAAGTTCATTCAAAGAGAGACAAAGTGGAACCTGTGGGTAAGAAATTGTATTGTTTTGTTATTTACAGTTGTTAAACACAAAAATATTACCCCACACCCAGAAAATTTCTTAGCCATGGATTGCCAGAGGTTGGGGGAGAGCAGGAACTTCAGAAGTTGCCCAGTTCTCACGCTCTTCCCTGGGGACACACTGGTGGCTACTGCCAGAGGCAGAGCACAGGATCCAGGTGACATAAAAAGGTTTGGGAAAGGATGACAAGGATAATCGAAAGCACCAAGCAGATAACAGCTACATTTACTGGAAAACTCTTCATAAATGAACAAGATGTCTGAGGGAGAGCTTTGTAAAGTTCTGAGCAGAGAAGGGAAAATAAGAGCACTCTGAATATATTTATTCAGTATATATTCTCACTGAGAAAGACACAAACCTACCACACAAATAAGCTCTGTAAATTTACTCACTAACTTGAGGACATGTTCTTCTTTACCTTTTTGCACATTTTAATTGATATTAACAAACATTTGCTGTCTGCAGGACTGTCAATTCTTGGAATATAATTTACTGCAGTTTAGTCTTCCATCTGCTCCAAATAAATTAAAACTCACTAAATCAGATGTAAACTTTTCAGAAGACTATTTCACATCAGGTGTAGGAGAGGGAGAGAGATTCTGAGTATTAACAGAGTATGACTGAGGAAAATACCACAAACAGCAAAACTAAAACCCCCTCCAGGAATCTCAAGAGGTCCCTTCCCACCTAAACGAGCCCGTGCTTCTGCCAAATGGAGAACACGTCAGCACTTGAACTAAGGTTGTTCTTGTGACCTCCTACCTTTGCGAGCAGAGTCGTCTTCTCCAAGATTTATAGTGTTTAGTCCCAGCTTTTTACCACATCTGACACTTCTCCTTCCACTCGTAGGGTACTGTGAGCTGCAGCAATTCCTGGTAGAAAGCTGCTCCAAAATGTCCAAGCCCACATCACCATCCTTTCTGGTCACCATTAGTGATCTCTCATCTCCACTTGCATTCCTACTACTGGGCCTTCGCAGTTCATTTCTCTGGCATTTGACATCCTCATTTGTCAGGTCTGAAAAGTCCTTCATGATTCCATCTGACTGTGTTTGAGATCTCGAGGCTGAACCATGTTCTGTAGCAAGCCAGGAAGGTTTCTGCTTGCTGGGAGTAACTTGGTTGTTGTCTGTTGCTTGGGAAGACGACTGTAACCAAGGTGGGATTGCACCTGCAGAATCAGACAGTTTCCTACCTGTTAACTTCTCCATTTGTTCACTCAAAGAAAGTTCATCATCAGACTGGACGTGCTCTGTAACTGCCGCTAGGGCTGAACTCTCCTTGGCATCTTTTGTACAAACCTGAGATGGGAGTGCTTTGAGATCATCCTCCAGCTCAGACAAATTTTTCTTCGTGAAGCTAATTGAGTTCATTTTCTGCTCAAGATTTTCTTCTGGCAGAGATTTGCAGTTTAGTGAAATACTGCTTGATTCTGAGCATTTAAAATGTAGGTCTGCCTTCTTGTCTGTGGCTGCAGGTGCATTTGCCTCTTTCCTTTCACTTGAGGGAGAGGCAGAGATGTCTTGCTTGTGATCTGTCAGGTCAATTGTAGTGTTATGGTCAGCCAGGAGATCTCCAGAGGCTCTCTCTAATTCACCATCAAATACAAGGTTCTCATCAACATACAGCTTCACTTTCTTTGCTCCAACATCAAGGTCCTACAAAAACAAAAGTGTGAAGATTGCAATTAAGCTTTCAAGCAATAGATATCCCTGTTCTGGGACTCTGACATCTGAACACTTAATCAATAGACAGATGAAACAATTAAACCCTGTGTCAGTTACACGCTTTTGACTACCTTTTAATCTAAAGCTCAGCTGAAAAACACAACGGAATATTTAAGATTTTGTTTAAAAGGACTGAAAACCCTGCTAGACTCAACTACGAACCATTTTGTCTGACGAGGCTTGATTATTTACAAAAGCTTGAGGGAAGAAGCCTAGATTAAGTATAATTATATCTGATCAGGATATAAATTTCAGAGGCACATTTTGTTTCAGCATCTGTGAGATGCACAACTTTCACGGCACGATCCATAGTGAACAACCAGCCAGATCAAAGCCACTGGAGTTAAAAAGAGTCACAAAGAAAAAACAGAGCTAGAAAGGACAGAAAAATCATTCAGTCCATTTTTTTCCACTGAAGGATGTAAAATATTCTATACCATTGTGAAGAAATCTGGTTTTAACAGTTTTCAACTAATCTGCCTTGATAGCCTATTCCAACACTTAACTAGCCTTTTAAATAGAAGGCCTTTATCTCAGACACAATTCTGCCACTCACAACTTTATCTCTATGTTCTCCTTCTTTGTGGCACCCCCAATACCTGATTTTTTCATTCCATTGAAGTTGGAACTAATGTTCTTTCTATTCTCTTCACCATTTCGATCTAACCCTTTCTCCCTCTTGACAAAAATACCATTATCTTCAAAGAAAATATAGAAGAAGAGACAAAATCCATCTCCTTTCTGTTCTCTAACTTTCAGTAACGTGTCCATCTCGTGGAGTCTTTTAAAGACTCTGTGTTCTTTCCTTCTTTTCAGGAAAACTAAGAAGCTTTTCATGCAAGGAAGAAGTTTCAGTTTCATCCCTCCTGCTCATCTCCTGGATGTCAGTTCTCCCTAAATACTGATGTAAATTCTCCTCTGCTCCCAGCCCAAACCAGTTACTCCTTCACCTACAAGCACAAATGTTTCTGGTTCCTCTCTCCTGAAGGCACTTGCTTACGGCTTCCAAGTCTTTATAGCATCTGTTGTGTTGCTTTCCAAACAATACCATGTACGAGGCAAAAAGTGTACTGTGGATCTACAGAGAGGAAAAGCAGAGGATGGGGACAGAACAAGAAAGCTGCAGCTGAGAGAGGGAAGCAGCTGCAGGAATGGGAGACACATTCCTGATAGGAAGGGATAACCTTCACCAACTTCTCAAAGAACAGCTGTAAACCCAGTTTAATTGGTCATTATGGCACGGCTGCCTGTGGAACTCTGAGAGTATCATAAAGTGCTGTAAGGCTGTACTGATGCTTTTGGCCATAAAACGTGGTATTTTTTTCCTCTTGAACAAGGACGCTGATAGATTCCTCTAACGGGATCAAAACACTTCAATAATTATATCTATTAAAAACAACCTACATGGCTTTGCCTGAAATTATGGTGGGGAAAGACTATCAGCATGCCCCAGTAATGTTATTTTTAAAATTTCTATATGTCTAGATTGCTCATGTTCTCCTTAAATGCTAGAGATTTTGGATATTCACAGTCGAATTTGGGATAACTGCAACATTTCTACATAATATCCCAGCCTCCACTGCTGTCAGGAACACTCAGCCCTCAGTTCTGCCTTTTTCCTGGAAACAGGGATAAACTGCATGGGACCACAGAAACAGTTCATTTGAAAAGTATTTGTCAATGTCATCTTTTGAAATTAAAATCAGCAACCTCTTAAGAACAACTTGTTTTGAAATTAATCCCACTCCACTCACCAGTGCTAGAAGAGGACAGAAAACCGAGCAAAGATGAGAGGGTGGAGGTCACTCCCCCTGAAAGAGGGACAGTCAAGCCCAGAAAAGAGCCAGTCACTTCAAAATTACTATTTCAGTCAGTGGCAAAAGACTTCCTGTTCTCTGATGCTTTGGAATATCTGAACTAGGTATTATAGGAAGCAAAAGAGATGTCTGAAGTGTATCCAGATGAAGCAGCCAAAGCTACAGATATTTGTGGGACAATAGAGACAGACCGAACTGGGACAGGCATTAGTAACAGCTGATAGCTCAGAAAAACCATCTATTCAGGGAGAACCACGAAAAGAGCTAATGAAAACCTTTTGCACCAAAATCCTAAGCACACTGAGCAGATCTCAGAGACTCCAAGAACAAACATATGCAGGCACAAGACTAAGAACTGCTCTTTTTCATTCCCTCCCACCCCTCTTGTGAGCTTGCAGTTGCTTAGCGATCTGTTGTGGTGGGAATGATTGACACCAGGGTTTAGCTTCCCTGGGATCCCTGATTAGCTCTCCTGGAGCACCAGGAGGCTGGAAAAATCCCTTCCACACGGATAATTCCACCCTGTAAACAAATACCAAATACTTCATCCAAGGCAGGGTTTTTTTTCCTCCTGGAAGAGTAATTAAAATAGCTCAATGTCTCAGAACAAGTGGGTAGGTATGATCAGTCTCAGAAAGCAAAAAGAGAAAGATTTTGTTCCTTCCCAGCTTGCACCTCGGAGTGCCTGCTGGGATGGTGCCTCCCAGTGAGACAACAAGGATGGGATTTCTGGCCATTTCGGTGATACTTGTGCACAAAGGACAAAGCATTCAAACCAGAGGCACTTCTCTGAGAATTACCCCTGGATAAAGGACTGGAAATTGCTTCTGCCTGACTTCTCACAGGAGTGTAAAAAAGAAGGAGTAATAGAAAAGAAGTCAAGAACTAGAAGAAAAAAGTTTTTCTATAAAATTAATCGTGCTGTAACAAAGCTGCTGCTTCCTTACACACAATCAGTGGTAATCCAGCTCAAGAGAATGGACAAGAACTCATGCACAGGCGGAACACACATAGAGGCAACCACTTGAAGAAGAACATTATTCAGCTGGAGAGCAACTAAGACCTCAGTGCATTAAAGTATTGATTCCATTCACAAATTTGTGAAGGCACACCACAGACATTATATTGGATCTTAGGAAAGAGGTTTTAATAGCATCAAGTAACGATGTAATTTCAAGGCTGTGGCAAGTACTTGTAAAATGCCTGATTATTGCAGACAAATTTGGAAAGAACTGGCTGCCCTTTTACATTTGCTCCCTTCTTGCAGACTAAAAATGACCTCCTTTCTCGCAGCTCTCATCTGAAGTAAATAAAGGCAAGATGAAGCATCCTCTGAGACCTTCCTTGTAATTCAAGGAATCAAGGAATCTATGCCAATGATGTCATCTGACTTTTACAGCTTCCTTCAGACATATTTTTTCTCCTTCAAGACTCAAGGTTTTTACCTACTTTTGGAAGAAGGACTTGGACACCTCTGGCTTACATGCATTTTGAGGGAAAGAAGGCAGTTTGAATGAGCACCAAAATCCACAGAGAAATCTGGCTCTGCATTTCCATTATCAGGAAGGAAATTGTTAGCTAATTATATTTTTGGGGTTTATACTTCTCAGATGAAACTTCTCCATGAGACATTACAGAACTAGGCAGAACTGCTTAGTATTATTTGTTCATCTTAAGGATAATGAGACATTTCTTTAGGAAGTATAAACTGCTGCACTTCCACCAAAATCCCTGGGATTACACTCCCAATGGATTTTACAGATTGCCTCATCGCAGTTTATTAAAAAAGCAGCCCCTTGAAACACAGACACCCATTCCTGAGTCCTTCCTGCTTTATATTCAGTAGGTTTGGTAACAAATCCTACCACTACCTCCAAGAACAGCACACTAACGATGATGGAACATTCTGTAGGCCACATTATAGTGGGAAAAGCTATTAAAATTCCAGGAAAATAAATATAAATCATGTTATAGTAAATTTGTTTAAGCTGTCCCTTCCATAGCCATTTCTGTATGTATAAATTACCATATGTGCTTATATAAGAACACGGATGAGAGCAAAACCAGAGGGATAAAGCCTCTTATTTATAATCCAGGACAGCAAATCCTCTTTGATCCAGTACCTGGGATTTCTTTCTTAACATTGCAGTGTACAAACAAGAATAATTTTCATGGTGACATTCAAACACAGACAAGAGACCATCTGCCATCTGCCATGATATGTCTCCCTTATAACAGTAGATTGTTTTATTATGAGCGCACAGTAGTGGACTTTTTAATTGTCCCTGGCCAGGGCAGGGGGGCTGAAAATAGATGATCTTTAAGGTGCTTCCAAATCCAATCCATTTAATGTCTCTAATTAAAGCAGCAAGCCCAAACTTGAGCAACAGTCAGCCTATTTATATTTATATACATGAGAAAGCACATAGTTAAAGACGTATTTATATTGTGATAAAACAACTGAAAGTCCTGAATATTAAGATGCACTTACCTTTGTAGCTTTATTTCTCACCACAATAAAGGATTAAGTGACAGGATATGCAAGCCTTTTATTAAGTCTTTAGAGATCTTTAATAGCTTTGAAAGAAAATGCTCATTGTGCCTATGAAAACATTATCACCACATTGTTACCATTTACAATTAAGACAGAAGCAAATTTCACAGCAGACCGGGACACCTCACAGCTCCTATTTTATTAGAGAAAACTGTAGCTACTTTCATTTCATGCTTTTAGAAAGAAGCTCAAACTGAAATCCCCTAGGCAAGGCAGAGCAAACATACAGAGGAGTGGAGAAAAGGCTACTTACACTGGGAGTTGTTGTGTTGTAATTCCAAATCTTGATCTTGGCTATACCAAAGTCACGTGAGCGGCTGGGATTGCGGATAACAAAGTACAGCTGGACGGGCGGATGGAAAGGGCACATCCAGAGGCAGCTTTCCTTGGGGAGCTACAGCCACACACAAGCACACTGTCACCAACACTTCCTCCTCCAGCAGGCCATTGCAATCACCCCCCCACCCCACGGCACAACACGCAGCAATTAGGAAATGTCATAACATCTGCTATGGAAGAGCAACACCTTAAGCCCATTTCCCACCAGTAAATTCCACTCTGCTGCCTGGAAGACACTGGCCAAGAAGCTGACACCGAGATAAAGGTCAGCAGCTCGCTGTGCCACTGAGGCATCTGCACACTCAGAGACCACAGGCAGCCTGCCCTGCTTTGGAACCGCAGGGTCAGGGCAAGCCCGGTTTATTTGAATCAAATTAATCAGCTTTGCCGGCACTAGAGGGGATCACTGAGCACCACGGTGCAATCATTCTGCAATTTCTTCCAGTGCTTACGCTTCTGGTTTGCTCTCCAAAGAGGGGAACCTTGTAGAATTTTACTTTATTGCCTTGCCTCTGTCTTAAGCAGGCTTTGCAGGCAACCAATGTCACTTACAGGTCTAGTCCTTGGAGTTATATAGAACTCCACACTTGACATTTTCAAAGATAGCACAGAAACTCCCAACAGGAATTTTACATACAACTGGCAGTCGAGAGACTTGAAAGTACCAAAAAATGACTAATTCTGGGAATTGTTAAGAACAGCTACCTCTACGTGTTCAGAAACGGAATAAAAGCATGTGTGGCAGTTCAGGCAGAAGCAAGGAGGAAAGAGTTTCAGCATCAAAAGGTTGAATATGAATATCTTTGGTGTCAAATGTTACCACAAAACAGAATGAAGAAGGGCACGAAGTGAGTACACATGCAGGTAACGTTTGGGGGATCTGAGATTAGGAGATAAATTAGCTGCCCTTCTGTTCCCAAGGATACACAGTACCTACAAACACACAGTAGGTACACAGTATTTTTCCACATCCTTTCACTCTGAAGTGAGCCTTTCAGTTTTTCCAGAGGGCAGAAACCATAAAACTTTCCTCCTGACTGCTTTAGCCATGTGCCTTATGATGGTGAGGACAGAGCTGTTCAGAGATACCCTGAACAGATCCACTTCTCCAGGTGGTCACATCTGTGTTCCAAACTCCCATGGGTCACGATGCCTCTGGCCCAGAAGCCTCTCAAAAAGCTTGGGGAGATTGGTGTGTTTAATGTCAGTTTGGGGCATAAAACTTCTACTGAATAAAAGACACCTCTTAACATCAAAGAAATGAAAGATAGCCCTCAAATCAGTGTGAACCCAACTCCAGGGTCAGCTTCAAAGCTGGATCATGTTTTTGAAGTCATACTATGAACAAGAATGGTTAAAAAATAACTTCCCAACAACAGACAACACCTGATGAGCAGTCCACCTGCAGACCTCTCAAGTCAGGACCTCATGTCCCAGAAATTAATAGGTTCTGGTGTGTATTGAGAGTCAGAGGTGCCTTCACAGGAGGGTACCTGATTCAGCACCAAAATGGACTCTGGGAAGAACTGTCCATGCTTCTCACTGGTTTCTTTATAAATCTGTACGTAATCTGCCAAACAACAGAAGGAACATCAGAGCCAGGACAAGTCCTGTGTCTTGAGTGAGAGGCAAAGAGATCACTTTGTTTACCAGTGGAAGTAACAGCTTAGGACTGGGGTTGTACAAACTCACAGGTGTTACAGTCCTCATCAACATGTCAAAGATCTGACAGCAGAAACTGAAGGCACCTTGAAGAATCCATGCCAAAACTCACAAGACTGTGGAGGACTCTCATGTTTCATCACAAAGAGCAATTGCGATGTCTTTGCCTTGACGTGATGTACTTGGGTCTGGAGTTACTGTCTTTGCAAGTAGAGCTGAAAAATCCAGCCCAAAAATTCTTCGAACCATCAGGATGAACTTGATACGTTAGGGAGTAGGAATTACATTTGAACTGGATCAAGGGAAAAAGGGGGAATGGAAACCTCTAGCCTTATATTTTGTGGAAGACGGACCTGACAGTGCTTTGTGTGGGCACTGAAGGTGCAGCTGATGGAGAGCAAAGGAAGGCTCAAGCCCTGTGAAGAGGAATGATGTGGGTCTAAGGGTTCACCATTGTGAAGAAATACCTTTGTTAGATATTTCTAGAATTACAGTTACTCTGCTTGTTATTCTGAGGTTTACAAGACCTCTGTATATGTGTAACAACCAAAAAGGCTTATGGAAAACATTTTCAGTAAAATACCTAGTCTATGTCTTATTAAGCATTATCACAGAATGGTTTGGGTCAGAAGGGACTTTAAAGCCCACCCAGTTCCACTTCTGCTGTGGGCAGGGACACCTTCCACTAGCCCAGGGTGCTCCAAGCCCCGTCCAACCTGGCCTTGGACACTTCCAGCCACAGTTTCTCTGGGCACCCTGTGCCAGGGCTTCACCACCCTCACCCTATTTCTTCCTCATATCTAATCTAAATCTAATTAGTTGAGAGCACCTGATGTTCTGCCAGACTTTTTTTTTATAGGGTATCACAAAGTACAAGGAAAGAGGCAATTTAAGTGCTTTTCTTAAAAGTCTGCAAGAGCAATAAATAAACTAACATCCCTGATCTTCAAAAAGAAGATCTATTGTCTATTCTCAAAGACAAATGTACACCTAAATGAACAAAGATGGCAGGGTTTTGACCATGGTAAAATGAGTTTTTCACAAGTTTTCATTCTGCTGAAAATATTAGTTGCTTGGAGATTGATTCATTTATTGGTTCCTCTAATGCACCCAGAAGCTTTCCTGCAATGTACACAAACTGGCAACGCTGCTCTGATTTCTGAAGGAATCTGCAGTTCAGGTATCACATGCCTAAATTCTAAGACTCTAGTCCCTGTCCGGATTGCATCTTGGATGCAAAACCCTCCCAGCTTCAAGAGAGGAGATTACAGGGTCACAAATCAAAGGAATATATTAATCAATGAAATTTAATACCTCATTACTTAAGAATAATGGGATATATAAATATATGAGTACTGCTGAGAATAACAGGTTTATAATGGCTTAACGAATGTGTTATTACATAATTTATAATTATCTGGAGAGTCTGAGAGTCACTACTACTACTGAGTGTCACCTGCCAGAAACACAGCCTGTCAAGGGGAAAGCATATTTAGACCCCAAACCACAGTGTTCAGGAGACAGTCAGAAAGATGTTTCAAGTAAAAATATTTGTCTGGAAATAATACTCCACATTGTGTTTCAACTCAATTTCAAAATACTGCTTATTTTCCCTCTTTCCACTCTCACATTAAATTCACATTAAATAGCTGAAAGAAATTAGCAGTGAAGCTCCTATACCTTGAGACCATAAGAATTACTTCAGTTTATCAGCAGACATACTGTAAAATGTGAAATTCACTGTTCTTAAAGTTGTGTGATCTCATTCTACAGCACAATACTGAAAAACCTGAATGTGTTCTTCTACCCAAGACAATGCCACAGAGTTAATATAAAAGGAGGCAGAGTTAAAGCTTCCTCCACCCAATTGTTTAGTTAAGCAAGTCAGGCAAATTAATCAAAATCTGTTCTAAGGCAAAGCTATAACTGAATACCAACACTTCGGACAGGAAAGCTGGATTTGTTAATAATAAGCAATATTTGTAGTTTTTAAAATTATCGTAAGTTGTTATGCAGTCAAGTTAAAAATGCAATCATGTTTCTGAACAAAAAACCTTGTGATAGAGTATTATGGAAATATTATAATGAGAGATTTTAATATCCAGGCCTAGGCTGTCTTACATTTAAGTCCTTTTTGACCAAGCAGCACAAATCCCCAGGGTTGTCAGCATTTCGAATATCCACATCATGAGGAGACACAAATATCTTTTCATTGTGTAAATCAAAGAATTCCACCTGGCTCAGGCCCACACTTGCTGGATCTCCCCAGTTAGAAAGCAGCTCCATAGTCACATAAATGGCATCACGTACTTCCACACTGGCTGCCATCTGCACCAAAATGAAATATGATAAAAACATCAAGTGACAAAACAATAAAATGTGGACCAAAACTAACACTGATGGGTCAGAAGCAAAGATTGCAAAGTCAAGGCTACCTGGACGGCATCCAGTCATTCTGGGTTCCACCGATTCTGCCACACACCAAACCTCTTCCAAAGCCCAAAGAGAAAACAGCTACATATTCCTTGTCTGATTGCTTTGTCATTCTGATGAAGTGATAAATTCTCTATTCTTACCCTGCCATTAGTTGTCAGGGGGCAGAATTGGTGGAATACAGATAATTCACTGTGCTTTTATTTCAGTAATACTGGGAAGCATCAATTATGGTGCATATACACACAAACCTTCTCTCTCAAAGTGGAATCCACTTCAGCTTTGTCATTAGCCAGGGATCTGTCACCGTCACAGGCAGAATGGCTCTCACACTCCAGAAAGACTTTCAGAAGCTTCTTCTTGTGTCTGAAACAACATTTCCTTTTATGTGCTACTTCCTCATAATTCCTGCATTCTTAAGAAATAGTTTAGTTGGTGTGAAGGTGCAGAGATGATAGGATGAACCCACAGACCCCACAGAAAAATCTGTGTACCCCCAGGCTGAATGACAGCTGTTGCAGCATCCCACCTTAGAAACACAGAGTGTGGTTTAAAAACTGGGCTCCACTTCACAGCTCGTTCTGAGAAAGTAATGCACAGGTTATATATATATATACATAAATATCTATAAAGACAATAAAGGAAGATGCTGGCAGATCCCTGCTCTGTAGAGACTGGCCCAAGGCTGGATTCCCTCATTTTCTACTACTTTCATGGTGTCTGAGGTATTTGAAGATTACCAGGTGTAGTGACATCCTGAAAAATCTCTCTTCAAAGAAGGAAGTTAGCCTAAAGCAACTATGTCATACCTGCTTCCAAAAGGACAAATTCTCTCAACAGTCCTTGTCTGGCTTTTTTCTGGAGGTTCAGCCATTGAGGAAACAAGAGATGAAACAGAAGATTTCTTCTAAGTAAGAAAAAGATGAACATGTTTCATTCAGATTGTTCTCCACATACCAATGCGTGTTAGTCTTCATCTCTGGAATAAATAAGAGTTTGGGCCCAGCTCATCTGTAACTCTGTACTGAGTTAAAGCACATTTAACAGAAATGGTCTTGATCTGCAACGAAAGAGCCGAGCTTGGAGCTCGATCTTCTGCATGGAAGAAAAGTAACATAAAAGCATATTTTGAGAGCTTTTAAATATGCATATAAATATATATGTGTTTGTGAACAAATCTCATTGTATACATTTGGTAGGACTCAGGGCTGGCCAAAGCTTTGGCACTAGAAAGTCTACTAGACTTTCTCCTTCTCCAAAAAAGGATAATAAAGACTTTTAAATCCCCAAAGACCTCAGTTTTATTAGAATAAAAAAATGATTTATTTTTTTAAATACAGAACTATCAGTAGTGGCTACCTAAGAGGAAACAGAGGGAAAGTGCTGCAGTTCTTACAATGCTATGGGCTCTTTGTTTGCCTGTACTCAACTTGTTTGTGATTTTTGTTGATTTCCTTGTTTCCAAGATGAGTTTTTAATTGTTTTTAAACATGGTTGTTGGAGATAAGAGATGTACACACAGAGAACCCATACCAGCCCCTCCTCAGGAAGATCTAGCAGTGTACGTGACACTGTACTAACAGGGAACAGTGCCCATATTAATGAGTCCAGCAGGAATGTAGGATTTATTGGTATGGAAATCACACATTATCTTGTTTAAGAAGCTTCCAGGATGAAAATGGCTCAACTGGGCCTGCAGCTGTGCACTTGACTGTATAGACATATCATATGGCTGGTCTATCAGTTGCTCAGTGATCCCTGTAATCAAGAGAGAGCTGTGGGATGCCATCCTGAGGAAACAGATTAAAGAAAACAACCCTATGGAAGAATAATACAAATTCAATTACACTTAAGAGGCACCACCATCCATTCATACACGATCTCAATGTATAAGAGATTGTAATTCAGGGGGGTTTTGCTACTTGATCAAACAGCTCCCTCCTGTCTCTGCCATACCTTCTGAGGGCCTGTGGAAACCGTGTGCCTTTGCAGATCCCTCTGCAAGGCTTCATTCTCCATTTGCATTGCCTGAACCACGGCTGAAACCGAGGGATCCGGATCCTTCTCACACACGCTCTTCCGAGTCGCTGAAAGCGACCTCTCCGGTCGACTCAAGGGCCCTGCCAGCAAAAGAAGGCAGAAACACTGATTTGTGTGGCCACACGGGTATGGGACATTACAGCAGCACACACCTGAACCATCTGATTCAGCTATGACACAGGGCTTTGCTGGCAGTCTGTAACCATCTCACAGCAAGGCTGAATTCCTCCAAATTGGCTTCATGTTAGGATTCACATCTACTTTAGACAACAGTTAAAAACAGCATCATAAGAGGAAAACTGACAAATGAGAAACATAATTTTTATGCTTTCAGATTGCTTTGTTCTGGTATTTAGTGGAAATGCCTTGTAGTAGTCCATGGCAAAAGAAGGATATATAATTTAAGCACAGCAGGGTTTTCCAGTCTAACAGGGGTGTTCAGCTATTTTGGAGGAATCCCCGGAGTCTTCTAGCAAAACAAGAGCAGTCAGGAGTTGCTATTTGCAAGGCAAAATAAATGACCTTATCACTTAAGTCGTCATCACAATGCCCATACACATCCCAGTCTTCCCAAACTTCACGAAGAAACAGAAACATCACAGCCTATAAACAGATTTAAAAGAAAGGAAATAAAATTTAACAACAGATGATCTGAGATTGGACTAAAAGAGAAGCACAGTGGTTATGGTCAAAAGAGAAGCACAGTGGTTATAGCTGAGGACTTTGAAAGTCAAGGAAAAAGAGAGACTGAAGTTGTACAGACATTTAGAGTGAGTGAAAATATTGGAGAAGAGGCTGATATGCCAGAGTGCTCACAATGCTGCAGGGAGGTTTACTAAACAGGGGAGTGCAGTGCAGTGGATGCAAGTAACACGAAAAGACAAGAAATTAAAGCTGAGCTGAGATTTGCATGCATTCACACTCCTTACACACATGAAAACTTTCAACAAGCAATATTCATCCCTGCAAAACCAGGGACAGGATCAAGCCTTGTTGATATTTCTGTACGATATCATCCCCCCGAAATGAAATTAATTTAAGGCTTTAACATGGTAGCCAGACAGAAACAAGCACTGTTCTAACGTGAGGAAATGCTGCACACATCTTTGGGAAGCAGTCAAAGCAAGCATCTGCTCAGACAGATGGTGAGTGAGGGTCTCCAAAGCTCCCTCAGAAGGGATTTATTCTGAAGCCAAAAAGAATTAGCTTCTTTTCCTCCATTTGGTTTTCTGCCAATTAAGAAACTAATATTTGGACTTCTCAAAACCATTAACCTTATTGCTTTCTTGGGACACAAGTGGATTTTGCTGTTCTGAAAAGAGCATCTGAACCACAGAGTATGCCATGTCTGAAAACTTCATCTCAGACTTTTCAAAACCCAAATTCATCAAGCTGGTTAAGGACTGCACTGAAATACAACTGCAGGCATGACTTCAGCCCTGCATTTGGGGTTTTGTTGGGGTTTTGCCCCCAGCTAAAGACCACACCTTAGCACAGATTTTTAGAATAAGCAGCAGTGCCTGCAAAAGGTTGTTCTCCTGGCCAGGAAAAACATTTCCCAGTATGGTCCTAGATAATGGCTTATCTACCCAGCACTGAAGACTGATCTCCAGAGTTCAAGGTGTAATTCAAGTACAGTCCCAGCAGCAGCAGAGCTGCTTTGTTGTGCTGTGGAAAACTATGCCTTTATTGTTGTGGAAAACCATGCATTTTGTATTGCTACAAGTGCATTGTGTTAAGATCTTCCACCAAAGCATCGATTACTGATTTTGAGAAGACACACTTCTGTTAATGCCACAGGGAATAGACCTCCATGAGGAAAGCAGGAAACACGGAGCAAGTACAAGGACTGAAAGGGAGAGGGAAAAGTCTTATGCTGTGGAAGCAAAAAGATCAGGAAGATAGTCAAGATGTATCAGAAGAGTAAAGTACACAGGGTCTTTCTCACAATTTTACTTAAGTGAAAACACTCAAGGTGATAAAAACAACACCAAAAAAAAGGGCAAAAAAATAAAACACCTTAAAAGAAAAAGCTGGAGGAATAGCTAAAAAAAAAATCCCATGACAGATACGTGCTGAAATTGCATCCGAGCCAGAGGGGAAAAAAGCCTGAAAACTCTCCTTTATGGCATCATATATTCTTATTTCTTACTAGAATGAATTCCTTCATGTCTTCCCTGGTGCAAGAACTCAGCAGAGAGAGGCCGAGTGACTTTCTTTGTTGCCGTGCCTGGCTTGGCAGGAATGTATAATTCTGCACTGTCCTTTCTCTTTGCAGAGAGAACTCGTACTGCCTTTGCTTCTGCAACACAAAAACAAATCAGAAATAATCAACTCTGAAGTTACTAAGGAGCAGCCAGGCCAGGAAAAATTATTGGAGCCTAACTGCTAAGGTTTTGCTGCCTTAATTACGTTGGCATAGTTACAGTGATAACCTCCCTCCCGTCCATTTGATACTGTTCTGTTGATACAGAAGCCCACGTGTATGGCTTGCACTTAGTGAAACAAAATAAAAACAGTATTAAAATGTACCAATACATCTCATCTCTACCAGGGATTTACTTGCATTACTGTAAAAAAAAAAAAAAAGCCAAAATGAAAAAGAACTCCTGAGTCACTTGTTAACATAATCATACTAAAATAAATTCTTAAAATACAGAATAAAGTGTTGTCTCATTTAGAAGTTACAAAGAGGGAGAGGGTTGCCTGGTGTAGTTCATATGAGTGCTTCCCTTTTGGATTTGAGAATTATTAATGCCTCCATTGTTTACTTTACAGCTTTGAAATTTCTCTCTAGACAAAAACTCGTGTCCTCTCCCAAAGATCTTGTTCTCCTTTGTTCCTATCTCTTCTTCTGCCCTTCTCCCCATTCACACTCCTCTCACACCTATCATAATGAGAGGAACACTCCTTTACTCAATTTATTCCAAGATCCTTCCTCTTAATTTATGCAAGTAACTATGAATAAGGAAAAGAAAAAATAAACAAAACCAATTACTGAACCTGAAATGAGTGGGAGGGAATTTTGAGAACTAGCGAATGTAGGTGTAGGTCTGGTTTCTGCCTGAACTCTCCACCTTTGACAAGCTAAACATCTTTGAGACCCAGTGACTGGTTGTGGGTTTGGACACTGAGGCCTCCAAAGGACACCAAAAGAAATTGCTCCTATCATTCAGGGATAAATAGCACACACTATGACAAGTATCCAGCACTCAGGATGTGAAATAAAGTTGAGGCTGGGAAAGTTTGGCTGCCTGGATTACTGCAAAAACAGTTCAAACATCTATTAAAAACATAATAATTTCTTGAGAACTCTCACAGACAATCTGAGACAATATTTGTCCAAGTGTCTAGACCTGCTGATGCAGTGCATTAACTAGGGCTATAACCTTGCCTTTGAAAAAGAATTCTTAATGCAGTAGCAAGAGGATGCAAATCTTCCAACTCAGCAGATTAAAATGAAAGTATGGGGTAACCCCTAATGATTAACCAGCAGCCACTCCCTTCAAAGCAAAGCTCTCAAAGAATCATTCTTGCAGTCCTGTAGCAGTGCAGAGCACACAGAGACTCACTGCTCTGATCCTGGTTGGACTCCAGCACAGTAAGGGCACCACAGTCAAGGCCAGAGCATCTCCCAACATCCTGATGTTCAGAAGGTTCTTTCTGCAGTGACCTACAGCCCTGGAACTGAAGGTCTTCAAAGCTTGACACTTCTTCCTCAGTGGAAGATGGCTCTGAAAACACATCTTCTTCAACAGAGTCATAATCATCACTAAGAGAGTCTTCTTCCATCTCTTCCTCTTCTACACTGTCTTGCAAGCTGCTCCTCAGTTCCTGGTACAATACAAACAGATCTGTCAGAAAAGCTCAAACATGTATTTGAAAATAAACCAGTGTGGCTGCCTCTTCCTCCCCAGGAGAGGGAAAAATCTCATGAACTCAGAGCCACGATGCAGCCAAGAATATTCACATTCCTATGTCGTGTCTTCACTCCTTTGACAAGGGCTTGTAAAGAAAACTCGTCCTACAACTCCTTTGTGCCTTCCCATCGGTATTCTCGCAGGAACATTCTGTAGGCCAAGGAGGTTTTGTGGGCAAATCCAGTGTTTAGGAATAAGTTACAAACAGCAGGTAAGTCACAGAGAGGGCAAGGGCACACATATGTCCAGTCTCACACAGTTGTGGCTGCAATCCAGAATTTCCCAATGCCTTCACAAGATTGCCAATATCAATAAGCACTTGGATAGATGATAACAGGCCTGTCTTTACACACCTGTACTTCAAAACCCAGTAGAGAGGAGTTGTGGTCTAATGGGTTAAGCTTCCAGTTTGTACAGGTTTTTTGAAGTGGACACACCGTAACAGGATTTTATGCAAAAATTAATCTATTTTGAAATGTACTGTGGAAAGTTTGCCCTGCTTCTCATTATATGCCACAAACAGCACAGATGATGCGGGAGAGCTGTGTGCTTTTATGAAGGCAAAAGGAAAAGACCTTGCATCTCTTAAATGCTTTTTTCCCCCTATTTTGTTGGTGTTAGATTTTTGAGATAAATTTAGGTAAGCAAACGGTATAAAATGAAAACCTGAAGCCACGTCAGGTACAAATGAACTGTGATAGTGTATGTTCAGACTGCAATGAAAGCTTCAAGCTGCTACAGATTACACTTGTTAGGAAATCCATGTTGACAGATACCTATTGCAAAGAGCAGGCAAAGCTAAGTTCAAAAGAGGGTTTATAAGCAACCTGAGCCTTGATATGGAGCATGTCTTTATGACAGTCAAGACTAATATTTCTAAGTATTTGACAGGAAATTGTACAGGCTTTCTTTTAGTTTGAAACCTCATGCATCTGCACTGTAACAAGACATTTAAGAAAACACATTATAGCATCAGGAAAATCAAAAAGTATTTCCATATGGAATAAAAAGAAAAGTGGAGGTTTGGCTTAAAATTATTAAAGATTATAAATATCCATTACTGCTAACATGTTACCAGTTTGTAGAGCAAAAAAAAATCATAAACTCAAGAGCAATACAGGGAGGAGAAACAGGCACAAGCTAGGAAAACATGCTTGGGAATTTTGTCTGATGTCCGTGATAAGATCTGCAGACAGTTTCATAGATCGATGCTACTCCACTACCCAGAAAAGCTTTATTGATGTCATTAATTGGTTAAGCAGAAAAACGTTCATAAATTTGTGTTCATTTATTCATTGTTTTTAAGGGCAGGACATTTATGAAGTATGCTAGAGCAAACTGCAATTAGTAATCAAATAGAAGGCTGCACAGTCCATACAAAAACAACCCTTGATGGAAAGCAACTGTATTGATTAGAAGAGTTTTAAGGCTTTAGTCTGATTTGTTAGGTAAAACAATGACATACAACAATTTCAGTGTGATTATTCAAAAACCAACCTAAATCCAGTAAAAGTTGTTGTTGTTTCAGCTTTCTCTAACTTGACAGCCAAAAGTGACATTCATGTGGACAACCATCAAGTGAAAGGGTCTCCCTGCAGGGAATACCTTGGTTCAATCCAACAGGGACAATATTCTACCTCTTTAAAACAGGATTTAATGTTTTGCAGTGTTGCTGACTGAGACTAGACTTCCACAGGAGTTTTACTTTTCTTTTTTTTTTTTATTTATGCCACATCTCAGTAGTGCAAAATCACCTAATGAAGAAACCACTATATACTGGGTTTGGATGCACCGGGCAAGAGTGACCCCTGGGCCCTTTCACATTTCAAATGACACTATTTCAAATTACACATTTCAAATGACACCATCATGAGTAGAAGACACCTGCCAATTGTACCTGGGAGGAAGAGAGAGAATCATCATCATTTGTCTCCACGCTCAGGCTTTCATAAGGTTCAAAATCCTCAGAGTACTCCAGAGATGGTTTAATGTAGAGTTTATCCCCTCCTTCGGTTTTAATAGCCACAGTTTTCTGTTAAAAGAAGCATTCAAAGAAACGGGATGTGTCTTGTGCTAGAATAACCATCACATTTTACACAACAATGTCTAGATCAAGCACCACTTTTCTCCTCTGTTCCAGGGAAGGTTTCTGTCCTCCCTGAGCTCATTTTTGGGCCTCTGAATTATGGTTTGACAAGCACTGGTGCTGCTGGGTCAGGCCCTGCATGCATCGTGTGTTGGGCACCAAAGTGAGTGTCCATCAGGGTTCACCCCCTCACCTCACCAGGGAAGTCTCCTAAGTGATCCATGGCAAGAGGAGGGTCTCACTAAAGGTGACATGATACAGAAGCCTGCACAGTGATCTTAAACCTCATTATCTCTTGTTCAGACACTCCTCTACCACTTTGTAAATGCCGGGGCAGAGATGTCCCAGAGGGAATATCTTAAGGCAACAGGGCTTTTGGTAGAGAGAATTCTTTCAATAAGTCTATCCTCCCCACTCAGAGCACACCTTAGCACAGCCCAAGTCTGAGTTTTGAACATGAATGGCTGGATCCTTTAGCTACCCAAAAAACCCACTGGGAAAATAAACTGCTAAATAGCACAACCTCCATCTTACTCTGTGGCTGCACATTTCCTTAGCTAAATAATTCCAGTTGTTCATTAGGATAACTGCTACCTTCCCATCCAGCTGGACAAAAGACTGAAGGTAACATCCTAAGCTAGTCCCAAGCAGTAGCCAGTTTTTAGCATAGCTGCCTATGTTTGGGTAACTTTCCAATCCAGAGCAGGTGCCTCCTTCTTCATTGGAATGACACAGGCAGCTGAGAAGATTAATTAAACTCAACTTTGAAGCAGTAAGGGTGGTAAATAAAGTAATGCAGCCTAAAAGCTTGCATGGGCTGAAAGAAAAGCAAGTCTGCATGGCATGAACACTTAATCTGCTGTGACACAGACCCTGATCCCCAGTCACTCAAGCACAGGCTGGACATCCAGCCAGGCCAATTGCTAATCAGGCAGGGTAATTATTTGGGTGACATGTCTCAGTTGTTCAGAATTCCCACTTGCTCTGTTAATTAAGTCATACTCTTTGACAGGTTAACTCAGATCCTTCTTTAAGCCAGAAGAAAAAAAGACCATTAAAGCTTCTCCAGTGAACCAACAGCTATGTAGCTAATGGCTCCAAATTTAACATAGTTAGGATATTTTTATTATCTCTATGCATTTTCCTCTCTTATGATCTACAAGAATTTGTCACAAATTACATCTCAAGCTATGCAAATTGCACCTCTGTGTCCCTCAAACCTATTGCAGGGTGGAGAACAGCAGTGACAGGCAGGGATGTCTCTCCAAATTGAGTTTCTCCATCTTTGGCACTAGATAAATTCTCCAGGCTGCCATCAGAGATGTCCAGTAACAGCTGTTCTGCTGGAGGACACATTGAGCCAATCATGTCCAGGCTGTAAAAGTTTCTGTGACAGATGTCACTGAAACCAGACCCTTTCAACAAAACTAGCCATAGAATCGTTTCATGTTGTCACTCAGCACCCACACCAAGCCAAGACTCAGATTCTGTGAGAGCCCTAACTATCTACTAGTTGCAACCAATTTTCCCTGAAATTATTTATGACATGAAATTAGTTCAACCCCCCATTCTTTCCAACTGCTTCTCACCTGCAGCCAATTCCTGCGTTGGGTCCTGCTTGGTGCAGCCTGTGTGCTGCATCCTGGCAACTCACTCTGCTCTAGCTGGGCTGCTTTTTCAGAACACAGACACAAGAATTAGAAAACAGGAAACAGAAATGCAACATGCAACAATATACAACTTAGTTCACGTTTTGGTTTGGGTTTTATGTTGGGTTTTTTCCCAGATGAGGACAGAAGAGTGTTTGATATGTGAACGGTACCAATGACAGAGAAGCCATTCCATTTCAGATCCTGGCCAGTTGTATATTGGCAGTAGGAGTTTGGAACCTCTTAAGGGACAATCATCATCCTGTGTATTCAAGAGAACAAACTCTTTAAAGACACATCAGCTTAACAGCTTAAAAGCACCACTTTCTCTGACATGAGAATCTAGGACTATGTTCCAGAACAGGGGTGCACATCGTTCCAACCCCCAGCTGGGCAGACAACAAGCTGTCTCAGGAAGCCAACTGAGCCCTACCAAAGGCAGGCTCTGGCAGACAGAGTTCTGGTGAACAACAGGTGATGTGCTGAGTTTGCAAAAGAACTGTGTGTGTTTACTCTCAAATTCAGGAGACATGAGGTATTGGCAGATTAAACAGAATCTGTCAGGTATTTAACACACTGTACAGAGAAGGAGTCTTCATGTACAAGCCATAAACGAAGGGCAAACAACCGTTATCCTTCATTTCTAAGGTAAGGAAGGTTCTGGAACTTCTGCAAAAAATCTCTGTATGGTCAGGGAGAACTAAGGGTTCCTGTGCTGGACATGCCCCCAACTTACAGTGGAACAATGGATCTTTGAGAAGATGCTTTGGTTGAGACAGAGACAAACATCTTGCAGGTCACAATGGAACAAGGGCATCACCAACACTCTCAGTAGCATCCTAAATAAAGGCATCTCATTTCCTATGTCCAAGACAGATTTACAGCTTCCATTTCTTCTCAGTGGAGAAAAACAGCTGATGCAAGACCTTTTTTCTTTAAGCCATAATTTAATGGTCACCCTAAGCCAGCAGAAACTGGCACTACCAATAAAAGAACCAATAGTCCTACAAAGGTCATAGAATCACTGAAAGATTTAGTTTGGAAGGAACCTGTGGTGTCACCTAGTCCAACTTTCCATTCAAAGCAGGGCTTACTTCAAAATTAGATCACGCTGCTCATTACAACTCTCAATACCACATCTGCTTTTTTGGGTTGGACAACCCTACGTGCAGCTGGGCAGTGAATTGATGTGGACAAGCTTTAACTGTGGGAAAACATAAAAGATTACTTTTGATTAAAGCCACTTGTGCAATCTGGCTCACCATGAGATTGCACAGGTAGTGGTACAAGCAGACAGCAGGGAACAGGAAGAGGGTAGGACCGTTCCTGGGGGAGCATTTTTTGCTTATGCCAATTTGGAGTGATCATAACGTTACAGAGCAAGAACAGGATGGTGTTCTACTGCTTCCAGTACAAAGTATCTACCTCAAAGGCCCAAAAGAGAACTAAGCACAGAGGGGAAAAGGAATGGACTGCTCCAAGGAAGAAAAAGAGCCCTTCCAACTAGAGCTCCTGCTACTCCATCAGGCTGTTCCTCAGTACCTCCAGAAATACTTTGTAGTCATTAATTAGCATTGGTGCTGATTGCTTCAGGGTTCTTCTGGCACTGAGGGTGAACTGTCCTGAGCTTACAATGCTAGAAGGGTGGTTGGATTCAGCCACTGCTTTGGGACAGAATTGGAAGCACCTTTCCTCCCCTAAGCAATCCATCTCTTCCAGGCAACTGTCCAGAAGTCACTCATGTATCCTACAAATGTAAGTAGGAAAAGGGGACAGGGGAGGACTTGTGCTACCACTGCTGAGTATTTGGTTCTCAGAACTGTTTGAGTATTTAGAAAAACTATTTACAAGACAATGCAATGATGGGATATGGGGGAATGGCTTCAAAGTCAAAGGGAGTAGGTTTAGATTAGATGTTAGAAAAAAGTTAGGGTGAGGGCAGGCAGGCCCTGGCACAGGGTGCCCAGAGGAGCTGTGGCTGCCCCATCCCTGGAAGTGTCCAAGGCCAGGTTGGACAGGGCTTGGAGCAACCTGGGCTCATGGAAGGTGTCCCTGCCCATGGCAGGGGTGGAACTGGATGGGCTTTAAGGTCCCTTCCATTCTAGAGTTCTATGATTTTACTTCATGATGGATTCATGTCTCTCTAAACCAGGAAAAACAGCAATTCAAACCCCATGCAGAGGCTGAGGCAGCTGAGGAGGTCATCTGTGCAACTTTAGAACAAAAACATCCTTCTCATGGGATGGATGGGATCTGAATACCAAGCACTGCTTTGGCACATGGAATAGGTCCACTGATGTCATTCCCCTGGAGATTTGAGCTGGCAGTGCCTATTCTCGTAGCCAAGAACTCAGCAGTACATCATCAAAATATCAGTCATAAGCAAAGGAGACCCCATGGTACCATCAAGCCACACAATCATTCACTGTGTGTGACCACACAGTCATTCACTGTAAGAACAAACAGTTGTGAAGTTATGCCTGGGTTATAGACCCAAAGAAATGACAATGCACCTAGAT
Source organism: Sclerurus mexicanus (assembly GCA_013396755.1). Classification (NCBI taxonomy): domain Eukaryota; kingdom Metazoa; phylum Chordata; class Aves; order Passeriformes; family Furnariidae; genus Sclerurus; species Sclerurus mexicanus. The sequence goes on along the minus strand of VWZF01001848.1, from coordinate 4,007 downwards.
CCCAACTTCACTACAAGCCCATCATTTACCAACCCTAAGTATAAAAAGTTTATCAATCACTATTATCATTAATTACTCCTAGGGAACACAGACAAAGAAAAAAGTCCTGTTGAGGAGATTTATGTTGACACTTTCAGGAACCAGAAAGAGGGATTTGTGCCTTTTCTGGATTATTAAGTATCACACATTCCTAATTTTTCCGTGAAGATTAATCCTATAGATGGATGATTTAGAAGTAATGGATGATGCAATAACTCTCAAGGGAGACAGACAGGGAAGAAAACTCAGTGCTGTATCTCAGCTAGGAATCATTTCTGTAAGTAAAATCATATTCAATCATTGAGAAGAAATGCCTAGAAATGAAAGAGATCACAAAATTGTTAAGGTAGAACCCTCAGGCAAGAAACTTATACAGTTCACCAATAATTCCCCCTCTGGACTCCAGTGACAAAATCAAATGGAAGAGGAAAAATGACAAGATAATGATTCAGTTGGAATCTTTCACTGCAGCTTCATGTGTTTAAAACATCAACATTGGATAGTTAAGAAACAGCAAAACACTGAGTTATCTTCTGCAGAGATAATACTACAGTCTCCAAGCTGATGGAGTTGAGGGAAGGAACAGAGACTGCAACTGAAGTCTTTAAAGGCCCCCAAGACAAGTATTCTCCCTTAACTGAATCAAATGGCATCAAGAGACCATAAAAATAATGAACTTTGGTGAAGTTTAGAGATAACAACTACACAGCAGAACTCTGAGAGGAAATTCCTCTTGACAGAGTTCAATTACAGCTGCTGCCACAATAGCCCTGCACAATTTCTGGATCAAAGAGCCAAAGATGCTGTTTTGCACCCTCAAAGTGTGTTATCCCAGAGTGACAAGGCATAAAATTTCCCTCATTTCCTAATATCCAAGAACATGACACTTTTTGCATCACACAAGGTTTCACAGGTAAGCTGAACACGCTTAAACTTGAAAACAAGTAGTATGTACCCAGTGTGGCAGGAAAACAAATTGAAAAAGAGATTAAGTTAAAGTTAGTTTCCAGTATTGTTGAGATGAATAAACCTTCAATCATAATAAATTATCCTATTAAGTAACTTTTTTTTAACTCTTTGTCTTCAATTTTAGGTGAAAATTAAGTAGACCATCTACAAAGCAACAGATTAAAAAACAGTCTGAAATAAACAGGTTGCAGCAAAGTAAACATAACTGACTAAGGCTGGTAAACTGCTTTACACAGGGATTTAGTAAAATCAACTTTCTTTTCATTATGCTAAATAGATCAGAAGGCCAGTAAGCTCATACTTTATACTTTCATGCATGCAAAATTATTCCTGTCACTACGCTGCTCTCAATGACAGATTTAATTAGAAACAAAATACCCATTTTTAGATAAAGCAAACTAATACTGGGAAAATGGTAGATTTTCTTTACTTAAAACATTTAAATAAAGATTAGCTGTCTTTTTAAGACAACTATTATAGCTTAAATATCATTTATTAGCTTAATGCAGCTATTACTAGATATAATTTGATTATAGTCTATGTCATCAAATGTCATTTGTCCTCAGGACACCAGGCTTAGATAACATTGAAGCCCATCAGATTTTAAATCCTATTAATGGTGTTATATATCAGACAAAGATATACCATTCTTTTCCACTGACAATTCATATGCATTTCTAATCTTCTAGTTTTAGTTGGAGCTGTTTAACAAATGAAGAGGTGGGGAAGTTAAACCTTGGAATTAGTCAGGGATCAACTGAAAAACTGCCAGGGTGTTGCAGAGACTGTTCCTTACACACAACCAGCTTAAATACTCGGATGAAAGAGTCCCGTGGGATTTCATTCCGAGCTCAAACGGTGCTGTCTCTTTATCACAGCCTGGCCGGTGACCTCATCAACTGAATTAGAGCTCCAGTGAGTGCATTCCTCAAACAGGTCCATCTGCAAGCTCTGCCAGGCTCCCACGAACTCACCACTTGTCCTGGGGGTCTTTGTCTCATTTCTGAGGCAGCCGTGGGCGTTGAGTTTGCGGCGGTGATTTCTCAGCTCCGAATTGGCTCCATTCACATACAGAGAAAAGCCTTGTTCCAACTGCTCCAGTTTGATTTGCACAGGATCTTTTCTTTTCAACCGTTCCAGTAACCTGAAGCAGAAAGGACAATAATTCATCCTCACACGGTGCACGTACAGATGGTCAGATGAGCAATAAATACAGCACACCACGGCATAAAGCTGAAAAATATATGCACAGTTCAAACAACACTTTCAGCATACAACTTTCTGTTCTGGAATGCTTGTATGAGTACCCACACACTGAAGTTTGACCAAGCCTCTCCCTTCTAACTTTTTTCCTGTGTTGTTTCTCATTTCACATTATTTTGTCCAGTGGGTATTGGGCATATTTAACCTTTCTTCTTCAGAATTTCGCTGAGTTTTACTCAGAATTTCCAAAAAGCTTAAAAACGGTTGAGGTCTTTCCAAGAATAAAAAAGGAAAGAAAAAGATGATTCGTGTTTCGAAACTTGAGGCAAAAAGCCCCCAATCAATAGTGCAGGTAGTCATACCAGAAAATTGAAGGCTGGGTAAAATAATATTAAAAAAATGTCCTTCCCCAGGCTCAGTTTCAGTGAAACACCTACTGTGCAGGGTACAATCACAGGAACCCATGAACAAAGAGTAAAGGAAATGTTTGAAACTTGTCTGAAAAACACTGAAATTTGCAAAAGTAACCTGGATGTCCTTATCTCCCACTTTTCCGTGCTTCTGACAACACAAAAACCTTGCCTCGCCATTACATCCTCACACAGTGTGAGCTGACAGTTACCTCTGAATCTCCAAGCTTTTGCTCCATAAAGAAACAAATTCCTGTCAGCCACGAAAACAGTAACTATTTTATTAACAAATGTATTTATATTTTAAATGCTGAAGAAGCAATGTGATTTCCTCTAGAAATCGGAACTTTGATGTGTTTAGCAAACAAAGGGAGGAAGAAACCCCTGAAATGCTTTAAGGCACAGCGAGTCAGACTTCGCACCACAACTGCTGCTATTTGATACAATAAAACAGGTACTTCGCACCCCGTGGTGGTAACAAATGTGTGTCTTACCGGTTTCTCTGCTGAAGGGCTATTAAGTATTCGTCATGTTTTTCATCGAAGTCAGTCACCATGTCTTAATATAAAGCTGAAATGAGAATATAATTGTCACACTACATGATATGAAGTACCACTGGCTTTGCCCCCTCAGTGACCAGAATGTCTAAACTGGAAAATGCTCCTCCTTCAACAAGACACGAAGTTGTCAGTGCAGCCAATAAAGATCCTGAAGAACAGAGGAAACTGTAGTTGTTTCACTTGTTTTTCAGAACGCTTCACAGTCTACTGAAGAACCTAAACATACCAGAAGTGGAAGGCATATGCTGTTAATGAGTTTATAACCCAAGACCTATGAGCAAGCAAAGTCTGGGGCACAAGCTGAAGCTGTGGGATGACTTCCCTGAATTGCTACTGCTCATGAGGCCAGTCAAGTCCTACAAGGTACTCGCTGCAGAGCCTGCGTACGTTTACAGTCTCTAATTATTGTACCTCGCCTCTCAGGAAACACGAACTTTGGCAGCAATCCCCTCCCAGTGCCCCAGCTGCGCGTTGCGCCGGTTGTTCTCTTACACACCGCGAAGTTTAAATGTGTCGCCAACACGAAGTAAAAGCAGAGAACCCCCGTGTTTCGGCTCTCACCACGCGGGTGTCTCTGCCAGAGCCCCGTCCCGCCCGGGGGCTGCGCCGAGATCCCTCCGGACCGGCACGGACCCAGGGTGGACACGGAGCCTGGGTGGACACGGAGCCCCAGGAGGACACGGAGCCCCGGGAGGACACACACACCGGGGCAAAACCTTCAGATGGACAGAATGCCCAGGCAGAGCCCCCGCACGGACACTGACCCGGCACAGCCCCTGAGCCCTCACACACACAGTGACCCCCTCACACACACACACAGACACAG